>MU224951.1:8117695-8159624 GCA_018584345.1 Thuja plicata | reverse complement strand
TGGGGATGGGAAAGCCTATCTAGCAGTGGTTAGAATAAAGGGCTTACAGTCAGCTTAACATTCTACTATTCCTTACATGGTTGATGGAATGGATTAGATTATATGTGCTACAAATATCAAAGGCTCACAAAGACTCAAATGCACAGATTGCTATTGCATCAGTTAATTTTGAGAAATCCCTTAATGTAGATGGGGGACTACTTAAAATAGGGAGTGGAAAACTACTGTAAAAATAGTCTTATAAGCAATTCTATTGTGATTTGCTTTTGTTTTGAGTTTGAACAACTAGTAGACAAAAACATAATGAATGAAGGTATGACTGTATTAGGAATGGTCTCTGCATTTATTGCGAGAACCCTCAATTGTCCCCCACCAGTACTCTATTTTGGCATGGGCCAAAGTGCATCTAGACAAATTACAGCACATGACAACACACATTACAAGAGACAAACATTACACAGTGTATTAAGTGAATCAAAACAATAAGAAATACACAGTAAGAGTACTCATGATTCGTATTATTTATTTATTGTCTTCGGGCATATGCTAATGTTAGGGGTGAAATCAAATTCCAATATTAATTGGCATTGCCCTCACTACTACCTAATTTGTATGCAATTACAAAAAAAGGATGAGTGAATCATCATTTACTTATTTTCGGAGAAAGATCTCAACTAAGTTATTTAGAGATCGTGTACCTGGAAATGTCCAAAGTTGTTGTTGCTTCTACACTTCATTATCAACAATAACTTTTAAATGGGTTTTTTTACTAACATCTCGTGACCTATTATCTGGTACTTCAATATTGCGTATGTAGAGTTAAAAGATTATTTTACACCCAAATTTATAATGTGGTCGTGTTTAATATAATATTCATCAAGAAGAGGTCAGTTGAGCTCTAGGTTGTACACTATTTATTCTCTATACTCTGGTAAACCATGATTTTATTGCTTAATATTATTTCTTGCGACCTTGAATCTATGTATTGTAGAAGGATAAGATCCAATCTGTGCAGCTTGCAATCAAATTTGGAATATAAAAGAAATGGACATGCGACTAGGGCAAGAATACAGACAAAAACTAAAAATAATCAAAACTAAAACAACAGAATAGAAATGCATACCTGTGAGTGTTGTGGTAGCGGAGAGGGGTGAGCATCTATAGTTGAGAAGATAAAGGAAATGGTACAATACCAGAGCCCAAGTGGTTCGAGTCAACAACAACCGCTCTCACCTCTATGAAATGTAAACAAAAGGTATAAAATAATAGCAACTGAAAACTATAAGAAATAGAATAACATCAACCGAAAACTATAAGAAATAGAAAATTGAAAAATAGATGTTAAGCTTAATCCAAAAAATGTTCTATCATAATTTTTTCCAAAGATATAACTAATGGACGAACATATATAGATGCAGCTAGGGCAAGACTCTTACCTTCGTAGCTACTGGATGTGCAACTGTAGGATCTCGATCTGTCGTTGATGGTGGGTGAGATGGTTTTGGCTAAGGGGCTGGATCTCGATCTGCCATTGATGGTGGGGTAACAACTATAAAACTCAAGTAGGCCTGGATGTTGTGCGGAGTTCCTGTGTGGAAAAGGAAAAAATCACTCCATCGATCCCCTTTCTTTACTAGTATTAGGATGCCCTTCGTGCCCTTCATGCCCTCACTTCGTAGATCATGGGTTACCTTCATACCCTTCGTGCCCTCTGTGTGTGCATAAGGAAACATAATGAATATAATTTTTTTTAAAAATTAATGCCCACGTTAGTCAGAATTTAGACAAATATTGGTGTTCATCAAAATTTTGATGAATGCGAGCATTACTTAAAATAAAATTAGATTTTCCTACTATAATCTGACCAAGAAAAATAAATATAATGAATGGTAAAAAATTTAGGTCAATTTTAGGGGTTAAGCAACAATTTTTTTAAATAAAAGTAAAAATAACTAGTGAAACAACAACGTTTTTGCCACACGGGGAATGTGGGATTAAATCCCACACCTCCCCCTCACCATTTGCACCCACTCCAACTCACCGAGCTTAAGGCTCAACTTGCCTGAGCTCGTCCCTGACTTCCCTGCTCGAGTCAACAACTTAGTCAACCACCACGCCATCTCAATCAACACCACCTTACATGCACACATTAGCGGATCAGACCCAACCAGAACCTGCCATGTATCAATCTAGAAAGTCAGGGCCACATCGTCAGTCGTACACCCAGTCAGCATTGCCACATAAGCCTACATGAATTTTTTTGACATGTCACTTTTGACGGTAAATAATTTGACAGATGTCTGGCCCTCAAATCTGTATTTTTTTATTTTGCTTTGACGGTTTTTTAGGTCCGTCAAATTTAGCATCATGAATGTGTCATATTTTTAATGCATTAATTTTGATGGTCATTTGACTGTCATTTCTAGGAAAATTTGCACTGTTTTGACAGTCATTTGGACATCAAATTCAACCTCGCAGATTTGCTAACGTCAGCAAGGTTGGAAATTTTGGACCCCTCACCATTTACAGTTTTGATTTTGCAGTCTGACTTTGAGAGGCCATAACTTGGTCATCCAGACACCTTTTTGAGTGCATTTTTTAAATATTTTGGCTAGAATTTCCTGAACATTTTAGTAGTGCTGTTCTTTTGTAGTTTTGGTGTACGAATTTTGTAGAAATTGTAGCTTTTAGTGAGTATACATGTCCAATCCTCTGTTATGCAGCCTTAAAGGCTTTGTTTGCGCTCATATAGACACATTTTCAGGTGTCATTTTTTTAAGTGAATAATTTTTTGTGTACTTTCCAAATTTGCTATCAGATTGTAGCCTTATTAGGGAAAAAATATCACTTTTAGAAATAGGTTATTTTTGTCCTTATATGATCATTGTAATTCTTGTAATTTGATTTGATTCCAAGCAATATTGATTTGAGTTTGATTTGGCCTCATAAAGACAATTGTAAACATTAAAACCCGAAGTCCACTTTGGCCCAAAATTGGTAAGTAGCAATTGTACAACATTATATATAATGTGCCAAAATCTTCTTCTTCTTCTTCTTTTTTTTGGGGGGGGGGGGGTTCTTTGATTAAGNTTCTTCTTTTTTTTGGGGGGGGGGGGATTCTTTGATTAAGTTAATTGGGGGGTGCCTTGTGTGCTTGTGTATCTTTCTCTCTTGTGCCCTTTCATTGTTGCATCATGGGTTCTATTGCAAAATTAACTCCACCTAACTATGCTACATGGAAAGATAATGTATGGAGCATGTTAATGGTAAAAGGTTTAGATCCTTATGTTGATGGTACAATCAAAAAACCTACTGCTAATGATGATGATATTACGATAGCTAATTGGTCATCCAAAAATTATAAGGCTCTAGGAGTCCTGTGAGAAAATTTCTCTGAGGTTGTCATGTATCACATAAAAACCCTCAATGATGCTAGAGAAGATTGGGATAAACTTGCAGATTTGTTTGGTAAAGTGGATGAAGAAATGAGATTCTCAATTAAGACTGATCTTCTCAAATTGGAACCTAGGAATTTTGACACAATACAAGATTATCTCAATAAAGAGAGCACAACTTGAGGATTGTGGTAATCCCGTGAAGGATATGAAGTTGATTAATCATTTGTTGAAAAATATTCCTCTTAAATATGTGGCTTTTGTTTCAAGTTACAATACATGAACAAGTTGACCATGGAAAGGGCCTTCACTAAGCCTTCATTTGATTCATTTGCTGAAATGTTGGTCTTAGAACAATAAAAAATGATGAGCATGGGGATTCTCAAGTCTTCAAAGTCAAAGGCATTGGTGGATAATAATGGGAATCAAAGGAATCAAGGTTGTAAAGGTTACAACAAGAAGCCAAAGCAATGGAAGCCCAAATCACAATTTGACACACAAAAATCTTCCTCCTCACAAAAAGGCAATTCTTTTTCCAATAACAAGTGGAACAATTATAAGAAGGAGAAGAAAATTTGTGCATATTGCAAGAAGCCTAATCATGATGAGCACCAATTCCACAAGAAATAAATTAATGAGTTGACAAACATAATCAAGAAGCATCATATTGACTTATCAAATGCCTATAAGGGAAAGGATTCAACACCTTCCACTTTGAGAGGAAAAGGGAAAGCATTGGTGGCAAGTACAACTAATTCAAAGGAATGTATTTTTTATTCAGGTGCCACACATCATATGGGTGCTTCAAATGAACAAATTTCTTCTTTGAAACAATCTACGATACCTCACATCTATGTAGGAGATGGTACACAAGTGGAAGTTGAAGGGAAAGGGGGAGTTGAGATGGAAAATGAAGCTTTCAAGATGTTCTCTATGTTCCACACCTTAGCACCAACCTCCTTTCATTTACCAAATCACTCACTATGGAGGTGGAAATAAATTTGAGTTCCTTCCCAATTCATTTGTAGTGAAAAATATTAAGGATGATTCTATGGTGACAATAGGTAAAGCTAATCATGTGACACATGACTTTATTCCTTTTCTCACTTTGTGCCTAAGTCTCCTTCACATACCTTGTTGACACACTCAAATTCAAAAAGTAAAATTTGGCATGAAAGGTTTGAAAATCTTAACTATTGCTATCTTCAACAACTTACTGGAAAGGATATGGTCAAGGGTCTACCTCAAGTCAAGTATTCAGAGCGCTTATGTTCAGGTTGTGAAGTAGGAAAGTATCCCAAAGAGAAGTTTGACAATGGGAAGCCTTGGAGAGAAACATTTGTTCTTGAGTTGGTTCATAGTGATGTAGCGGGCCCATTTCCATTGCCATCATTTGGTAAGGCTCGCTATGTACTCACCTTCATTGATGACTTTTCATGCTACACTTGGGTCTACTTTATTGGTCATAAGGGTGAAGTGTTTGATAAATTTCTCACTTTTAAGGCTCATGTTGAAAAGAAATCAGGGAAATCCATCAATATTTTTTGTACAAAAAATGGAAGGGAGTATGTGAACTCAAGGTTTATATACTTTTGCACACTTGAGGGTATTGATCTTCAACATTTAGTTTTCTACACTCTACAATAGAATGGTGTTGTAGAAAGGAAGAATCAAACTCTTAAGGAGATGGCCACTTGTATGATTTATGCTAAGTCTCTTGATCAAGATTTTTGGTTTGAAGCTATATGTTGTGCCAATCACATCCAAAATAAAACTCCTCATAAGGCCTTGGATGTAGTCATGCTTGGTGTGGTAGAAAATTGGTTGTGAAACATTTTAGAGTCTTTGGTTGCCCAATGTGGGCACAAATACCTCCACAGAAACATAAGGCATTGGAACCTCAAAGTAGGCCTTGCATATTTTTTGGTTATCTCGAGACTCTTAAGGCATACAAACTTATGGATCTAGAGACACATGAGATTTTCTTTGAGAGGAGTATTCACTTTGAAGAAAATTATCCTATCTTTTCTTCTTCAACTTCTCCCTCTTCCTCCATTTTAGAAAGTGATAGTGATGATAGTGACTTAGAAGATGAAACTCCTTCAACCCCGACTCGCAGGATTCCATCTTCATAGGGTCAAGAAATAGTTGAGGACATTCCTTCTTTGTCTTCTTATTCCACTAGACCTCATTGGATACAACATCCAATTGACTCAACAGGTTCACTTGTGGAGGATCCTTCAGACATTAGGAGGAAAAGGTTACAACATAAATCATTTCCACATGATTATATTGCAATTGCTTTAGATCCACAATCATTCAAGGAAGCTTCAGGAGTTCTTGAGTGGGACTTAGCCATGGAGGATGAGTATAACTCTTTGATGATGACTAAAAATTGGGACTTAGTTCCTCTTCCCAAGGGAAGAAACATGGTTCGATGTAAGCAGATCTATCAGACCAAAATTGTAGCAGATGGAAGTGTGGACAACTATATGGCTATACTTGTTGCAAAGGTTTCTCATAGGTTCCTAGTGTTGACTATAATGAGACCTTTGCACTTGTAGCCAATATGAACTCCATTCGTTTGACACTTTTTATTGTTACAACTCATGGCTAGGTTGTACATCAGATGGATGTGAAGAGTGCATTTCTCAATGGGGATTTCCATGAGGAGATTTATATGGAGCAGCCACAGGGATTCATCCAGGATACTTCTATGGTTTGTAGATTGTGAATGGTTGTCTATGGCCTCAAACAAGCTCCTAGGGCTTGGTATACCAAGATGGATTCCTTTCTTCTCTCAGCAGGGTTCACTAGGTGTCATTCAGATTCAAATGTCTACATTCTACGAAAGGATGACTCTCACTTGATATTTGTACTTAGGGATAACTTTAAAAAAAAACCTCCTAGGAAAAAGTGTAAAAACCTGGCGAATCCTACAGTATTTTAGGGGAAAATTTTTCTTGGTGAAGGTAATTTTTTTTTCCAAATTGGGAAAATAAAATAGTTTGTATTGGTGATTTTTTCCCTGCCGAATGAAAATTCCATAAAATCCTAGCGAATAATACATTAATGTGGGGGAAAATATATATTGTATGAGGCAAATGTTTTTATTTTGAAGTACAAAAATTATAATATATGAGGAAAATGATTTTCTTTCGAAGGAAACAAAAAAATTGTACTTACGAATTTAATCTACCGTTTGAAAATATATTTATTTTATTGGCTAATATTTCATTAATTATGGGAAAAATAAATATTTTACTAGCGATTTTCAAAGGATGGGATTCGTCATGTGGCATAACCTAACATGGACACATAACCTAACATCCATCATTTTATAATGTTAAATGTATTATTTGAGATTGTTTGATGACCCTAGATCAATGGCTGAAGTTTAAATTCGGCCCCAATTTCTTGAAGAAATAGAGTTTTCCAGGAAGTCACCATAATGATGACACATATCAAGCCTTAAAAACTACACTGTAACGATATTACCAAATTACCAACTTCTAATTCTGACATGTGTGCATTTATGGGAAAGATTTACATGGAGATATGAAAGATTAAGGACAATGGATTTAAATTTCTCACACACATAATGCATTTATAGGAAATATTTACATTAAAGAGTCAAGCGTGTTGTCTGGGCTGATGCCAAATGGCAATTCATAATTAAACATCTAATAATTGCAATGTCTCGTCGAGTTAATACCACCTTTTTAGTTGCCAAGTTGTCTGTCATCATTGTCGTTAAAATTTTTTTCCTTCAAAAGAAAATCATTAGCCTCATATATTATAATTTTTTTACTTCAAAAGAAAAAAAATTGCCTCATACAATATATATTTTCCCCCACATTAATTTATTATTCGTAGGATTTTATGGAATTTTTATTCGGCAGGGAAAAAATCATCAATACAAACTTTTTAATTTTCTCAATTCGGAAAAAAAATTTCCCTTCACCAAGAAAACTTCCCCCCTAAAATACTGTAGGATTCACCAGATTTTTACACTTTTTCCTAGGAGGGGGTTTCTTAAAGTTATCCCTGTAATGTATGTGTGTGATTTATTTAACATTAATAACTTAAATTTTCCATGTGTCATCTCATGTGTGCGACTGTGGAATTGTAAAAGTTTAAAGTATTCAATTATTCTTTACAATAAAACTAAAGTCTAAAATTAGTATTTCCATTTTTAATAGTTTTATTATTGCTTAGTAATTAATTCAAATCAATGTCATCAAATTAAAAATTAAATATAAAAAGTATGTGGACCGTGGTCTATATTGATAAATTATATGCCAAATTTGCCAATGTGCCATATCGATGTGTGATAATGTAATTTTGATTATAATACAAATAGAAATAATTACATTCAATTCAATGTTAAAGTCTGAGTTAAACATTACTCAAAATATAATTAATTGTTAAATATTTAATTTAATTTAAATTTGATGACAATGACTGTGAACTACTGTTGGATGAGCACAGATCGACGATGTACAGTGAATTTTGGGCCGAAAGGGAAAAGAAACCCCATTTTTAAAAATCTATTCCAGAATCATGATATGTGTCCACTCACACTGTCAGTGTCATTCGATGATGACGTGTGAGGTGACTATGTGACTACTAGTAATGACAAGCCAAAATTTAATGAGATGAGCATAAATCAACGACCAAAGGTGTATTTCAGGCCAAAAGGGAAATGAAACCTCATTTTTGCAAACCTGTTCCAGAATCATGACACGTGTCCACTCACATGATCAGTGTCATTCAATGATGATGTGAGAGGTGACAAGGTACTGACAAGCCAAAAGTTAATGGGCCCCATGAGACCTGACACTAACCACCAATGACTGTTGGATGAGCGTAGATCAACGATCAAAGGTTTAATTCAGGCTGATTCAGGGAATGATCACCTCTTTTTGCAAATATCCCCTAGAAACAAGGCATGTGTCATGAATTAACCCTTAACTAAGTATAATTAAAATCTAAACTAGAGTAAACTGTAAAACTAAATATTTAATAAATGTAATAACTAATAAGATGAAGTTGTAATTTTAAATGATTAAGTGACACGTGTCCTAGTGACATCAGATATATGTCTTTGTAAAGAAGCGATAAAATTTAACACGATTCACGACTGACGACTCAGTACTCATGATTGTACAATTTTTTCCCTTTAGGTTTTCAATTTAGAACCTCTACTTCTAACTAGTATTAGAGATTAAGAAAGGGGTTACAAATTCTATGTTGAGGATTGAGGAATGAAACAAAGTCTCTCAGCTCTCTACCCATTCATAATCTACACAAATTGAAATTACGGGTAAAATCTTGAGCACCTACGTCCTGCCTTTTAAATTTTTCAAAACTCATGGTTTACTATTTAGATTGTAGAACTAGAATTAGGGTTTAATTTTGAATCACCCCTGTAAATTGTAGATGGGTAGAATTATTTTAATTCTAGTTGTGTAGTAAATACTAATACTACGATGGGCAAAAAAAAGCCCAAGTTTACGAGTAAAAGGAAAAGAAAGGAAACAAAGATAATAGACTTCCACAAACAGGTTAAAACACCAGGTTTCACTCATCAATTCCATGATATTTATGATCTTGTTATCCATGGAAATAAGGGAATCATGAAAATTAGATTTGCACTTGAAAATAAGTGGAAAGATCCAATGAAGGATTCAAAATTTTATCCATTTAACAACATGGTAAAGGCACGACAAATAAAATTGTAGCGTAGGTTGTTAGGTTAGCACGCATGGCATTACCTCAAGTATTCCCTTGTCCAAAACATTTCATGCTCTACGCTGAAAATTATGATGAAAATAGAAGAGCAATTGTCAATAAAAATACTCAGGAGGAAATTTGATCGATAACCGAGACTGAATTCACTAGTCTATTGGACCTAGGGTTTGAAGCACAAAAATCAAACATGCACATTGACCTGGGAAAGCTGGCAGAGAATTATAAAAAAATAGATGCAATACAAAAAGATTCATATATCAGAGGAATAACAAGCAATTCTAGTTTGGATCCAAATCATAAGCCTCCTAATTATGATATTTTTGTGTAATGGGTTCAGGATAGTATTTCCTTGCTAGCATTTTGTTTGGGATTGGATAGTAACAAAGAAGTGGGTTTCAACATTCTTGAAACGATTTTTCATATTCATTGTGAAAAAGAACCATTAAAATATAATTTTATTGAGCACATTGTTCATTACATGCAAGAACAATTACTAATGATTAAAAGAGGTTCACAAAAGACATTTAGGTTCACAACTTACTTGTGCTATCTTCTTTTAGCAAAGCATCATGCAATATTTTAGACAAACAAGCTTCAAAGTCTGGTCCAAAATCTAATATATGAATGGACACCTGAGATAAGGATGAAAGATAACAAAAGGAACTATAAAAATTTTGTAGACTTCTTTTTGGCACCAATGTATCATAAAATTACAGTCACTTTGATGCCTAGATTTCTTGTGTCTTTAGAGATTGCATTCAACTCAGAAGTGAAATACAATTGGCTGACTGATACTTCATGGAAGACTACACTGTGTTAAGGTTTTACGGTTCAATGGTAGAACCCTACAAACTTCCAATACATGTGACAAAGAGGGTATTTGCATTGGAATATGTGTGACAGATAGAGAGCATAGATGTACTCTTTAATGGTCAGCAAAAGAAAATTATATTTCCTTCCTTGCCTTTCTCATTTGGAGGGTTTACATTTGAGAGAAGAGGATTCAAAGTGGCACATGCTTTTTTTTTCAATTTTTCACTTTGTTGTTGACACTCATTGGCAGTATGATCCACTCGACATTATTGGAACAAATCTTAGAGAGAATGGGAACTCTGCAAGCAAATGTCAACATGAGAGTATGCCATTGATATAAAAATTTAAAAATATGGAGTCCTGGGACGAGGTCAAAAAAGAGATGGAGAAATACGCTGCTGAAAATAATATTTCAACACAAGAATTTTCATCACAAATTATGGCATTGCACAAACAAAAAGAAAAAGTGTAGCATAGGACATCCTACAATTTATACTAGGAAGTTGCTCAGCCATCTAGAAAATCTATTCCAAAACACCTAGTGGATCAATGTAAACATGGTAATTGGACTCAAACCAAAATTTCTAATTTTTGGGAAATAGGAAGAATCTAAGTGAGCCAAAGACCTCTGTAGATCTTTATGAAGTGGACGAGGATCAAATATTTAGTGATTTGTGGAATGCGGAGCATCCAAATGAAGCATATCACAACAATGATGATCGTCATAGATAATGAGGATGAGCAGGATTCTGTGAATCCTACATCCACTAATGTATATTCAATTATTAGTGGAGTCAATGTGTCCACAAAAGAAAAATATAGCAAAGGGGCAAAGATTATAGAAAAAAATAGGTTTTCCAAGTTGGGGTGGTCTGGGTCCCATAGGACAAGGGCCTTGGTTTCCACTTGCCGCACCCGCTCCACCAAAATGTGGTGAGACACCAATCCTTGGAGTTTCATCAGAAAAAGGTACTACTCAGTCTCATACCCTTTCACCTTCATGTGTTCCATCTTTAAATCCAGTTCCACCTTTGCCAAGAGCTCAGATTTAATTTGAATCAAGTGCCACTCCCACTGGTGGGGATGGCATGAGTAGTACTAGTGGTCCAAAAAGGACATTACCACTGGACATGAAATCAGTGAATCCCAGAGATCAAGGCAGTGTAAAGAAGCAAAATATTATGAAAACAATGCCAATGGTGTATGTGACTATGAGTCCAACAATTGCCACACCTTCAGGAAAATCCCTTCGAATTTTCCAAAAACTTTACTTGTAATGGGTCATGGTGTTACTGTTCCTAATCCTCATTGTGCAATTATTAGAACCATGGGTGGAAGCTCATACATCACTGCAAGTTCTATTTCACCTTTCAAACATTCAATTGTGTCAGAAAACCCTGATTTCATTTTGATGGTTTTGTAACTAACTTTGAATAAATAAAAATATGAATAGACAAACTACTAAAACATTGAAGAGGGATGCAGTTACTATAGCTCATGATGCAAAACCTGTATCGAATAGGTTATTTCCCACATATGACCCAAACAAATAAATGATGGAGTTCACAATTGTTATGCCCCTAACTAGATATAATAATCCACTAGAGAGTCAGTTAGATCCATCTTAATTTCACGTTAGCACCCTCCAAATGGATTTATCCAAAATTAAAAATGTGGACAAGTAAATGTGTCAAAAATGACCAACCAAGTGGTTTATAGTTTAGTGATGAAGTTGGAGAGACAGAAAGGAAAGCTTCTGGGCAAACTAGAAAATTTACAGGTAGACCTGGAAAATCAATAGGCAAAGGAGAAAGCAGCAGATAACAGGTGCAAAGAATTATAGCAAAGGATAAAGAAATCTTCCTCCAAAGAAGCAATTGCACAAAAAGAAAATATGGACGCAGAACTGGAAATTCCGAGGGAAAATTTGGAAGAGAGCAATAAAAAAGTTGAGGATGAAAAAGCTTCTTCAGTACGTTTATACAAAAGTGTGGAGAATAATGCAAAGGAAAACAATAACTTAAAAAAGGAATTGGACGATGAGAGGGTAAAATAAAAACAGTGAGAAGAGAAAATAGAGGAAATAAGAAAACAAAGTGATCATTAGTTGTCAGAATTGAGAGAAGAGCTAAAGAATGAAAATAATAAAATTAAAACTTATGAAAAATGCTTGTATGAAAAAGTAAAAAATACATTTAAGCAAATAAAACAAGACATTTGGGGGAGAATAAAGGTGAGTGGTGATGATTTCTGTGATTGGTTTGAATTGAATGAAATTCTTAGAGATGCTTTTGGGAACCTCAAAGAGCACGTTGAGAAGAACAAAAATCTTTGTCAGAGAGAGAATATTGCAAAACATATTTTGCAAAAAATCAACACAACTAGTTACATGCATTTGGCAAGCAAGGGAATTAATAACCGCATTCGTGCAATAATAAAGGCAAAATTTCAAAAATGCCAAAAACTAAGGGAAGGAGAGGAAATTGTGGACTTATATGGGAGAAAGCTCACCAAGATGCATCAAAAAATAACCAAAATGATAATTCTTGGTTTGTCTAATCCTTTTCCTGGTCCTAGTAACTCATCAACAAAATTCGTTGGAAGAGAAGCTTACAAAAAAAAGTTGGAGGACATAATGACGTCTGATTTAGGCAAGCTTCCTTAGGACACAACTAATGAAGGCATGGTAAATTTCATCAACCATTGAAAAATTTGAATGTAGTATTGGATGGATTATTGCTTTCAAGTCACTCTTCCAAGTATGGATTGTTGATGAGGTTGCATGTCATTTACTATCACTTGAAAATTTTTGACCTTCCAAATGATGCAGAATGGAGCATACTAAACAAACTAGAAAAATCATCTCAATCTCATCAATCATAGTATTTGAAAGTACTTTCAATCATATCTATATTTTATTTCTAATCGCTTGAATTGAGTTTAAAGTTTTAACTTTTTTTTTAACAACATTAATGTATAAAATCAGATGCTATTGCTAATTTACTAAACCAACCTGTCAAAGATAGAAATGTACAGTTGCAAAGATGTTGTAGTTGTCTTACTGATTTTGATTTTGAGACTTCACAGGAGGCAAATCGACCTGAAGCTGTTGTTGCTCCCTTTTTCTATAAAAGAGAATTTAGGGGGTTTTGCTAAGGGTAATAAAATTGAAATTGGGTATTGTACTACTGAGTCATTGAATTTTGCAAATAGAATCACACAAAGTTGTGTACTTACTACTATTAATGAATTAGTTGTTACATTGTATCATATTTGTAAATAAATTAACGAGAATCTATTTGAATTGTATCATATGAATTACTATATTTTCAAAAAAATAATGAAAATCTTAAAGAATTGTACCATATGAGCTGAATAATGCAAATGAAAACCATTATTAATTGTAGAATTGATGACATTATCCACCACTTTTCATGTTTTTGACATTGGAATATACGATTATACATGATTGATGATGAGATACAAACAGTGACAGTAGAATACAACAATAAGTTTATTAAATACCTAGGACCTGCTACTTTGACAATGATTCAATTTGCCACATCATCTCATTATCGGGATCCTCATATTCATCGCCATCAACATCATAGTTTCCTTGGTTATTTGCGATGTTTTCTTCTTTCCTTGGTTCTTTGCTATGTTTTCTTCACTCTACATACCTATGCTTAACTAAAGTTCAACACTACCAGTACATGATTCACTTACATCATTGTCTCTGGCACTCCAACTTTGGTTTGAAATGTTGCTCAACCCTCTTCTTTGACAATTTTTCCTCCACAATTTTAGTGCCCTATCGTAAGGAAAAATATTGTCATCATACCTGGATGTATAGAGCCTTAAGAAATTTTACAAATTATTGTCTAGTTTGTTTCTTAGATTTGACTTTAGGAACCCCAAAGCACTAAAAACTCTCTCATCCTCCACTGACCCCAATATCATGGTCAGACATAAATCAACAAGCTTGAAAAATTCTGATAAATAAATTTTTTGTTGTCGCATTATCCTTCATTTTAGCAACAATTAGTAGATGAGGTTGTTAGACAAAATTGTGTACAATATAAACATGCATCTATACCTAGGAAGTATTATCTACTGTCATAACCTCATCTAAAGACAATGCAATAAATTTTGACTCTTCAATTTTTGCCTTTAGATCCTCAAATTTTCAACCTTGACAAGACAACATCCACTGTTTACTGACAAGTGACTGCTAGGATAGTTATGAGCTTTCAAAAAGTGTAATAAAGCACTCAATGATGGTTAGTCTTCCATAGGATGCCCTCTTCTCAAAATATAAAAGACAACACTTAACTGAACAACTTTTCCCATTTGTTCTACTTACATTTCTCTTCCAAAAAAGATTCAATAGAGCCTTTAACTTCAACCTGATTCATATGTATATTCTGTTGAAATTCAAATAATTCTACATTCCTAACATGTTGAGATTCCTCCTTTGTTTTCCATCTTATCATTGATTTTTCAACTCTATCTATGGTTTTTTTTTCGTAAACTTTACCCATATGCTTCTCTACGGTGTCAATTTTTGGTTGCAACCTCTTTTCCTTCTTATTTATCTTGGTGCAAATCTTACATCTAAATTCTACCAGAGGCTCACCTTCAATTGGATTGTCCACTAGTTCAATGAATGGATACTTTGACACCCATTCTATTTGAAAATTCCTCGACAGATCCCACTTCCAATCTTTTTTATTCTCTATCCTTTTTTGAATTGTATTTTCTTTCTTCTTCCCTGCACCATCATCATCTCTCGCATTCTCAGCCTCATCCAAGTTGATTATATCATTATGTATACTCTAGGTATTTACCTAAAAATCTTCTTCAAGTTCATCATGATCTAAGATATCAGGTTCACCGAATTCTTCAATATGTCGTGTAGGTTTAGGTTGTGAATCTTGTAAATTTAATTTTTATGAAGCAGCTTCTTGATTTTGGCCAGAAACATTTCCAAAACCAAAGTACAATGATAAGGTTTTGCATTTTTTTGGCCTGAGTGGTGTTATGCCCTGTATACCCGTCCCTACATTTTGTGGACAAAATATTGGGTCCCCCTTTTCGCTTTTTCTTTTCCTTGGTTTCTTTTTGTTTCCTTTTGTTTCTCTTCGGGATTTGCTTCCTTAAGGGTCATTTTGTTTTCTTTTGGTTGTCTTTTCTCTGGGACCCGGTCCCAGAGTGTTTGTCTTCTTTATCCTTGCCAGACCCTGGAGTCCGGGATTCTCTACAATCATGTCTTCTTTTGTTAGAAGTTGCAGTTGCATGGAATCCCTGGGCCTGGAGTCTAGAGGTTTGCCTTTTTTGGGGTTTACAGAGGAAAGCAATGTGTTTTTACCCTAAGGGTATAAATAGGTTTTACCTGTCACTTTCACATTTACTGTGATCAAAACACTTAGAGAGATTAAAGTGATTCAAAGGTGATTAAGGTGATTCAACAACATTTTGCTCTCTGTGATTAACAATGGATTAGTAGTAATTAACAGTGTTGGTTCATAGTCATTCGAAGGTTAACCAGTTGCAGAGTGCCTCCCATGCTCATCCTCCCCACATTCTCCACATTTTGAGTTAGGCCCTTCGGCTCTCTTCCTTTGGTTTTCGCTCTTCTTGGCTTTTGCTTTGTTCATTTGTGTTCGTTTCTAGTTTTTGGGTTTTTGTTTCCACTCTGTTTCTTTTTGTTTTGCTTTTGCTTGTTTGTTGTCGCCTCCCATTGATGGGATGGCCCTGCCAGTGGGTTGTCTACCCTCTGTATAGTTGTAGTTTAGTGATTCCTATATATATCTTGTAGTTTCTGTATATAGCTGTATATAGATTGTCCTTGGGTCAGCCTTTGAGTTGTGCTTCGGTCCTCTGTATATTTGATGTGTATCCTTCCTATTTTGTGATGAGCTCATCATGCCCCTTTCATGTTCAGCCAAATTGTGGATATCATCAGAGAGGTATTTGCCATGGTTCAAACTTGGCACCTCACCAATTTAAGGCATGGTAGTTTTCTCTCTCCTCTGTCATTTCTATCTTAACGGTGGGTTTAAGTCCCCACACACAATCATTTAAAATCGGCCCAAGTGGCATTCACTCTCTTGTGTTTTGAACAATTTTCACCATTATTTCCATTACTTCCTTTACTGCATGACCACATGACACCCCATGTCAGCCTAGTATGGCTAATTCCTAGTCATATTAATAACGGTCACCTTTTCCGGACTCCGGGTCCCAAGTTCCCCTAGGTCCTTATTTCATTCATTGCATAAGCCAGAATCCCTAGAACACCCAGGCATTGATCAAATTCCCAAGTTATTTGTGCTGAATATATTATAATTATGGGGTTTGATGCAAACTAACATCCTTTCAAGAACATATGCGAAGCGGTGGTGTAAGTCCCCAGCATTCAGGGGTGCATTATGTTTTCACACACACACACACACACACACACACACTGATGGTTGTCTGGTCTCGCAGGTTGCCAGAACTTAGTCATCGAACATGTCTGAAGCATCTACACCACCTTCACCTCCCAGGAGTCTGAAACTCCCCACTTCTTTGACCAGGGCAGTCACCAGGATAAAGGCCAAGAAGGCCTTAGAGAAACTCCCACTCTCAATGAAATACCTAAAGGGAGATGTTATTATGGGATTAAAATTTGATTCCAAGTTGCAGTTAATCACTGACACAAGTGTCGGTGTATGGGCCAAAATGTAGCCCTTGGTAAAAATGATGTTTATTCAATGCAAGGCCAGAGATTCGATGACACTTCATGTGGCCGCCTTCAGGATCCTTAAGGTAGCATGCTTCCCCTGCTCAGTGCAGGCTCTGGACCTCATTCTCACACTTACAGAGCACTATAATCTAGTCATCTGGGTTGTCATGCTCACCTCTCCTATTCCTTCAGGCTATCCAATGCCCATGGTGTCTCTTTATGCCGCAACATTCTCTTCAGGGTTGGGGATCCCCTAGTTTGCAAATGCAGTAGTCCTCACTTGGGCCTAGGACCTAGGTGAATTTGAAAAGCTCCCGAGAATGGCCCGATAATACCTCAATGCCAATTGGCTTAGGACCCCCATAAAAGATTATAAAAAGATGAAGCTGGAGATCCCCCAGAGTGAGTTTAAAGAAAGCATACAAATGGGGATCATCACACTATGCAAGGTCTTTGGAGAACCCCATACCCAGGAATTCTCAACATGGATGTACTACTACTTGTTTGGCATCACCTCCGACGGGTAAACTTTCGACTGGGCAGCAATCATCACCAATCATGTGGATGCCCAGCTTGTCCGGATCACCTGGTCTTCTAAATTTTACATGACTTCTTACGTCTTGTGG
Organism: Thuja plicata; assembly: GCA_018584345.1. Classification (NCBI taxonomy): domain Eukaryota; kingdom Viridiplantae; phylum Streptophyta; class Pinopsida; order Cupressales; family Cupressaceae; genus Thuja; species Thuja plicata. The sequence continues at coordinate 8,142,309 of MU224951.1, read as the reverse complement.
GCACTAGAAAAACAACACCCCATAACCTAGGGATTACTTACAACAGGTTTGATAGGGAATGGTAAGGGCCAAAATGCTCCATGGGATTATTTCCCATAGATATAGTGGGAGGCCAGTTTCCCCAGTTTTTGCAGGGTAAACGATGCCTTCATTTACTATCATATTCTTACACCCACTCAAGATGCCATATATCGGCTCTCAAAAGAGGCAATCACCCTGGTTAGCACTTATGGCCACTATTATATTCAATTTTAGCAACACTCATATATTTGAGTGACCGGCTTCTTTGGGAAACCCCACCTATTGCCCAAACATTGTGGGGATAGGGTCATTCTTTTAGAATACTGTAGACAAATTCTGGAGTTGCATGCCTTCTTTGCATTGAAGAAGGTCACCAACATTCCATTCCCAAAAACTTATGGGAACTATTCTTGCAATCTTACAGTGGCAAAGGAAGCTGACAATGAGCCAAAGAGTGTGGGGCTTACAGATTTTTATTTGGAGCGAAAGAATTTTGATCCACTAGACAAGATAGCGAGAACACTTCCTCGCGTAGCAGACCGTCACGAGCTTCACGTAGAAGAGTTTTGAGAAGATTGCTAGGATGATTTTGAGGTCAGGAACTGACATTTTGTCTGGATGACTCAAGGAATGATGAAGAAGCTTAAGCTTTGAAATTTTTCCAATGACTTTTTGGACACCGGGTCTATAGTAGAGCTGTAGTATAAGGCCCAGGGAGTAGATAAGATGACTCTCCCCCTGGTGGACTGGGACACCCTGGAAGGCTAGATGATTGAGGACATCACCCATGATATAATTGAACATAGTCATGCATATTTCCAGAAGGTGTGCATGAAGAGTACAAGAAGAGTTGGCACATTTTTGAAAGTATCTACTTCTGGGGCCACAACCTCCATGCAAGGCAAGGATAGAGGAAAAGGAAAAAAAGGAATCCCGACCCAGATTTTGCCAAAAGTTACGGTTCCTACTGCTAAACAAGTGCAACCTCATCTGGTAGCATCCTAGTAGATGAAAGAGGTGTTATGCACCCAACTTGGTCTCCTGGTAGTGCCGACAGTACCTACCCTCCCTTTTGATGCGGAGGAAGAGCGCGCGGCCATGTTAGATGCCAGGTCACCATTGGTAACAAGGAGAAAGAAGAAAGGAACAAGTGTTCCTTAGCCTAAGGTAGAGGTAGAACTGGGGATGCCCAACATCTCCAAAATATAGATTTTTTCCTCAAACTCCCCAGAGCCGAACAATCAACCAGATAACTCCCTGGAGATCTCCCCTCTGCATGATGACTTTGACGACATATTTGGGACAGAAGAGATGGTGAATTTACAAGGGGATATCAAGAGAGTGGTGGAAGAGATCACCACCCAAGAAGAAGTAATAATTCCCACTAAAGGGAAAGTACCAGAGAAAGAAGTTTTTTTGTACAAGAAGTGTGGGCAGCAGAAGGAGAAAAGGAACAAGAACAGGTGAAGATCCTAGATGTTTAGGAAATCCCAGTCTTGGAGATCGAAATAGAAAAGATGCAGGAACAAGATGAGCATTTGGCTTCAGATGAGAGAACCAGACCTATGGGAATAACCATAACCTCAGTTTTCATGCTCTAGACACCCTTCCTAGCCTCGGGTAGGGTAAAGTTTGGTGAGGTGGTCTCAGTAGCCCAACAATCAAACATTGGCCAGACACCTCTACCACCAGATGAAAAGCCGATAGAGGAAAACACCCTGGTGGATGATGCCGAAGAAGAGAAGAAGAAAGAGGGGGAGAACCCCGAAGATATGAATGTGAATTCCACAGATGCTACTAAGGACACCAAGGTAGAGAACAATGATACCACAAAAGTGGATGATGCAAGTGGTCTGAGAAATGAGGAAAAGGAGTCTGAAGAGACTCCAACTACCAGAGATGAACAAAAAAACCCTGGAGGGGATACACTTGATCAAATTTTGGTAGCAAGGCCACCCCCACCACCATAATGGTTTGTGGACTCAAGAAAGAGGAAGGCTCCGGCGGTGACAAAGGCCCATCTCTCCTTGGTGGAGATGATGGCACAAAAAAAAAGTGCCCCCAAGGAAAGGAAGGCCCAAACAGTCCATGCCAGATACAGTTGCAATAGTTGCAACACCTCCCCTAGATATAGATGTGGCAATAACAAAATTAGAAGATTACGCCATTACAGAAGTCCCTCTGGGGAGAAGAGATAAGTAGGGTGAGTTAGACCTGCTGAGAGAGGCCACCAAGTTAGTAGAAGCCCGCTATGACAAATAGTCACAAAAGTTGAAGTAGGAAAGAGATAAAAATGAAAATCTCCTTGGAATTCTAGCAGAACTTATGCAACCACTAGCCGAGATCCATCCAGAAGCCTCCACTTCTAGACCACTACTTCCACAGGGTGATATGGATTCTCTTCGGGCCATGAAGAAAAAGGCATAGGTTGTTGACAGGTGGATCACCAAACAGATCAAGGCTGTAAGGCAATTTTTAGAGGTGTCACTCCTAGACCTTTACTCAGTCAATAACCTCTTCGGCTAGGTAAATAGTGCCATCATTCTCTGGCAAGGGAACCTAGAAATGTATGAAGATTGGAGGACCGAGTTGGAAGAGATATTCAACTCTAGAGAAGATTCCATCACTGAGGCAGGAATTTTGGGACAGGAATCATTCAATTTCCTCTGGGCCCAATACTCCAGACTTAACCTCAAGATTGAGGTCAGTAAGCAACTGGTTACGACCCTCAAAGATAAAGTCATGGTGGTCTGGTATCCTTTGGACCTATATAAGGCATTCATTGGAAGGGTTGCACAGGTTGATCCCTTCACCACCAAAATTTGCACCCCGAAGGACTATGTCCTTAGTAAATATGATGAGTTAATGGAGTTTTAGTATCATTCTTCTGGAGACTTCGACAGAGGGAAGTTATCAAGAATATCCAAAATGATGCTTCGCACTCATGACTCCATGAAATTAGTAGATGAATTCCACGACGAGGCCAGAGATATTAAAGAGAAGTTTGGAATTTTTCACAACTGGTGGGATAGTATCAAGGACGTAGATGAGGATGGCATCAGCCAAATTTTGGAGGCATTTCAGAACATCAAAGGACAAGAAAGTTCTCCAAACTCTAGAGATTTCCACCAGCAGGGTGTGTTCTTGTAAATTCTTTATTCTTTGAGTGTAAGCTCCAGGACTCCAGAATTCCTGATCCACAGTTTTGTAATCTTTTGGTGACCAGTGTCTGGGTTTCCTCAAAGCTGACTGGTCATTATCCAACAGTTAATAACGGGTGTCAAAAAGTAGGTGATCCCGATAGGGTATGTCAGTTTGAGGGATGGCTCTAGCAAGTGATTCTCCCAAGGTGCCGCTCCAACATTAACTACTTGGTGCATCAAAGATAGTGAGCCACATTTTTCATTAATGAGGCATGTAGCCTCATACTCTGGGAAGATTAGATTTCTTTCTCTTACTCCGCTGCTCTTCTTGAGGCCGATTCTTCCATCCTTTCTTCTTATCTTCTTCCTCTGACTTGTCAGACATCTTCTCTTATCAAGGTGATTGTAAAGTGGTGCAGGTAGTACCGGCCACCAGATATTGTATTTTATTGTTGAGTATACAGTTAGATTAGGTTAGTTTTAGGGAAAGTTATGTGGATAGATAATAAGTCTGACCTCATTTCAAGGGTCGGAGAAATTGATGATTTTGTAGTCCATACTATTAGCATTATAACATTTTCATTTCTTAGTAGTTGCAGAGCTCAATGCTCAATAGTTCTTAGTAGATAGATGCTCTCTCGGAGCCATTGATATACACACCAGTGATGCTGGAAACCTGTTAATGAAGAAGGAAAAGTTTTGGAAATGAAGTTGTTGGTGTTTTGATCTCTGAGTTAACACTCTTTTGTGTTGTATGTTTCAAATGTCCTTTGCTCTAATGTTTTAAGTATATTAATGACCTCCTTTCCCCTTGCTATTGAATATGTATGAATCGCTAGTTCTTTATATATTTAGTATTTGGTATAGATTGTTAGAGCATTGTTTATGTTTTAAATGTATTGCATAACTATAAGTAGAAAGAATACACTCTAACTCTGGCATATCTTTTAAAGTTTGTTTGATAACCCAAATGCTTGCAGGAAACCCCAACTCACCAAAATCCCCAAAGAAGAGAAGTCAAAAACCAACTATCCCACCCGAACAAAATAGTCACACACCCAACTTAGCTCCTGCATTGTCAAGACCCGACACTCAGGTGCTTGAAGGCCTGGTGAATTTATTCCCTGGACAACCTTTATAGGCAAAGTTGGTCAGTGCCCTGGTACACAGTGACAACTTACCTCTATTGATGAGATCGGTCACAAAGTCCCATCAACATAAATTGGCACTATAAGGAGGGCATGAGCTTGTCCCCTTCAGAGGATTTATATTTCACACCACTCGAGGGTTCCCCAAGCCATAGTTTTAGGAATCAGACCTTTAGTGGGATAGGGTCATTTTCACCTGCATGATTCAAGTGAGTCCTTAGATCATCCCCCAATCCCAGAAGGTTTGTTAAAGTCGAGCCTCTTGCTCAAAAGAAAATGAACTTCACAGACCAAAAAACCATCCAAACTTGTCTAGGGATTTGCTACACCTGCGAATACCCAAGTAGCCCAGACAATCTTGGGGACCAATGCTCCATCCAACCAAAATCAAACACCCCCGATGGCTACTTTCTTTGGTAACACTGGGTCCCTAATGGGGTAGTTCCCCGATGCTACCAACGATCTTCCTTTGCATCTAGAGAAGATCGGCCCCTGATATGAGCACCTAGACTCACAAAGCACAGAAGAACATCTGTAGACATGCAAAGATGCCATGAACTGACATTAGATCCAACATCAAGATGTTGTGACCCGAATATTCCCTTTGTCCTTGGGATAGAATGAGTTAAATTGGTACCTCAACTTGCTGGCCAACTCTATCAATAATTGGTAGGATATGGAAGATGCGTTCTTGGTGGCCTTTCACATTCATGTGGACCCAACATGGTCCCATAGCCAGTTTATCTCCATCGAGAAGGAAGTGAATGAACCCCTCACAACATTTAACCATCAGTTCCAATGAGCCTTGAAGCGTTGCACAGGCCCCTTCATCCCATCCATGGATGTGACCATCCAGACATACCTTAATGCCATGGACCCTTTTTTTGCCACTCTCCTTTGGAGACCTCCACCACAAATGACCAAGATACTCTAGCAAAGGTTTACAACCTGGCCCTGAAGTTGTCTCACAATTTGAGAAAAGATCCCTACGGGATTGGATAGAGCCTTCCATTCAACACGATACCTGACAAAAATTCTTACGCCATGGGATACAACCCCAATCAGGAAATGGGTGCCCCAGTGATGGCCATGAACCCCCCACTACTGATAGACTAGCAGGCCTGGTACGTATACCCATCGCAAACTTAGGCAATACCGGGTCTAGAATTCATTTCCTAAAACCAACCGCAACAAATGCAACAACCACTGACACAAAACTCTGGAGTTCCTTTCTTCCAGTAACCCACGGTTGGAGGATTGTCGTCCTCAACTCTGAGAGCTACTATCAATTTCCTTGGGAACCAACCACAACAACCGTCACATTATGACGCGAACACCCAGTTGTCCACTGAGGTTGAATCCATCTGGAAATTGGTGTCCTCTTTGACTGTGGACATGGGATAGCTGAAGGTGGGGCCTTCTGTGCCCCACAACCCTAATTCCCAGAGAGGGAATGTCTTCTCCGAACAATGAAACAACAATTTTAGAGGTAGAAAATTTAACAACGGGCCTCAGCCCAATCAACAGTAATGGAACAAAAACACAAACACTAAAGGTCCACCTCCAAATCAAAACACCATTGAGGGTGGTGTTGGACCCACTCATTTCACATTGATCACAGAAATCCAACCCCTAATTAACTGGTGTAGATTGCATGAAACTGGCTCGCATTTTGAGGTGAACTATGCCACCCTGGAGAAGATCATCATGATCTCCCAGTTGGACAGACAAAAAAATACCGATCCCATTCCCCCAGAATCTTCCACACAAGAGCCCCATTAAACTGCCTTCATGTGTGAGACCGTCTTCTTTGGGACACATGAAGAAGAGGAAGAAGAATAGGTTCTACAAGGGTTATTTGATGAATCTATCCTGGCCTTTGAGGCCAATGCCTTCACCATCCTATGCACTCTTTACAACACTCAAAGTCAGGTTGGCAAAGGGCTAGTCTATATGCCAATACCTCCCAAGAATACCTCTCCCCCCAAAAACATAACAGATCACTCCTTCTCGCTGAAAGGATATGGCTCTAACCAAGCTAAGCATTCGACCGAGGGAAGTCAACTTTACCCAGGGTAAAGGTTTGACATCACAAAGGCATTGGAGAAAACCACCACCTCCATGACCTTGGTGGAGGTTTTTCTGAATTGTTCTAAGTAAAGGAAGTCCCTTTTGAAGCTCTTGAGAAACCTAGAAGCTGTCATTTTCCCACCCAAGAATGTCACTTTTGACGATGCCAACACAACTGTCTTTTGGGGAAACATAGAGGATCCTCCCTTCTTACTAGGTTTGAACATACAAGGGAAGAACCTACACAATTTCTTGGTAGATTTTGGAGATTCGGCCAACGTCATGCCTTTATCTATATGCCAGAAGCTCAGACTCTTTCCCACACTATCCAAAGGTGCAGTAGTCCAACTAGAAAAAACTACTATAAAAATGGTAGGCGAGCTGAAGAACATCTAGATTCAGCTCATCCAAGACCCCTAGATATCAAGCATAATAGACATCCAAGTGGTGGACATCTCCAAAACTTATGGGATGTTGTTAAGCTGGAATTGGTCTAAGACCCTTAAGTGCTATTTCTCCACTGAATTCTCCCACTTGTGGCTCCCCTGGGAGGGATAGTTGAACCAAATTTGGGTAGAAAGTGAACCCAAGATGAAGCAGGCCCTCACTGAAGTCGGGAGGGTGAATGAAGTCCTCTTCTCTGAATCTTCCCCCAGGGTGTACCGACCCCTAGAAATCCTTACATTTGATTTCACCCCCAGGGAAGATCCCATCGTTGTTCAGAGAACTGGGGACGTAGATGAAAAATTGAGGGGTGAGGTTAACTCACAAGGTAACACAACAACTCCTGCCACACTCTTGTCTGGCACTTGGTGTTAGGTGCATTATCAAAAACATTTTGAACTAGAGTGTGAGCCTTGCATCACCACTACTACTTGTCATATAAACTTCCTCTGGGAGAAAGAACATAAAGCAAATTTGCCTGGACCCAGATATCATTCTAGTGGTATGCCTAAGGTACCACTTGTCCAGGAGTCCCAACCAAAGGTTTCTATAGAGGAAAACCTCACCCATGTACCATCAGAGCTTGGGGAAACTCCTCCCAATCCTCCCAAAATCAATCCAAATACCACTTTTCCCTCCTAGCCCCAGAAAATGAACAATGAATTATGGACCCTAAAATTTGATGGGTCCCGGTCTAAACAAGGCTATGGGGCTGGAGTGGAATTGATAAAACCATGGGGGAAATCCTTCCTCGTATCTTATAGGTTGTATTTTAACTACATGAACAATGTCATGGAGTATGAGGCTCTGGTCCTTGGACTCCTATTCACTTTGAGAAAAGGGATCACCCACCTCCGGGCGATGGGTGATTCAGAGTTGATAGTTAAACAGGTCTAGAGCCAATACAATTTTCATGACAAAAGGCTGGCCACATACCACAACTGGGCATGGAGCCTCATCGAATATTTTGATGCCTTCGACATTGAACGTATTCCCCAAAAATGAAACTATGTTTCAGATGCCCTTGCCATATCTGCCAGCACCCTTGAGCCAATGGCTGGCTCCTGGCTCTGCAAGTTTTCTATTGAGATGGTTACCACCTCGTCTATCCTAGACAATATCACTCACTTTTAGGTATTTGAGGATGGCCAACATATTTTGGACTTCATGGCCAATGTTGGTGTCTTTGAAGATCAGATAGTGGAAGAAAGAGATCATGACGATACCAGGCAGGGTGATGAAGACAATGAGATCATAGACTTACCCACCAACACCATCCCTAAGGAGATGGTAGCGCTTGAATGCATCTTTGATTTGGACCCCCAGGGCTGAGAGAAGATATCATCCTCCTCTGAGGGAGGAAAATTCAAAAAATTGAACATCGGTCGGGCTGATGAAGAAAGATTTGTACACATTGGCACCTCCTGCTCCCCTGAGGAGAAGGAGAAGATTCTCATGATTCTCTAAGAATACATTGATGTGATTGCATGGGGTATGAGGACCTAAAGACCTATGAAACATCCATCATGACTCATACTATCCCACTGAAACCATATACTAAGCCCTTCTGGAAAAAGAAGAGCTTGCTAAACCCATTGATCAAACCTCTAATTCATTAGGAGGTTCAGAAATAGCTATCAGCCCAGATTATCTTTCCTATTCGGCACACCATATGGGTTGCCAACCTCATCCCTGTTCGCAAGAAAAGTGGAAAAATATGCCTTTGTGTGGATTTTTGTAATTTAAATAAGGCATCCAAGAAATATAATCACCCTCTCCCTTCGTTGGATGAGGTATTGCACGTGAATGGTTCGCAAATGATGTCTTTCCTGGATGGGTACTCTGGGTATAACCAGGTCATGGTTAAGTATGAAGATAGAAATAAAATGGTGTTCACCACCAAGTGGGGAACACTTGCATACCGAAGCATGCCCTTTGGCCTTATCAACACAGGGGCAACATTTCAAAAGGCTATGGACATTGCGTTTGAAGCCCTAGTTAACAGATGCATAATCATCTACATGGATGATTTGACAGTCTTTTCCCTAGATAGGCGTGATTTCTCCACCCACCTCGCCCAAATTTGTGAGAGATGTCACCGGTATGGAATTTCCCTCAACCCTAAGAAATATATATTTAGGGTCACTGAAGGGAAGTTGCTTGTGCATATCATCTCTAAGAAGGGGATATCCACTGACCCTTAAAGAGTCAAAGCATTGCTAAATTTACAAATGCTTGATAGTAAGAAAAAGATGAGATATTTCTTCAGAAAGATAAACTTTGTCCGATAGTTCATCACTTGATTCACTGAGATAGTAAATCCACTCAATGACATGATGAAGAAAGATACAAAGATTGAGTGGATTCTGGAAGCAAAGCGAGGATTTGCCCAGATTAAGTAAATGATTATGGAGGCACCAATCTTAGCTAGTCTAGACTATTCCCTCCTATTTCATATATACTCCTTTGCTTTGCCGCACTCTGCCATAGCAGTTTTGACCCAGAAGGTTGAAGGGGAAGAATGACTAATAGCTTTTATGAGCTCCCCCTTTAAGAACACTAAAGTCTGGTATTCGCCTCTTGAAAAGTAGGCTTTTTCTCTAGTCCGCACCGTGAAGAAATTCTAACATTATATTCTCCAGAGAAAAGTGCACGCTATCATCCTGGACTAGGCAGTCAAGTCTCTACTCTTGTAGAGTGAAGTAGGTGAACAACGGGGGAAATGGATGGCCATCCTCCAAGAATATGATTTAGAAATGCAGCCCATGAAGATAGTCTAAGGAAAAGGAATATGTAGAGCGATGGCAGAAGGAACTCTGAACATAGAATGCCAAACTTACACAGTGGAGTTCATCACTCAGGGTCTGTGATATATCAACCTGGTATACTTATTGTTGAATAACATATGCCCAGAGGGGATTCCTCCAAACAAATGTTGCGCCCTATGGTTGAAAAGTGTACATTTCATGATCAAGAAAATAACTCTTTTTTGTAGGAATTATGAGGGAGTGTACCTCCCGTGCATAGACAGAGCTCAAGCTACCAAAATGGCTGAAGAATTCCATGGGCAGTTCAAAACTAAGCATGGCTCAACTAATTCCACTTCTCATCAGATTCTCTAGGCTGGATACTATTCCCCCTTCATCTTTAAGGATGTCTACACTCACGTAAGGAAGTGCCACACTTGCCAAACTGCAACCCATCATGAGTGGAACCCAACCATGCCTTTACAACCGATCTTTGAAGTTAGACCCTTCGCCCAATGGGCATTTGATTTTATCAGAGAAATCAACCCCAACTCATCTGCCAACCACCGGTACATTTTGACTGCTACCAAATATTACACATGGTGGTTCGAAGTGATTCCTTGCGAAACAACACGACGAATGTAGTCATCAAATTCCTGGAAGAAAACATAGTCACCCATTTTGGTATGCCATTCGCTATAGTGTGTGACAATGTTCTGATATTTTATTTGGTGTAGTTGCTTGAATGGACCTATGAGAGGAAGATCACCCTAAATTTCTCTAGCAACTACTACCCCCGGGGTAATGGTGTGGTTGAATCTACCAATAAAAATCTGCTGGAGGTGATCAAACACTTGCTAGAGAAAAACCCCCAGGACTGGCACCAAAATCTTATATTCGCCCTCTGGATAGATTGTATCAGAATAAAGGCAGCCCTGGGAACTTCCCCATTTCATTTGGTTTATGGCCAGAATCCAGTATTCCCTATCAATTTACAAATCCTGGTATTATAGTTTATTCAGGAATTTAACAACCGGGACAACATTGTGGAGGTTCAACTCCTGAACCTAGTGCAAATGGAGGAACAAAGAGACACAACCCTTGAAGACTTTGCACATCATCAAGAAATAGTTAAATGATGGTTTGACTGGAGAGCCCAATATAAGGCCTTTTTGATTGCGGACCTAGTCCTTCTATGGGACAAGGCCCAGGAAAAGAAAGGAAAGCACACCAAGTTTCAAAGGCTCTAGCTCGGACCATATCTGATTTCTAAAATCTGTAGGGCAAATACTTATCACCTCAGTACTATGACCAGAAAAGCTATCCCATTGCTTGGCAATGGACAGTTCCTCAAGCACTATTTTGAGTAAGGTGGGGGGTAAGTTGGCCCAAAATTGTACTATATGTATAGTTTCTAATTGTAAATATCTTCCCCAGTGTTCCTTTGGAATACCTCATTCTTGTAAATAGTTGTTGGTCATCATCTGGGAACACCCTTTTTCTTTGGTTTTGTTTTTGACTTTCTTTTTGCTTCTTGTTTCTCCCGGTTCCCAATGTTTTTCCCTCCTCTTGTAGATAGGTATGCTTCACATAGCATCTAGTCTCTGGAATGGTACCTTATGCATTTTGGTGAATTCAGAATCTATTGTTAGCATGGTGGAATTGGTCCACACTCTAAAGTTATTTTGTAAGTATGGTAAAATGCTATGGGTAATCTTCATTAGATTCATATCTTGAAGTCTGGACATCAGCTAAACAAAAAATATAAGAAGCAAGTAATCAGACACCTTGAGGACATATTAGTTACATTGGTTGTTGACCAAGTCTGAAAATAATTAAAATATCTTGGGTCCAAAATGTTCTCTCTTATTCAACAATCTAAAATGGGTGGCAAGGTGAAAGAAGTACCATCATTAAAATTAGCTAAGCCTAAGGTTCATGGTGAAAGGAGTACCGCCTTCCCATCTAGAAAAAAAAGAGCTGAAGAATAGAGAACTCCGGTATCTGGGGGGAACATGTAAGATATGATGACTTTGGTTTGATGTACTAAGTGCCTCCTCTTTGCTTCTCCCATAGGTCATTGTCTTGGTTTTTATTTCAAAGCACACACTTCACAACTGACGAAAGATCGAAAGCGAATCAATGATGGGCCAAATTTTCTCAGACACCTCACGCCTTCCAAGAAGGATACTCTAGGTAAAGATTAGTTCTAGTTTCGCTAACCAGAGATTCTATATTTCTCAAATGTGCTAAGGCATTCTTCCCAGATAGTCACCATTTTTTATGCCCTGCATACCCGTCCCTACATTTTGTGGGAAAAATGTTGGGTTCCCCTTTTTTCTTTTTCTTTTCCTTGGTTTCTTTATGTTTCCTTTTGTTTCCCTCCAGGATTTTCTTCCTCAAGGGTAATTTTCTTTGCTTTTGGTTCTCTTTGCTTCGGGACCTGGTCTTGGAGTGTTTGTCTTCTTTGTCCTTGGAAGACCTCGGACTCCGGTATTCCCAGTCATCATGTATTATTTTGTTAGAAGGTGTGGTTGCATGGAATCACCGGGCCCAGAGTCTGGAGGATTGCCTTTTTTAGGGTTTGTAGAGGAAAGCAATGTGTTTTTACCATAAGGGTATAAATAGGTTTTACCTATCACTTTCACATTTACCGCAATCAAAACACTCTGAGCGATTAAAGCGATTCAAAGGTGATTAAGGTGATTCAACAATGTTTTTCTCTTTGTGATTAACGGTGGATTAGCAGTAATTAATAGTGTTGGTTCATAGTCATTTGAAGGTTAAACATTTGCAAAGCACCTCCTATTCTCATCCTCCCTGCATTCTCCACATTTTGAGGTAGGCTCTTTGGCTCTCTTCCTTTAGTTTTTCTCTTCCTGGCTTTTGCTTTGTTTGTTTGTGTGTGTTTCTGGTTTTTGGGTTTTTGTTTCCGCTCTGTTTCTTTTTTTTTTTTTCTTGTCTATTATCGCCTCCCATTGGTGGGATGGCCCTGCTAGAGTGTTTTCTACCCTCTATATAGTTTTAGTTTAGTGATTCCTGTATATATCTTGTAGTTTTTGTATATAGCTATATATAGCTTGTCCTCAGGTTAGCTTGTGAGTTATGCTTCGACCGTCATGGTGCTTCGATCGTCTGTATAATTTATGTATATTTGATGTGTATCCTTCCTATTTTTTGACGAGCTCATCATGCCCCTTTCATGGTCAGCCAAATTATGGAGCTCGTCAGAGAGGTATTCACCATGGTTCAAACTTGGCACCTCGCCAGTTCAAGCCATGGCAATTTTCTATCTCCTCTATCATTTCCATTTTAATGGCAAGTTTAAGTCCCCATGTGTGAGAATTTAAAATCAACCCAAGTGGCATTCACTCTCTTGCATTTTAAATAGTTTTCGCCATCGTTTCCATTACTTCCTTTACTGCATGACCATGTGACACCCCATGGCAGCCTAGTACAGCTAATTCCCAGTCATATCAATAACGGTCACCTTTTCCAGACTCTGGGTCCCAAGTTCCCCTGTGTCCTTCATTTCATTCATCGCATAAGCTAGAATCCCCAAAACCCCCGGGCGTTGATCAAATTCCCAAGTCATTTGTGCTTAATATATTATATTTCTGGGGTTTGATGCAAACTAACATCTTTTCAGTAACATATGCGAAACGGTGGTGAAAGTCCTTGGGATCCGAGGTTGCATTATGTTTTCATATATATATATATGTATATATATGTATATATATATATACTAACGGTTGTCTGGTATTGCAAGTTGCCAGAACTTACTCATCGAACATGTCTAAAGCATCTACACCACCTTCACCTCCTGGGAGTCCAGAACTCCCCACTACTTCGACCAGGGTAGTCACCAGGATAGAGGCCCTGGAGAAACTCCCACTCTCAATGAAATACCTAAAGGAAGATGTTATTCTAGGATCCAAAGTTGATTCCAAGCTGTAGTTAATCATTGACACAAGTGTTGGCGTATGGGCCGAAATGAAGGCCTTCATAAAAATGATGTTTATTCAATGCAAGGCCAGAGATCTGATGACACTTCATGTGGCCGCCTCTAGGATCCTTAAGGTGGCATGCTTCCCCTAATCAGTGCAGGATCCAGAGCTCATTCTCACACTTGCAGAGTACTATAATCCAGCCGTTCGGGTTGTCATGCTCACCTCTCCTGTTCCTTCAGGCTATCCAACGCCCATGGTGTCTCTTGATGCCAAAACATTCTCTTCAAGGCTGGGGATCCCCCAGTTTGCAAATGCAGCAATCCTCACCCGGGCCCAGCCCTAGGTGAATTTGAAAAGCTCCCAGGAACAGCCCGACAATACCTCAATGCCAATTGGCTTAGGATCCCCATAAAAGATTATAAAAACTTGAAGCTAGAGATCCCTTGGACCGAGTTTAAAGAAATAATATAGATGGGGATCATCGCACTATGCATGGTCTTTGGAGAACCCCATGCCTAGGAATTCTTGGCATGGATGTACTACTACTTGTTTGGCATCATCTCTGGTGGGCAAAATTTTGACTGGGCAGCAATGATCACATATCATGTGGACGCCTAGCTTGTCTGGGTTACCCAGTTTTCTAAATTTTACAAGACTTCTTATGTCTTGTGGGCACTAGCACAATAATGCCCCATAACACAGGGATTACTTACATTAGGTGTGCTCAGGACTGGCAAGGGCTAGAATGCTCCATGGGAATATTTCCCACAGATATAGTGGGAGGCTAGTTTCCCCAGTTTTTGCAAGGTAAATGATACCTTCATTTACTATGATATTCTTATACCCACTCAAGAAGCTGGCTATCAACTCTCAAAGGAGGCAATGAACCTGGTCAACACTTATGGCCACTATTATATTCAATTTTAGCAACACTCATATATTCGGGTGATCGGCTTCTCCGGGAAAGCCCACCTATTGCCCAAACATTGTGGGGATAGGATCATTCTTTTAGAATACTGTAGAAAAATTCTAGAGCTGCATGCCTTCTTTGCATTGAAGAAGGTCACCAACATTCCATTCCCAATAACTTGTGGGTACTATTCTTGCAGTCTTACAACAATAAAGGAAGCCGACAATGAGCTAAAGAGTCTAGGGCTTGCAGAGTTTTATTTGGAGTGGAAGAATTTTGCTCCGCTGCACAAGATAGCGACAACACTTCCCTGGGTAGCAGACTGTCACAAGCTTCACTTAGAATATTTATGGGAAGATTTCCAAGACAATTTTAAGGTCCAAAATTGGCATTTCATTCAGATGACTCAAGGGATGATGAAGAAGCTTAAGCTTCAAAATTTTCCCAATTACTTTTTGGACACCGGGTCTATAGTAGACCTGTAGTATAAGGCCCAGGGAGTAGATAAGATGGCTCTCCCCCCGGTGGAATGGGACACCCCAGAAGGCCCAACGATTGAGGACATCACCCATGATATAATTGAATGTAGTCATGCATATTTCTAGAAGGTGTTCCCAAAGAGTATAAGAAGAGTTGGCCCATTTTTGAAAGGATCTACTTTTGGGGCCGAAACCTCTGCGCAAGTCAAGGACAGAGGAAAAGGAAAAAAAGGAACCCTGACCCAGATTTTTCCAAAAGTTACAATTCCCATTACTGAACAAGTGCAGCTTCATTTGGTAGCATCCCAATAGATGAAAGAGGTGTTATGCACCCAACTAGTTCTCCCGGTAGTGTTGGTAGAACCTGCCCTCCCTTCTGGTTCCCCTTCCCTTGTAGAATTCATGATCTGAGCAGTGGGGACAGGAGCGGAGGAAGAGCACATAGCCATATTAGATGTCAGGCCGCCATTGGTAACAAGGAGAAAAAAAAGGAACAAGCATTCCTCAACCTAAGGTAGAGGCAGAACTTGGGATGCCCAATATCCCTGAAATAGAGATTGTCACCTCGAACTCTTTAGAGCTGGATAATCAACTAGATAACTCCCCAGAGATCTCCCCTCCACACGATGACTTTGACAAGATATTTGGGACATATGAGTTGGTGAATTTACAAGGGGACATCGGGAGAGTGGTGGAAGAGATCACCACCTAAGAAGCAATAATCCCCATTGAAGGGAAAGTACCAGAGAAAGAAGTTTTTGTTGCACAAGAAGTCTGGGCAGTAGAAGGAGAAAAGGAATAAGAACAGGTGAACATCCTAAATGTTCAGGAAATCCCAGTCTTGGAGACCGAAATAGAAAAGATGCAAGAACAAGATGAGAATACAGATTTGGTTGAGGGAACATGACCTATAGGAATAACCATAACCTGAGCTACCATGCTCCAGACACACTTCCCCACCCTGGGTAGGGTAACTTTTGGCGAGGTGGTCTTAGTGGCCCAGTAGTCAAACATTGGCCAGACACCTCTGCCACTAGATGTAAAGCCAACAGAGGAAAACACCCTGGTGGATGATGCTAGAGAAGAGTAGCAGCAAGAGGGAGAGAACCCCAAAGATATGAATGTGGATTCCATAGATGCTGCTAAGGACACCAAGGTAGAGAATACTGATACCACAAAAGTGGATGATGTAGGTGGTCTGGAAAATGAGGAAAAGGAGTCCAAAGAGACTCCAAATACAGGGGATGAAAAACAAGACCCCGGAGGTGATACACTTGATCAAAATTTGGCAGAAAGGGCACCCCTACCACCAAAATGGTTGGTGGACTCAAGAAAGAGGAAGGCCCCAGCGGAAGCAAAGGCTCATCTCTCCTTGGTGGAGATGATGGCGCAAACACAAAGAACCCCTAAGGCAAAGAAGGCCCAGACAATCCATACCCTCTGGATTGGGCCAGCGGAGATACAATTGCAATAGTTGCAACAAGAGATGAAGATTATGCCATTACAAAAGTGCCTCTAGGGAGGAGAGATAAGCAGGGTGAGTTAGACCTGCTGAGAGAGGCCACCAAGGTGATAGAAGCCCGCTATGACAAATAGTCACAAAAGTTGAAGGACATGAGAGAAAAAAATGAAAATCTCCTCGGACTTCTAGCAGAACTTACACAGCCACTGGCTGAGATCCATCTAGAAGCCTCCACTTCTAGACCACTACTTCCATAGGGTGATATGGATTCTCTTTGAGCCATGAAGAAAAATGTATAAGCTGTGGATGGGTGGATCGCCAAGAAAATAAATTCCGTAAGGAAATTTTTAGAGGTGTCGCTCCCAGACCTTTACTCGGTCAATAACCTCTTCGGCTGGGTAAACAGTGCCATCGTTCTCTGGGAAGGGAACCTAGAAAAGTATGAAGAGTGGAGGAGCGGGTTGGAAGAGATAGTCAACTCCAGAGAAGAAGCCATCACTAAGGTAGATATTTTGGTAGAGGAATCATTCAATTTACTCTGGGCCTAGTACTCCAGACTTAGCCTCAAGATTGAGGTCAGTAAGCAACTGGTTATGGTCCTCAAAGATAAAGTCACGGTGGTCTGGTATCCTTTGGACCTGTACAAGGCATTCATTGGAAGGGTTGCACAGGTTGATCCCTTCACCATCAGAACTTGAACCTCAGAGGACTATGTCCTCAGTACATATGATGAGTTAATGGAGTCTCGATATCACTCTGCCAGAGACTTTGACGAAGCGAAGTTATCAAGAATATCTAAAATGATGCTCCAAGCTCATGAATCCCTAAAATTAGTAGCTGAATTCTGGGACAGGGCCAGAGATATTGAAGAGAAGTTTGGAACTGTCTGCGACCAGTGGGATAGTGTCAAGGACATAGATGAGGATGGCATCAGCCAAATTTTGGAGGCATTTAAGAACATCAAAGGACAATAAAGTTATCCAGATTATGGAGATTTCCACCAGCAGGGTGTGTTCTTGTAAATTATTTATTCTTTCAGCGTAAGCTCTAGGACTCCAAAATTTTGGATCCACAGTTTTGTATTCTTTTGGTGACCAGTATCTGGGTTTCCTTGGAGCTAACTTGTCATTATCCAGCAGTCAATAATGGGCGTCATAAAGTAGGTGACTGTGATAGGGTATGTCAGTTTGAGGGTTGGATCTGGCAAGTGATTCTCCTAAGGTGCCACTCCAGCATTAATTACTTGGTGCATCAAAGATAGCGAGCCACATTTCGCATTAAAGAGGCATGTAGCCTCATACTCTGAGAAGATTGGATTTCTTCTACTCTTACTCTGATGCTCTTCTCGAGGCTGATTCTTCCATCCTTTCTTCTTGTCTTCTTCCTTTGACTTGTTAGACCTCTACTCTTATCAAGGTGATTGTAAAGTGGTGCAGGTAGTACCGGCCACCGAATATTATATTTTATTGTTGAGTGTACAGTTAGATTAGGTTATTTTTAGGGAAAGTTGTGTATAAATAATAATTTTGACCTCATTTCAAGGGTCGGAAAAATTGATGATTTTGTAGTCCATACTATTAGCATTATAGCATTTTCATTTCTCAGTAGTTGCAGAGCTCAATGCTCAGTAGTTTTTAGTAGATAGATGCTCTCTTGAAGCCATTGATGTACACACCAGTGATGCTGGAAACCTGTTAATGAAGAAGAAAGAGTTCTGGCATTGAAGTTGGTGTTTTGATCTCTGAGTTAACACTCTTTTGTGTTGTATGTTTTGAATGTCCTTTTCTCTAATATTTTAAGTAGATTAATGACCTCCTTTCCCCTTGCTATTAAATATGTATGAATCGCTAGATCTTTATATGTTCAGTATTTAGTATGGTTTATTAGAGCATTGTTGATGTTTTAAATGTATTGCATAACTATAAGTAGAAATAATACACACTAACTCTGGCATATCTTTTGAAGTTTTTTTGATAACCCAAATGCTTCCAAGAAACCCCAACTCACCAAAATCCCCAAAGAAGATGAGTCAAAAACCAACTATCCCACCCGAAAAAAATAGTCACACACCCAACTTAGCTCCCACATTGTCAAGACCCAACACTCAAGTGCTTGAAGGCCCAGATAATTTATTTTGAGGTCGGCTCCATACTCTAGTTTTTGAACTGTTAGTAGCACTTAATCTTCCTGTAACTTCTCCATACTATCATTCTATACTGTGCATGTATAGGGTAAACACAAAACATATCATAGAGCTTAGGTATGAATGCACATAGTTTGACTCGATCGTACGCACGTGCGCTGGTGCTCTGATCAACTGAATAACTCTGTACTATTTTGTTTTATGTACTTAACTAATTTTTCTCTTCAAAGTTTACTGTCAAAACTTCATATGACTTTGTTGCCATAATGAAAACAAAAAATAATTCATATACACCCTGAGTGTCAACTTGTGAACAATCTCCCCCTTTCTCATTAATGAAAATAAAGGAATGTGGCCAAGTTACTTAAACTTTGACTTAACAACAAAAAATGTATATTATATTTTTGGCTATATAACATACTCCTTATATACATACATTACTCCCCCTTTGAAATTAATGACAAAGGTGTCAAAATTTTTAAGTCTCTAGTTACTTACTCCAAATACACATTTGGATAAGCAATCTAAAGATTCTTGATCTCTTACTGCCAGAATGCCTTCAACGCATCAATAGTCTAAAGATGGGCGCATAGTGCATATGTAAGCTTCTCTATCTTTGTTAGATCCATGTAGGGTCCTTGGTCATAAGTAGCAATGGTTGCATCTATCTATTTGATGTTCTCATTCAAAACAACTAAGAAGGGCACAAGTGCATTCCTCATTTGGGTCTACCTGATCCTTATCTTGGTGATCTCCATCTTAGCTTTTTCAATCTTGTATATCTATCCTTGATAGATATTGTTTCAAATATTGATTTCTTGGGATGATGTTTCAACTGATTGCCTTATGTTATCAACCAAGATATCTGCCTCCTTAATCTTCTTGATGTGCTCAGAAGTGATTTTGCCTCTATCCATGCAATTTGCTATTACTTTCCTACTTTTTGATGCTAACTCTTTCAAAATTGTCTTACCAATCTTCAATGAATTGAGATCTAAAGAGAAGTTCTTGAGCAATTCATCCAATCTTTCATTTTTGTACTTTTCCTCTACAGTTCTATTAGCTGAGTCTACTAAACTTGTGAAGTGTGCTTTGAAGCTTGTGAGGATGCTATTGACATCATCAACTAACTGAGTTTTGGCCACTTTCTTATCTGCTGGCACTAAGTCGTTCAAAATGTTCACTAACTCCAGAAAGAGAGGGTTTGTCATAACTTGTTTCTCTTTGGCTTTCTCCATGGCTAAGACACTGATCTTGATCAAATCTTCTTCTCCCCATGCATCTAGGCTTGTTGAGTCAGGGGTTAAACTTGACAACAATGACGTTGATGGTTGAATAGATGGAGTGAATATAGCATTTTGACTAGTATCCACACATTCAATTTTCACTAGGATCTCCATAATGGGTGGTTCATTAGATTTATTGTCTTCCTCATTGTTCAAATCTATTGAATCTTTAGGAGGAGCTTCATCTTGCTGTAAGGAAGTATTATCAATGCATACCTTCTCTACCTCTTCAATGCTGACAAATGCTTTTTCAAATTTGTTCATGTCATTATCTAAAGCTATGATGGATATCTTAACATCATTGATCATAAGGGTTTCTGTTGAATCTTTGGCTGTATCTGAAGGTGATAAAACTATGGGTGCTAAATCTTGTGGACATGTCATAGGTGCATTTGGAATCACTTGTTCTTTATCTTATTTGGGAGGGACTAGAGTCACTTTAGCTATAAGCGTCATTGATGGATACATATGCCTATCCAAAAATACTTTCTCAAATAATTTCTGAGTCTCTTCACCAACCAGTTCATATTCTTTATTCATAATATGAAGAGTTCTTGTTTTGGTTATGAGATGAGGTTTTACCAAATCTAATAGTATTGTTTTCTCATCATGTGAGAAAATAGGGAGAAGACTGTCTAATGTTTCTTCTCTAATCCTCATATCTTCCTCTATTGCTTGTCTTTTCAATAGGTTTAGTATGTTCCATACTTTATTTGGTATGACTGTCTTGAGTTCCAATACTGACCTTTTAAACTTGATCATATGGGAGATAATCATAGAATGAATTTTTGATTTATCTATCTCTTGGTACTTGTCATAGACATTTTTAATAGAGTCTAGTCTTCCTTCATTAACAATTATGTTCCTTAAGGCTGTCAGACTAGGTCTGAATCCTACCTCAAGAGGGGCTTGAGTGTTTTTTACTTTTCTCCTTGTTGTCCTTGAGGATGGGTGACCTGTGGGAACTTGCTTCCTTCTTCTGGTCAGCTTGCTTGGTACTGATGGTGGAGAGGATTCCAAGTCAATAGTAGTTGATGGTGCAGATGTACCTTCATCAGATTTCTTCTTCTTCTTCTTGGGGATATCATCAGATTTTTCTATTTTGACTTCAGTTTGTTTGAGCTCTATTGCAATTTTAGCTTCCCTAGCTTTGTCTAGGTCTTCTTGTGTGACCCCATGAACCTTTAGGATGTTGGATGTAATCCTTGATGCCTTCCTTTTGTTATCTGCACTGTATAAGATAGAATCAACTTGATTAGTCTTTTCTTTGTATGTGCCCCATGTTGGCTCATTTGGATCTTTGGGCATAGACAAAAGAGCTTGTGCATATCCTTCCTACACATGTTCTTCAACTTCATAGCCAAGTGGATGAATACATTTGGTTCTTGGCTCAACAACTTCCATGCAAGTACAGTCAATTTTCACCATGAAGCATATGGTGTCCTTGTATTTCTCAAATATCCTTTCTAATATTCTGAACCTCTTTTATATCTTGATCCTAAATGTTTTGATCTTCATGTCCATAGAATCCTTTACCCTACTTTTTGATGTATCTTTTAGTGAAATTTGGGACATAGTAGGTTTACTCCTGTCTAGGTAAAGATTAGAGACTTTACCAACAATGTGGAAGTATAGGTAGATAATCAAAGAGCCAAATCTGAATATCTTTCTCTTATCATGCTTGATAACTCTAATGTTCTCAATTAGTTGTGCATGCAATATCTCACAGAGATTATACTGAGTGTTATCTTTTACCATCCTTATTGCTACCAGAACAGTAGCTAAGGACACACTATTCATCCTACTTGCGTGCTAAAACTTCTAACCAAGTATCATTGTGAGGAGTTTGATGTCTTCTTCCATAATGGGATCAACAATCATCTCGTGCCTATCACTTTTGGATAAGCATGCTTGTTCAACCTATTTATTTACATCTTTACCAGTGGGAAGAACTGGTCCAACCTTAGGAAGTTCGGTCATCTCATGAATAAGATCAACAATAATGCGGACAAAAACTTCACCAGTCCAATATAGATCATCATGTATTCTACTAAGTAGGATTTTGACGCATTTTGGTTCATAGAACTCATGCGCTTTTGAATACTCAAAGATAGGGTTATCAGTGAGATGCGCATATTCATCCTTGAATGAATAATCTAGTTTCATCATTGATGCCATAAGAGTTGCTATGATGTTATCCCCAACAGTTTCCTTCTTACAATAGATGTATGCGTGAATGTCCTCTACATGTACGACTCCTAGAAGAGTCTTGGATAATTCCCCTTCTACATCATCTAGTACAAAATTGAATGGTTTCTTCTTAAACACATATCTCTTCTTCTCAGAGATGTCAAATACTGTAGGAGTAGCCATTACTTACTTGTTGCTTGCTTAAGTAGGGTTTCCAGAGATTTTGAAATGATGCATCCACTAGGGTTTTGTTTCAACTTTGATTCGACTTGCTAACCAACCAACGGTTATCTTTTGATGCTTTGATGTTGAAATATCTTGTGCTCTCTGAATGCTCAGTCTCAAATGCAAAAGTGAAGATGAGAGATCTCTTTACTAACTTTTAGAAAAGTTACTGCATTTAATGCTTGTTACTGTAACGCGGTTTACATTAAGAATTTAAAACTTTGCTTATGTCCAAGTTCAAGCTATGCATCCATGAATATTTTCTCAAATTGTCACCAAATATATAAATCCATAGGCGCATACTCAGAGGTGAGTATACCAGCCACGCAAGGGTTTAGAGCTAGAATAACTCCCCCTTAGACCATGAGGTTCATCTAACCAGAAGTAGAAGGTGCATCCACTATGGATGCATCAACTACCTTGTTCTCATCATTATCTTTCTTTACTTCAACCCATATTTTACCTAAATCTTCTATAGCTTTTACAAACTTGAGTTCACCAGATTCTTCAAATAATGATTCTTTAGGCTCCTCTTGTTTTTGAGTTTTGGATCTATAGAACTTTGAGATGTGTCCAGCTTTGCCACATGAGTGAAAAATGATTGGAGGTCTATTGATATTGTTTACCATGCTGAATTTCTTGGATGTGTGACCATTGTAATTACATATCTAACATGTAATGTCCTGATAGTTTCTCTGAGGTTGATTTCTCTGATTTTATTGAGTCAGATTTCTTTGGTTCTGTTGTGGCTGATTTCTTTGACTTGTTCTGGAATGTATAGCCCTATGACCAAATTTATTATAGGAATAACAATAGCCATTGAAAGGTCCTACCTCTTTACAATCTCTTTCCAAATTTCCATGCTTGTTACAGGCATAACAAGTTCTGTTGACTTTCTTGAGTTCATCTTTAGGTGATTCTATTTTAGCCTCTGCAATATTCTCAGTTTTCTTTGCTTTTGTAGATATCTCTTGTGCTTTCTTTTTTTCTTGCATTGAATTGATTTCAATTTGTGCTACATTGTATCCAACACTAGTAGTATCACCTGTTAGCTTTTGTGCATAGAGCTGTGTTTGAAGTAGATTAGAACTTGTGTGTAGTTTTTCAATTTTCTCTTTTGCTTCTGTTAATTCAGATTCAATCTTTTTATTGATGTTTTCCAACTCTAAGATATTCATATTTGCTTGCATAAGTTCATCATCTAATTGTTTTCTTTCTTTGGTCCTTTCTTCAATAGCTGTTAGGCTATCTATTAGCTGTTCATTTAGATATTCAATCTTATCCTTCAAAGACATGTTTTCTTCATTCAACTTTTTGACCATTTTTCCCAAATTATTTGTAGAGAAATCTTTCAGATATTTCCTTAATTTCTTGATAAGAATTTGGGAGCCATCAACTTTTAGTTTTAGTTCTTCATTTTCTTTTTCAGATCTATCAAGATCTTCAAGGGCTGCTTCAAGATTCTTTTACAGATGTTTTGTTTCTGCTGAATCCATGATCTCCTCAAGTTGTTAAACTTTCTTTCAGAGGACCAGAGCTCTGATACCAATTATTAGAAACACTAAGAGGGGGGGGGGGGGGGAATCAGNAGGGGGGGGGGGGGTGAATCAGTGTTTGTCTATTTATCTTTATTTCAGCAATTTGAAACTTAATTCAAATGAATAACAATTGAAGCATAACACAATAACTCATAACACAAGATATGATTACGGGGAAACCTTGATCAGAGGAAACCCCTGGTGGGAATTAGTACCCACAAATGATTATACTACTTTAATGAACATGTTAAAGTTCCTTTGCCCTATTAGGAGAAGTATTTACAATGCAAGTAAAATGACCCTATTAGGATTCTTTACAAAAACCTTGTTAAAGGTGGTTGGCTCACTGCCAGAGCTCACTGCTCAATAAGATGAAGGCTACAACCTTCAGGTGATTTGATATATACTATAATCAATAGATGAACTGTTGTAATGACACCGTTGTTTCATCAGTTTCATTTATGCACATATGCTTGTATCTCTTTAAGACTTCTACTTCATACTGATTTCCTTATATTGTTCTTATGAATATATTCTCTTCTTCTTTTTCAATGACTACATTAATACAAAAGTGCATGTCTAGTATATATACATTCCTGAATAGATGCAACTAAAAACAAGACCTTAGTCGGCTCAAAAACAACATACATAATGCTTCCAAACAAATTGGCTTAAGCGTGTTTACATGAATGTTTAAGACATAATTACACACTTATTATAATAGGTGCATAGTGTATGTGTTAATTTTGGCCTTGTTAATCAACCACACACTTCAACATAGTCCTTCTTCACCAGGTACAAACAAGACTGAATATGAGTTATTCATCCTGCCTGTCTGCGTGATTCGACCTGTTGCCT
>MU224951.1:8070303-8099135 GCA_018584345.1 Thuja plicata | reverse complement strand
ATATATAACCATTGGAAAATATAGGTTGTCGATTTGGGGCCTCTTTGAAATTGTAGGTGAATTTTTAAAATTTACTCTGTCCATAAAATAGATTCGATTAGCGATATTGTAGAAGAAATGGAGAAAATTAAATAAATAGAGGGGCGATGGGCCCGAGCATTCGCCCCAATATTTATAAAGTTTGGACAATTGGGCAAACCCAATAGACGCAATATATTTTCCAAATCCTTGATAGCCGACGGGCGATATTTTCCAAATGGAAAATAATCCCCACTAAAATTATCGTTGATCTCTAGTTCACTTAAGCTAAATTAGGCAGATAATAATTAATTCTTTTATTAATTATTATCATGCAACCTAGGTTTGTCCCTTTTAGGGTTCTGATCACCTCTATAAGGTTTGATCTCTTTGTAATTATTAACTAACTCAATGAATTATTTGAGGATGCTATTGTATTGAGGGTTTTCTCTCCATTGTTTGCACAATATGTTTCATCTTTCATCGATCTGTTATTTATGACCTCCATAGCTTTTGCTTCTCTCTTTTTGTGATAGGTTTGTATGAAGGTGATTCTTGGGAGCTATAGAGTTGAGTTTTCATCAACTCCAATATGGTATCAGAGCTCCAGACCTTCATGCACCTGTTCGCTTCATGAGAGATTTGACCTTGTTCTTCAGATCTATGTTTTCAAGAGGTTTTTTGTTTCAAATTTTGGTGGATCTGGGGGGAGTTTTTTTTGGAGCACTTTGGGGTCAAAAAAACCTCACGGCTATGCTCAAAAGGCCCAAAAACCCCTATTTTCATATAGGGCACATCCAATTTGGACATAGTTGATGACATGTAACTGATTGAATGTTTGAATATGTTAAGTTGATCACCAAAATGCAAAAGGATAATGCAAGACATTAAATCAGTTAATGGATTGTATTTTCATTGATGTCAAATTGATGTAATATAATCAGTTATAATCAAAGTGTTAAATACATCATAAAATCAAAGAGATAAAGATTATGGTTTTAATAATGCATAAAAGACAAGCATTCACAATGTGACTTCAAACACTGACGCTCAGTAGAACCCGACGGACAGAGATACTGAAAGTCAAGTCATGGTGATGCCTGAGAAAGACCACCGATGAGAATTACTGACGAGAAGAATCAAAAGCATAACCGACAGCCAGAAACATAGTGTAAACCGATAAAGAAGCCCGAGGAGAACTAAAGTATTGACCGAAGCTATCAAAGAGTTAAACACCGAAATTAACTTGAGTTTAGAAATGACAAAATATCTAGTTGGAAGAGCTAAATATTGACTTAATTGGTAGTTATATTTGTTTTCATTAAAAAGATAAAGCCATAGATAAGTAAAGGATTTAAAGCTATTTTGTCCAGTTGGCAAGAAGATCTCTATGAGATAAAACAAAAGTTTTGCTTTAAATCTAATTGGCAAGAATTGTGGATCATGCCAAGATTAAGAAAATCATGAACCTAACAATGATGATATCATGTCTATAAAAGAGACAAATTAATTCATTACGAAGTGTGTGGGTGAATGAATGAAAAGAAGATGCTCAAGAGAAACTAATGAAGAGCAACTTCATACAGTCCTGATCAGTCAAGTTGAGGAAAGAGCTAAATTTTTCTGCGGACACCGAGAAACAGAGCACAACATCATCGAACAGAAGTAAAGAGGAGAAAAGGTATTAGCAAAGATATATTGATCAGATTAGTTTTATGAGATTACAATAGATCTAAAAATCTTCAAGTATAAGTTGTCTATGTGAACAAATCATACTATTTCAGTTTAACCATTGATTTAGAAAGTCTCTTAACCGAGTGGGATTTAAAGATCCTTTTTATATTGAGATACATCCCAAGGAGTATCAAAAAGTTTGATCATGAAGATAGCATGAGATGCCAGATACCTATTGATAGGCCAAGTGAGTGTTTGATCAAGGAAGATAGCATAGAGATGCCTGATATCAAGTGACAGACTAAAATTTTAAATCCTCTAATAAGGTCACACCTAACAGTGTGTTTTTAACCTTTGACAAGGTTGGCTCTTCACTGAGATCACTTTAAAAGAGTGAAAATTTTGGGTTAGCGGTCCCAAGTGGTTTATCTCTTAACAGGGTTTCCACGTTAAAAATCCATGTATCATTGTGTTTATGAGTCATTACTTTAGTGTTTTGCATTACACATAGCTTAACTAGATTGATCAGTATACTCTATATAATTTATTGTCTTTCGGTAAATTAACAGACTACTATTCGGTAAAAATACAGTATAAGGTTTAACAAAGCATTCCAAGTAGTAGTAATTTGATAATTATATTTGGAGACATTCATCTTATAGGACTAAAGATAACTAGAGGCTTAATATTGTGGTACTAAGTTTTTGGGTTGATTATTGAAATATTTTTGAGGCCACTAATTCACCCCCCTCTTAGTTATTACTAACAATTGGTATCAGAGCTTGTGTGCTTAGAAAGAGAGTTTAACATCTCAAGCAAAAGATCACAAGATGAACAGACGAGATGTGCCCAAGTTGAATAAAGACAACTTTGCATCATGGAAAAGTAGAATAAGACTCCACCTATCAGGTATTGGAAATGATGTTACTTGATACCTTGATACTGAATATGTGTTTCCTACAGGACCTCATCCTCTTGAGAAATTAAGAGAAAAACATGAGCATAATTGCATGATGATAGAACTTACCTCATCACTCTCTAATGTTGAGTTTGAAGATGTCAAAACCTCCACCTCTGCAAAGAAAATATGGGATAAGATAAAGATGGTACATGGAGGAGATGCCAATGTACTAAGAGCCAAGGCAGAAAGCCTAAGAGGGAGGTTTGATGACCGAAGGATGAAAGGAGAAAACATCACTTAGTATAGCAACAAAATCAAAGAGGTAGTCAATGCTATCCAAGGAGTTGGAGGTGTACTTGAAGAGGAGACAGTGGTAAGTAAAATCTTAAGAACCTTAATACCTATATATGCTATTAGAGTTTCTACTATTCAAGAAATGAGAGCAGTTGCAAACAATACAATTACTCTAGATAGTCTGATTGGTAGACTGATTTCAGTTGAGATGAATAACTTTGATAATAGTATCTTACCATCTATAGAATCTGGATTCAAATCTTCGTTGAAAATAAGCAATTCAAGTCATAGACATGCTATTAGAAATGATAGTGAAAATGATAATGAGGATCAAGGACTTGATGAGATCGAAGCACTAATGGCAAGAAGATTACAAAGAGGCAAAGGTAAATACAAAGGTAAATTACCACTTGTATGTTTTAATTGTAAAGAAGTTGGACACTTTCTTGCAAGATGGCCAAACAAAAGAAAATATGACAGAAGTAATGACAGATCATATGAGAAGAAGTTTGATAGAGGTGATAACAAAGATTACTGAAGAAACTAACAACCTGACAGAAGAGATACCCGAGACTATAAGGACAAAGGGAAGAAATCTTGTTACCTAACTGAGAACATAGCTGATGACATTGACACCAAATCAGAAGAAGACATTGAGATGGTATTTGTAACCATCAAGGATGATTCAGATGAAGAATAAGAAAGGTATGTATAAATTGCACTCATATCTAAAGTTAGTAAGAATGATGTCTAGATCATAGATAGTGGCTGCACTCACCATATGACTAGGGATAAGAAAAAGTTTGAGACTTTTGAATACTATAATGGTGGTTCAGTAATTATGGGTAATGATACACCTTGTCCAGTTGAAGGTAAAGGAGCCATAATGTTGAAGAACCTGATAAAATGTGAAAATTCTTACTGGGTAATAGGACTGAATTATAATTTGTTAAGTGTTTCACAACTGAATAATTCAGGTCATCGAGTAGCATTTGAAAATAAGAAGGCAAAGATCTTTAATGAATCAAGAAGGTTGATTGGTACCGGTGAGCAAAAAAAATGTAACCTTTTCTATCTTGATGACACTAACACCACTTGTTTGATGGCTAGAAATGAAGACATATGGTTGTGGCACAAAATATTGTGTCATGTGAACTTTGACAACATGATAAAGATAAGCAATAAAAGGAATGTTAGAGGCTTACCAACCATGACTAAGCCCGATCATATCATGTGCAAGAATTCTAAAAAAGGTAAGATGACAAAGTCTAGTTTCAAGAGTAAAGCCCATACATCTAATGCAATTCTAGAATTAGTCCATACAGATCTATGTGGACCCATGAGGACAAAGATTTACTATGGAGATAGGTATTTCATTCTCTTTGTTGATGATTATTCTAGAATGATGACAATCATGTTCTTAAAAGATAAATATGAAGCATTTAAGATGTTTAAATGGTATAAAGCTATGGTAGAAAAATAAAGTGACAATAAATTGAAATGCTTAAGGTCAGATAGAAGAGGGGAATTTACTTCAGATGAATTCACTAAGTATTGCAATGAGCATGGAATTAAAAGACATGTTTGTGCACCAAGAACACCACAACAAAATGGAATTGCTGAAAGGAGAAATAGATCAATTGTTGACTATGCAAGAACATTGATGATTGAGAAAAGCATCACTCAAACTTTGTGGGGGGAAGCTTTCAGTACTGATGTTTACACATTGAATAAAGTACAATTGAAGAAAGACACAAAGAAGACACCCTATGAGCTTTGGTATGGTCATACACCCAATGTAAGTTACTTCAGAGTATTTGTTAGTCAATGTTATATTTTGAAGGATGATAGAAATGGAAAAATTGACTCCAAAAGTGAAGAAGGTATCTTTCTAGGGTACTCAACCAAAGGAAAAGCCTATAAGTCTCTTAACAAGTCATCTAACAAAATCATTGAAAGTGCAAATGTAAAAATAGATGAATTTGCATAAAAGAATGATAAGGAAAGAAGAAAAGATCCAGAGGACTACAACAAGTTTATTTATACAGAACCTGACACTCTACCCGAGAAATAGTGTATCACTCTCGAGAAATAGAACATTACACCCGAGCATCAGGCTGTAATTACCAAAAATTGGGATAATCCTCAAGATGATGTTCTGAACAATGGAGATCAGAATGAAGGTCAAAAAGATGATCAGAATGATGAATAAAGAGCTGAACCAAAACTTGCCAATTATTTCAGAAGACATCATCCATAGAATAAAATCATAGGAGACAAGAAGGTTGGAACAAGAACAAGAGGTAAGTCACTAAACACCAGATGTTTACTTTGTGATTTTGAGCCTAAATATGTTAATACTGCACTTGATAATGTAGAATGGGTCAGTGCTATAAATGAGGAAATAGAAAAGATTGAGAAGAACAATACATGGACACTAGTACTGAGATCAGATGACAAGAATGTCATCAGTACCAAATGGATATCTAGAAACAAGATGAATGAGAATGGAGAAGTCACTAGAAATAAAGCAAGGTTAGTATGCAAGGGATATGCATAAGAAGAAGGTATTGATTATGGAGAAACCTTTGCACCCATTGCTAGACTAGAAGGAGTTAGAATCTTACTTGCTTATGCTGCATTTAAAGGGTTCAAGGTATACCAGATGGATGTCAAATCTACATTCATAAATGGAATACTAGAAGAAGAGGTATCCATTGAACAACCAGAAGGGTTTGTTGATCCAGACAAGAGAAACATGGTATGTAGACTACATAAATCCTTGTATTGATTAAAACAAGCTCCAAGAGCCTAGTATGAAAGACTTCACTCATATCCCATTAGCATTAAATTTGTTAGAACAAGTGAAAATAACAATCTGTACTTAAAAGAAGATACCGATGGTAATATTCTGATTGCTAAAATTTTTATTGATGATATCATTTTTGGGGGAAATGAAATGTTATGCAAATCCTTTGCTAATGAAATGAGAAAAGAGTTTGAAATGTCTATGTTTGGAGAGATCAAATTAGTTCTTGGTCTATAGATTCTTCAACAAGATGTAGGCATATATATCACTCAGTCCAAATACATCAAGGAAGTGTTGAAGATATTCAAGATGGAAGATTCCAAACCAGTTGGAACACCTATGGCTACCAGATGTAAGCTGACCAAAGAAGAAAAATCAAATGAGGTAAATCAGACCTTATATAGATCAATGATTGGAAAACTAATGTATCTTGTTCATACCATACCAGATATAGCACATGCAGTTGGAATAACTGCAAGATTGTCTGATAATCACAATGAATCACATATGACTATTGTCAAGAGAATTCTGAGATATTTGAAGAACACTAAGGACTATGGATTATGGTATAAAAGAGAAGGAAAATTTGAGCTACAAGTCTATACAGATGCGGATTGGGCTAGAAATATTGATGACCAAAAGAGCACAACTAGAGGAGCATTCTTCATGGGTGACAAACTTGTCACATGGATCAGCAAGACGCAAGGATGCATCTCTTAGTCTACTATAGAAGCAGAGTATGTTACTGCTGCTACAAATTTCTCCAATATTGGATGGATCAAAAAATTAGTGGATGGTATGCATATTAAGATTCCTGAACCAATAATTATATATTGTCATAATACAAGTGCAATCAACATTTCTAAGAATACATTCATGCATGCTAAGACAAAGCATATTGCTATCAAGTATCACTATCTTAGAGAACAAGTGCAAGCAAAGGAAGTGACACTGGAATATGTTCAATCAAAGGAACAACTAGCTGATATATTCACAAAGCCATTACTGAAGGATACATTTGAGTACTTGAGACAAAGAAGAGGGGTCCAACCCTTGTCTATCGATCACTAAGCTGACTAGGAGGTTGCATCAGCCTATACCAAATCTGAAGATTAGTCATGTTGATGCAGACACTAAGATGAATAACAATAGATACATCTGTACACAGCAAGGTACAAGTATGCACCGAAAACTAGAGACATTGTAATGTTGATGGATAGGGAAATTCAAGGAATATATTATGTAAAGGGATGGAACATGATATAAATGATTTTTTTTGGCATTTTTTTGTCAAAGGGAGAGATTATCTCATTATCATCAGAGAGAGATTTGGGAGAGATTATCGAGGGAGAGATTATCTCATTAAATCATAATGGAGAGATTATCTCATTAGCCATGAAGTGAATTTCCTAAAAATTAGAAAGAAAGAGTTAATCAATATTCAAAGGGAGAGAAGTTGATTACATATGAAATATCCATTTAAGGGAGAGAAGTAACAAAGGGAGAGAGTTCAGATAAAGAGAAAGATTGATGTCAAAGGAAAAAGAGATTATAAAAAAGAGTAACAGTCAAGGAAAAGTACATATCATAACAAAGACATTAAGTGTTACATCTATTTAGTGAAGGGATTGAAGATTGAAGACAACCATTCTGCATGAAACAAATCTAATCTATTTGTGAGCTTACCGAAAGCCATACATTTTTAATAGTTACATTAGGAAAGCTTGATAAAATTGTTATATTTCCTATTGTATTAGTAATAGTATAGTATGATAATGTAGTATGTTGTCATCAATGACAAAGGGAGAGATTGATGACATGTAACTGATTGAATGTTTGAAGATGTTAAGTTGATCACCGAAATGCAGAAGGATAATGCAAGACATTAAATCAGTTAATGGATTGTATTTTCATTGATGTCAACTTGATATAATCTAATTGGTTATAATAAAAGTGTCAAAGACTTTAGAGAATCAAAGAGATAAAGATTATGCTTTCAGTAATGCATAAAAGACAAGCATTCACAGTGTGACTTCAAACACCGACTATGAATAGAACCCGATGGACAAAGATCACCAAAAGTCAAGTCACAGTGATACCTGAGCAAGAACATCGACGAGCATAATCACAAGCATAACTGATGGCTAGAAACATAGTCTAAACTGATGGAGAAGCTAGAGGAGAACTGGAGTATTGACCAAAGCTATCAAAGAGTTAAACACCGAAATTAACTTGAGCTCAAAAATGACAAAATATCTAGCTGGTAGAACTAAATATGGACTTAACTGGTAGTTATATTTGTTTTCATCGACAAGATAAAGCCAGAGATAAGTAAAAGATTCAAAGCTATTTTTTCCAGTTGGCAAGAAGATCTATGCAAGATAAGATAGGAGATTTTCTTTAAATCAAATTTTCAAGAATTGTGGATCATGCCAAGATCAAGAAAATCAAGAACCTAACAACGGTGATATCATGTCTATAAAAGATACAACTTAATTCATTACGAAGTGTGTGGGTGAATGAATGAAAAGAGGATCCTAAAGAGAAACTGATGAAGAATAACTTCATATAGTCCTGATCAATCAAGTTGAGGAAAGAGATAAAGTTTTCTATGGACGCTGAGCAATAGAGCACAACATCATCGAGAAGAAGTAAAGTGGAGCAAAGGTATTAACAAAGATATATTGATAAGATTAGTTTTATGAGATTACAATAGATCTAAAAATTTGCAAGTATAAGTTGTATATGTGAACAGATCATACTGTTTCAGTTTAACCATTGATTCAGAAAGTCTCTTAATCGAGTAGTATTTAAAGATCCTTTCTATATTGAGATACATCCCAAGGAGTATCAAAAAGCTTGATCATGAAGATAGAATGAGATGCTAGATACCTATTGATAGGCCAAGTGAGTGTTTGATCAAGGAAGGTAGCATAGAGATGCCCAATATCAAGTGACAGACTAAACTTTTAAATCCTCTAACAAGGTCACACCTAACAGTGTGTTTGTAACCTTTAACAGGGTTGGCTCTTCATCGAGCTCACTTCAGAAGAGTGAAAATTTTAGGTTACCGGTCCCAAGTGGTTTTTCTCTTAACAGGGTTTCCACGTTAAAAATCCATGTGTCATTGTGTTTATGAGTCATTACTTTAGTGTTTTGCATTACACATAGCTTAACTAGATTGAATGGTATACTCTAGATAATTTACTGTCTTTCAGTAAATTAACAAACTACTATTCGGTAAACATATAGTATAAGGTTTAACAAAGCATTCCGAGCAGTAGTAATTTGATAATTGTATTCAGAGGCATTCATCTTATAGGAATGAAGATATCTAGAGGCTTAATATTGTGGTACTAAGTTTTTGGGTTGATTATTGGAATATTTTTAGGCCACTGATTCATAAATTGCACTTTTTGGTGATTGTATCTGACTAATCCTCATTTTTGCAGCTTCTGAAGCCTTGTATGGGCTCATACAATCACCTTTTTCAGTGCAATTTTTTTGAAACTACATGATTTTCAGTCTACTTTCTGAATATGTGATCTATTTTCTAATTTTAAGATTTTTCTAATATGGACTAATCTTTGGCTTTGATGTTCATGTGATTATCTTTTGCATACAACCTAATAGTGGTTTGCAGAACGTTATCCAAGAAGACTAAAACAAAAACTACTCACGAATTGGTTTTGCAAGTTGCCTTTGATTGATAGAACGGAAAACATTGTGCTTGCATCTTGTTTTTGATTTCTTAAAATAGGAACCCACATGCAAGACTTCTTAAAATGAACATTTGTTTGATGTTTTAGGAATGACAATAATGTCAGGAAACTATGCTCTTTCCCTTTTCGGATGATCAGAAATCCAAAAACATTATTTATCATTTTCTTATTCTGCTTGAAGTGTCTTTTAATTCTGTAAAACCAAGGAATTTCTTGAATGCATCCTCTCCCCTCACCTTCGCAGATCTTGGGTGAAATAGAAATTGATACAAATAATTTTGCATGGCTACCTCCCAAGTGCTTTAACAGAGCCGGTGAGAGTGGATTTCCCAACTAGTAATAGGCTAAAGCCAAGCCCTTCCAAACTGGTATATAAAAAATGTCATTGTGATTAATGTCACAATGAATAGGTGTTGATTGTGTTATACTGGGAAGAAGATCTCCCTCAGTACCCTTGTGGTGCATTAAAACCTACATAACGTAACTTTTGTAGGCTGGGAGGCCTCCATAACGGAGATAATCTGTCACAACTATAACCACATGAACGGATGCCTTGACTAAAGAACTTTGTTGTAGTATCAAAAAAACCCTGTATCTATTGGTTTAGAAGGTCAGAGACCAACTAAGATGTCCCACACTTTCACAGCTCTTAGTAGAGACAACGGTCGCTTGGGAAGTGATTACCCTTGTGATTTGAAGCTTGGTGTGCCTGAGAAGTGAGTACACTGTAAGGATCACATGCCTCCAAGCTTCTAAGTTGTCTGCTATGAGTAGGCATGGTTGAAATTTGGTTCAATTGGGAATTCAATAGATATTGCCCTGGCTATCCTAGGATTGTGGTGTGTCTATTATTTTATTTTTACAACAAACATTTTGCTTGATGTGTCTTGTGTAGGTGAAGCATAAAAAACAAACAGACAAAGGAACATCCAGTCAAACATCAAAATGATCAACAATTGAAATCTGCACTTTTAGGTGTTAAGCTATCAAACTCTTGTCTGAGTTTTTTTTACATCTGATATAAAACCCTAGAAATCTATCAACTTGCTGTCTAATTCTATATTCTACTGTGAAGGTTCTATCCAAATTTTCACAAATTTATGTTTTCATCAACATCATCGCTAGTTTAACTTTGATTGCAATTTGTTGACAACTTGACTCGTTGTTGTTTCAAAATTTGATTTTGTTGTGCTAGTCCAAGTGACTTCTTATCTTATCATCTTTGTCTGCATTGTCCTTATCCTGAGTTGCGAGAGCAGGTTTGTTAACCTTGACTCAAGATCAGAGTCATTTCTTCTCTCTCTCACTTGTAATTTATCTCCTTTGTCCTTTGGTCTTGGACTTACTCAGCACTTTAGATATCACTTCAGCTCCTGTCAGTCAATCAATCAATTTGTCATACCTCCTCTTCAATCTTCTATGCAAGCACATCAAGACAATATTACAATGTCTAAAAGAAAATGGGATAAACCTTATGGTCCTAACAACGTGCAAGAAGAGATTCTTATCCCATCTTTATCAAAACAACTTCAAACTATGCAATCTAAAATCCAAGAATTAAAGGGGGAAAAGGATACACAATCCAACAAATCCTCATCAAGCTTAATCTATCCTTTTCTATTTGATCATGATCAAGTGAGTGGCTCCAAAGCCATAAAAGTTGTTGAAAACACCACGCAGTGTTCCTCCAAAGGGATTAGTAACATCATGAAAGAAAAACCTTTGGTTAAATGCATGAGAGACTTCACTCCTTTGGTACAATCTTATGAATCTACATTAGAAGAACTTCTTGATAATTATCTCATCACACTACCTCAAGCCACATCACGTGGACAAAGATTCTTGAGTAACTATTGTGCATATCATCAATATAATGAGCATAAAACTTCATCTTGCATGGAGTTGAAACATAAAATCCAAGATCTCATAGATGATGGAATAATCAAAGTTGAAAATCCTAATGATTCATCTAATCTCAAGCATGATCAATATCAAGAATCCATGTCTAGTAATGGTTCGCATATCACATCTACTTCTTTCGCCATTCCTCCATCTCCTAAAACTTCAAAACTAGCCACACCATCTCCATCAAGAACTAAACCTAATGATGACTATGTCTACCCTCATGGACAACCTCTGAAAGAGATCCAAGCTATTCTACATACAGATGCAAGTTTTTCTTAGGCTTCAAATATCATTGACCCAAAGCTTACATGTGCTTCAACACTTATCACGCCTATTCCAAATGATTGTCCATTAGCATGTCAAGAAGCCTTCATGTAGATCAGAAATCCTACCTCATCCTTAGAAGTGGCTCCATGTCAAGAGGGCAATCTAAAGTGTGAAGAAACAAATATCTACAATGATCAAGATCAAGACTCCATCCATCGTTATCCAATAGTCGACCAAAATTGCATATCTCAAGAGTCTCATGATGATTCTATCATCCCCTTCCATTTCTTCCCAAAAGAAATTCTTACATCTCATATCTCTTATCCATCTCCCAAGCAAGATCAAGATATCCTTTCCACCATCCCTAATAGACCTATTGAAAATCAAGAGAAAGGTACCCTTTGTACACCATCTAAAGATCCTTGTCAAGATCAGAGCATCCCATCATCTCCTTGTCATGATCCTCCATATCCACCACAAGAAAACATCATTCCTCTAAATCCCTTGCAGAATAATAAATTTCCTCAAGCTTCAGTTTCTCCTATCAAAGATGCTCATGCTACTATTGATATACAAATGAATTCAAATGAGAAGAGCCTTGGCAATGTAGCTCACTCTAAAGATGTTGATATCCCTTCCACACCTTATATCCCTCCATTCAAACATATGCATCAGCCTTCACTATCCTCCAAATCCATCCTTGGTCCTTATATACCAAGGCTAAAACCTTCAAACCTTCCATCTATATTGGGTCCTTATATCCTTCCATCCACCATGTCTATCACTCCTAGCTTATCAGCCACTTACCCTATCTCCTATCAAGATCAACAAAGACATACATCCTTGAAATCTCCTTATCGACCAATCCATGGGAACTAGTCATATCAGCCCTATTCATCCACAATTCCTAAGTCTTTTGGAAGTAGTTTGGATGTGAAACGAAGAAATTAGAAATCCAAGAATCCACTTACATACGAAGATCACTATGTCCCATCTAATCGCCATGTGACTACAAAGAGACCGCAAAGATCCACTGAGAAAATAATAAAATCAAAGCAAATTTGGGTTCCTAAATCCATCATGGAAGAATTGCATTCTAAATCCGAGCAAAGAATAATATCAAAGAAAATGTGGGTTCCTAAATCCATCATGGATGAATTACATTCTAACTCATCCAAAATAAAAGGAAAATTAAAATATATGTGGATTCCCAAGTCTCTTCTAAAGGACTTGGATACAAAAAGAAAATCAAAAGCTATGTGGATTCACAAGTCTCTCTTAAAAGGCTTGAGCAAAAAGGAAAAGTCAAAATTGGCATCCAAGCTTCCAAAGAATTCCACTTCATCTCCATCTAAACATCTCCCATCTTCTAACTCTATTTTGGGTCCTCATGTCCCAAAATCTATTGCCTTGAATACTTCATCCAACTTGGGTCCTTGCATACCAAGATCCATTTATACACATCCCTCAAAGTCTTGAGCTATTCCATCCACTTTTCCTCCATTTGTCCATTACCCTTCAAGGAGTGTGGCAATCTTGATCTCATCACCTTTTCCATCACCTACCTACTACCCATCCATCCCATATCCCACTATTCCTCTTATCCAATTCATCACATAAATCTTTGGCTACCATCTCCCTTATCCTCCATATCATTTTTCTCTACCATCACCTTATCAGTATCTTTGAGCATACTTTCAGCAGCCTTGGTCCATCATAGCATATCTTTTAAAGGAGCACTATCTAAAGAGAACAAAGCTTAGGTTCCTCCATAAAATCAAAAAGTACAAAAAGAAAAAAAGATAAAAAAGAAAACGTGCCTTGGTGAAAACCTGGTAAACAGGCACCTTGGTAGCAAAAAGTAAAGATAAATCAATCTGTCCTATGGTGAAAACCACTTCTTGTGGTGCCTTGGATAAGTACCATGATGAAAACCTGGCAAAGAGGTGTTGTGCATAATTCCTCCTACTTGCACTCTTCACTTGGGGGCACATTCCTTCCATGTCATCTTATCCATCATATCTTACATCCAGCAATCCAGTGAGCATCCATGTTCCTTCTGCTGATCTTGAAAAGGTTGAGCATATCTATGAACACATCATGTATATAGACATTCATTATCCTTTCCATCATCCTATTCACTTTCTCTCATCCATGGCACCCTATCGTGATCTTGCTTATCCTAAGCCTATCTCTGACCCCTTATCTTGATTGCGCTATCATAGCTATATCCTATCTCATGGACCCCTTGGTTTTGATGAAAATTGAAAAACAAGTTCTTAAAAGTGTCTTGACATGTCCATTCTTTTGGACCACATGCTTTTCATGACATCAGGTCATTGTCTTATATGCTATCCAGCACTGCTCCCTGAGCCAACATTGCTATATTCTTTTTTTTCCTAGATTGGGTAATCTTGAGGAGATTGTCTTTGAGGGTCGCATTCACCCTCTTCATCCATCATTGTCTGCTTGTTTCATCCATAAAATTTCTAATCCATCTGTAATGACCTCTACCTTGGTAGACATTGGGGGCAAACCAATGTGATCTTACTTGAAAATGATTTGAAAAAAAAAATCTAAAAAAATGAAAATGTCCTGAAAAAAATCTAAAAATTGGAAAATGTCCTAAAAAAATCTAAAAATTAGAAAAAGTCCTAAAAAAATGATCATCTTGGTGAAAATCTAGCAATAAGTGCCTTGATGCATTAATCAAAAAAATCAAAAATGAAAAAATACAAAAAAATTGAAAAAGAAGAAAAGTGCCTTGGTGAAAACCTGGTAAATAGGTGCCATGGTAGCAAAA
The DNA here is from genome assembly GCA_018584345.1 of Thuja plicata. Lineage (NCBI taxonomy): Eukaryota > Viridiplantae > Streptophyta > Pinopsida > Cupressales > Cupressaceae > Thuja > Thuja plicata. The sequence continues at coordinate 8,084,742 of MU224951.1, read as the reverse complement.
ATAGAATCTCTGCTAAGAAGGTGAAAACCTGGTAAACAGGCACCTCTTGTACTCAATGCTCCATCTATCAATGCTTAGTCTATGCAATCCTTTGCTTTAGTTTGTACATATCTTTCAGTCACTTTCGTGACACTCTGGTTCTTCTGAGAACCCTCCTGGCTTGAAACCGATCCAGAGTCATAACCTGGGGGCAATAAAATTATATTTGTCCTCGCTGCATGAGTCAATTCAGTTATCATCATTTTCTACTTGGGGCATGGGTCCCATATTTGATCACATCTTTGGATTACACCAGAGTCAGTAATCTTGTCATTTCTGAAGGACAACTTGCTACTGACGCAAATAGGTGTTTCTCAACACCACAATCAATAGTGTTTCTTAACACTATCTTTGGACACATCTGTGTTTCTTAACACACATTGGATATTGTGAACATAAGTAATAGATTGATAGAAATCAAATACAAAGCACTCACAAGCACAACGGTGTTTCTCAACACCTCATACATATATACATCCAAAAACTTTGAAACTGGCTGAAGTATGCTGAACTTCTATTTCTACGCTGTCTGTTTTCTTTGATTTCCTTAATATTTTCTTTGTCTACTGCTTGTTGGTGTGGTCCCAATGATCTAGCAACATCAAATAAACAGGGTGTATGTGATAAGAGCTCCTGCATTAAGGCGAAAAATCCTCACATCCCTTGATCCTATTTATTTGTACACCAAGGTGAGGTCAGAACTATCTCCTTGACTATTATTGATCTATTTGTTTATGCAAGATCACACTCATGGTTATCTTGGCTTTGAATGCCTCGATACAGGTGTACTCTTGCAACACCAACTGGAAACAATGTTCAAGTCATCTCGGCTATTGTGCCTCGATGCTTACATTAGCTTCCCATATCTTATCTGATGAAAGTCATATTCATATTCTTATGGTCGCAGTGGCACTAGTAAGGATTGTATCAACTCCAATGTTCCAAAAATGCTCAATGATGAAAATTTTCAACTGCTAAAGCTCAGTGACTACACCTTAGGTTGCATTCATGTTAGTCTTGCATCTGCATCTACATCTTCATAGTTTTTCAATCAACATAATAACTTTATCTCTATCCAATGTGAAGGATCTGAGATTCTAATTGATCAATCTTCTCATTGCCAAGTGGTCATTTGTATGTGAACATGAAATCCCTTGCTAAATCAACTATCTTGATTTTATTTTCAGGATCAAAATTGAAATCTGAATTTGACCACTTGTACAACCAATGGAAATCTCTCATGTTTTTCTTCTAATCAATCCATGTATCTTACTTTTGGTCATTGTCAGTCAAACAAGACCTCTCATCAATTACATCTTTTGTCCTAACCATGTGGGACGTCTTTCTAATAAGATCAATTTCTTCCTAAATTGTGTAATTAATCAAATTGCTTCTCATCACTGGGGCACCTAGCCATATTTTGATTTCGCTCCTGAGGGGGCAAGATCAGGACATCAACATTCTAGTGATCACATCCTCAATCAAAACCCCATCGCTTGGGGCATCTTATTTTCATCACATCAAATCAAGTTGAGATCATCTTAAATCAAAGACAACCTAATCAATGGTCTTATACAGTGGTGAATACACTCAAAACTAGACAAGATCGGTCTTATACGGGCTATTCATTATTGAAACTAGATACATTAATCAAATTGGATTCATCAATTCAAATCAAGTCAATTTTATTGCTAATCAAATATCTTAACGTTAATAAGTTTCATCACTTCAAATCAAACTAGTTATTCATTCAAACCAATAAAAAAGGTTTAAGAGTTCCTGATAGATGTTTAGTTTCATTGCTTCAAATCAAACTGAGCATTCTATTTTATGTCTTTTGATCGATCTTCGTCCAATCAAGCTTGAAGTCGGTCTTCTTCTTCAAAAGAATAGTTTCATCACTTCAAATCAAACTATTTTGGGTCTTCTCGCTAACAAGTCTTTGAATAAATGCATTGATCACACATCAATTCAAACATGGGCAAATGTAATCACCTAAAAATGGTCACCTAAACCCTAGACCCCCAATCTGAATGATTAATCAAGAAACCCTAATCTTGATTATTCTAAGTCCTAAATCAAACAGGCAATTCATCAAATTTGAACTGATCTGACCTAAACCCTAGGTCCTAATCAATCATCATACTTGATTAATTAATTGATTCCTAAAATCATAATACATTGGCAAATAAACATTATGTTAATTATTTAATTGATATTTTTATATATTAATTAAATAAAAATTAAAAAACTGTCAATTAAATCAAAAAGGAATTAAATTAATTATAAAAACATAAATGTGCATTCAAAATCAATTAATTTATTAAAAATGCTTATGACATCATCAAATTCAGTTAACTGATTTATCATTTTGGAAACAATCCAATTCCACTCAGTTAACTGATTCTCCATTGTTTATCATTTTGGAAAAATTCCAGTTAACTAAAAACTGAATATGGAAGTTTCCAAAACAATTGATCCGTTAGTTCAGTTAACTGACTCTCTCGACCAATCGAATCACTTGCACATGGATTGTGCTTCTTCAATCAAATATGAGCCACTCTTTTTGTTCGATCTCGACTGTCGATTCGAGAGAGATTTCTATAAAAGAGAAACTCTTTTCCTTCACAAAGGATCCTAACTTTTCTTCTAACGTTATTATACTGCATTTTCTTCTCTTTTCTTAGCATTTATCATTTAGCATTGTTGTTTTAATTTCAAGCATGTAAAACTAATCATTAGAGCACATTCAATTTGGGTTTTAAAAAGAATCTTTCACTTTTGAATTTGGTGCTTCTAAAATCAATCTTAAGTAACTTGGATGAACAACAAACTACCTATGCATATCATCTTAGATCATTTATCATAGCTTAAAATCCTTCATTTAGGTCTTCGGTGTAGTCACTGAGCTTGCAATGATCTGAGAGCAAGCTCATACTCCTACCTTTTAGAAGGCAACAAGTCGACTCTTTCAGACATGCAAGATGAACGAATCCATATTCATTTCTGTATGTGATTAAAGAGCAATGACCATGTTGATGTGTATTTCTAAATCAGAGGCCCACATTTAGCTAGCACATTTACTAGAAGGGAGCTTTTAAAAGAGAATAAGTGTTATTTTCAACTAGAAAGGAAATTTTGAGAGCATAGCCAACTTACTCTAAATTTTTTGAACTCAACCCTAACAAACTCAACTATACCCCAATTAACTCAAAGCCATATTGGAACACTTGAAAAGGATAACTCGGTTTTCCAAAATAGACTAATAATAACCCTAACACTCACAAATACTACCTATATTTACTTGAACTCAATTGAGTTCACATGATAAGAAAAAGAGAGAAACAAGACACTCAAAAATACTACAATAAAACATCTATGTTCATTTTAATTACCAAAGAAACCATAATACAACATGTACATCAAATAATAGATAAAAACAAGGGGGGTGCATGGTACCAACACCAACACACATAAACCAATACATATATATGTTAGGAATAATACAACTGAGAGGGGGGTGAATCAGTTGTATGCCAAATTTTTAAAATTTAAACTTATAAATCAATTACTTAATGCAAATCTGAACACTTCAAGAACAAGACCATAACACAAGTATTTGTTGTCAAGGAAAACCCTGTTAAGGGAAAAAAAACCTGGTGGGAATTAAAACCCAAAAATAATTCACTATAAATATTGTATCCTTGTTAGAAGATCTATCCCTGTTAGGAGCTAATTATTGCATCCAATACAAAGTCCCTATTAAAAGACAGACCCTATTAGGAGTCTTCTCAACCCTGTTAGGAGTTGAATAAAATGATGAGCTCACTTCTCAAGCACACTACCCAAAGTGAAGGTTAAATCTACCTTCTAAAGGTTAAACCCAACTTCTGGATCAACTATCCAAAGAGAAGTATAAAAGTATACTTATACCAGCGAACTTCCTAATAGCAACTTGCTTTGCCTATACAGTTCCAATAAATTTCAATACAAACATACTTAATTCTCTATATCTAGCAGAACTCAAATCCACATGCTTGCAGCATCTGGAATACATCCAATCCATGCAATACACATCAAGGTGCTAATTTTCTTTATACAAGTTACAATAAGAAATTAGGTTGGTTTGTTAAGACTTCTCCAATAGACAAAAAATTACATAGACCCTTGCTAAGATACACACGATACCTTACACAAGTAATTAAAAAAATACAAATCATCAGTTAAGTGCCAAGATCCATAATTCATGCTCGCCAATCATTAAGCATGTTACACTCAATGGCCAGACCCAAATAGATCTTCACCACTCTACACATAAAAATCAACATCATCAAAAATCTAGCGACCCAATAATCACAAATAATTTTCTCTCATGTATCTACTATCATGCCTTAAGATCGCATATCATAACTCATTCTTGCATCCATGTTATCCCAAAAACTCAGAGACCATCTCTGTCATAATCCTATGTCACTTTATTATAACTAGTATTTACTTAAACATCTATAACTCATGCAAATAACAATATAAAATCCAATGACCTCATATATAAGGTGTACATACTTCCCTATCACAACTCCATGCTCACATATACTGAAACATCGTACATGTCCATACACAACTGTTAATCTTGCATGTTCTTGTGATAACCAATCTTTCTGAAACTTCTAAAGTATCTAGCTGAAACATATGTTGACATCAATGAAAAATCATGAATGTCAACACCTCAAACAACAATAATTCAAAAAATCTCCCCCTTTGTAATTGATGGCAACATATGTGAAAAACCATCAACCCAAAAGTAGCTTTATTAATATAATCTTCTCAATATTGTCTTCATAGCTCCCCCTAAGACAGTAGGGATTTTTCACTTATATCTCTCCCCCTTTGACATCAATGGAAAAGGGTGTCATATTATTTCCCCTTCTCTACACATCCCACATATCTTATTCAAATCTTTATACCTGCACCAAACTAGGTGCTTGATCACCCAAATATGTTATGTTGTGTTCCTGCGATCACTCCCCCTGAGGAGTAGATCCAAGCATCAAGTCCATGGAATAATATAGCTCTAATAACTACTGGACTGATGCATTCCTGCATCATTTAGTTCTCACAAGTAGGGTTTCTCACCCCAAGCATACCTCTGAGATAGTGAAAGGCATCTTTTGGCAAAGGTTTAGTGAATATATATGCTATTTGCTCCTTTGTACTTATGTACTCCAATTTGACTTCCTTTTTTGCAACCTTGTCTCTCAAAAAGTGATACTTAGTTTAAATATTTTTATTCTTTGAATGCATAACATTATTCTTTGACATGTTTATTGTGCTTGTATTATCACAATGTATAACTACCGGCTCTTCAAAGGTTATCCAAATGTCCTTTATTTCATCCAAAAAATTTGTGCACAATTTATAGCAGCAGCTACATATTCTGATTTAGTAGTAGATTGAGCTATACAGTCATGCTTCTTACTTAACCACAAAACTAACCTATTTCCAAGGAAAAATGCTCCACCACTGGTGCTTTTTCTTTCATCAACACTTCCTGGCCAATCATCATTAGTATAAGCATGCAATGTAAAATAATCATACTTTTCATACCATAAACCATATTCCAGTGTCCCTTTCAAATCTTTGAATATCCTTTTAACTGCAGTAAGGTTAGTCTCCTTAGGATTACCTTGAAACCTCACAACAATTCCAACTGCACTAGTCATGTCTGGTCTAGTGTAAGTTAAGTATTATAAACCTCCAATCATGGACCTTTATTTTGTGTGAAAGACACTTTGAGATTCATCAGTAGTAATTAGATTACATCTAGTAACCATGGGTGTTCCAACAGGTTTACAATCTTCCATCCCAAACATATTTATCAAATCCTCAAGATACTTGGTTTGAGAAATAAAAATACTATGTTTACTTTGAGTAATTTGTGAACCAAGGAAAAAATTGATTTCACCAATCATAGACATTTCAAATTCACTTTTCATTTCTTCAGATAATTTCTTACTCATTTTATCATTGTCTCCAAAGATTATATCATCCACAAAGAATTCAACAATAAAGATTCTATATTCACAAGTTCTCAAATATAGATTACTATTTGCACTACCTTTTTTAAAACCAAGATGCAATAAATACTTTTCTAGTTGAGCATACCATGCTCTAGGTACTTTTTTTAGTCCATAGAATTCCTTTCTCAACCTTCAAACCATGTCTTTATCATCTGTCAAAGGAAAAAGGTTGCTCAATGTAGACCTCTTCCTCTAGATCACCATTCAAAAATGAAGAATTCACATCCATATGATATACCTTCTTTCCTTGACTAATACAGGCTTTTGATCTTTTGTATAGTGATATCCAAAACTTTTACCCAGGTGATTGACTTGCACAACTTTGTTAGCTTCTTTTGCATATATTCTTTCTCTACTTTTTCTATTGCAACCTTCTCCAAGGTTGTGAAATGGATTTCAAAGTCATCCAAGACTTTGTTCAAGTTGTCTGCAGTATCACTTCCTTGAAAAGTGAAAGGGAAGGGTAAGAGTTTATTCACTCTATCAAATTCCCTCTCTAATACCTTAGCCTTCCTCTCAGACTTTTGTCCTTCTCTCTTTGTCCTATTCTTCTCTTCATCCTTAGTTAATTCAATCTTAACCTCCTTAACTTTAGTCTCTTTTCCCTCAGTACTATCCTTTACTACTTCTTTGACCTTATTAGTTAGCTTGTTTTTCTCCTTAATTTGTTTGGAGACTTTCTTAGCAACATCCAAAGCCACAAGACTGGTCTATTCTCTATCCTTCACAAGTTCTTGAATGATGCTCCTAAATGATTAATTAATCATACTTAAAGCTCACAATGTACTTCTGATGCCTTTCCCAATACATTTCAAAAATTTGTTTCACTCCCAATCAACCATGAAGTTCCATGCGGTCAAAATGTGTTACAATTTAGACTTTGTGACCAAGTATGTAGCTTCCACACATATCCTTGTACCAATATCTAACCTTGCATCATCTAAATCTATAAATCAAGGGCTAGATAATGGACTGTTATATTTATCCAAAGCTCCCCCTAAGACTATGCTTGGCCATTTAGGCTAATGTGGTAATGCTAACATCAGGCAAATATCTAGTATCATCTACTTACTCTCCCTGACCCTTAGCCTCACTCTAATTATTTTCTTTCCATACTTTATTAATGTCCTTGCTTCCTTGCTTTTTAAATTTTTTATTCAACTCATCTATATAGTCATCCATACTCTTACCAACATCACCAATGTCCCTCTTTATCATTGTAGGTGATTTCTTGTTGCTTGTTGGTCCATTATATTTGCAAAACTTTTCTATGTATCCTTGATTATTGTATTTATAACATTTAGTTGATGGTCTATTTTCATTAACCTACAATCGGCAATTTCTTGCAATGTACCCAAAGTTACTGCACTTATAACATGTTATCTTAGCTACTCTTTCCTCATTGATGTAATCTTGCTTCTTCGATGATTGATCAGGTTTTCTACATTCTGCTTTATTGTTCCCATATTCGTATTAATTGAAAAAATAACCAGTAAAGAACTTATAAAGAGTATTACCTCTGTAATCCCTCTTAATGTGACCAATTTTGTTGCATCCAAAAGCATATTCCTATGAAAGGTTTAGTTTTCATATTAGGTTCCTCTTGCTGATTAGGTTCCTCATTGGTTTTGCCTTCTGATTGTCTTTCTTGAGATTTAGAACATTTAGCTTCATCAAAAACAACTCTAGTCTTATCACCTTTAGGCTTTTTTTGTTCATTTTTTTCATCAATCTTGTTGTTTCTAGCATGAAGTTTCTCTATGTGATTATTTGCCTCAACAAGTTCTCCCTATTGATGAGACTTTGTGACTAGTTCTGCCAACAGTGATAAGTTGTCACCAGGTAACAACAAACTATTCCTGTAAAGGTTCTCCAGAGAATGAATTCTCCGGGCCTTCAAGAACCTGGTTGTCGGGTCTCGACAGTGCGGGGAAGCTAAGTTGGGAAGGTGACTATTTGTTTGAGGGGATAGTTGGTTTTACTCATCTTCTTTGGGGATTTTAGTAATGGGTTGAGGTTTCCTACAAGCATGTTACATTTACCAAATAAATTGCAAAAGATAGACCAGAGTTAGAGTTTATTACTTCTACTTATAGTCATGCAACATATTTCAAATATCAACAATGCTCCAATGTAAGAACTACACTAAATACTGAATACATACAGAAGCAGGGATTCATACATATTCGATAGCAAGAGAAAATAAGATCATTAATCTAAAAAAACATTAGAGGAAAGGACATTAGAAACATACAACACAAAATGACATCGCTAATTGTAGAAATCATAACACATAACACATAGCCATAAGATGTCCTTCCTTCTTCATTAACTCAAATGGTTCCAACATCACTAGTGAATACATGCATGGCTCCAAGGGAGCATTCTAAACTATCAAGAACTACTGAGCATTGAGCTCCTGAGACAATTGAAAATGAAAAGCTATCTTCTATTACTTGCTGGACTACAAAATCATCAATTTTGCCAACCCTTGTTATGAGGTCAGAATTCTTATTTATACACATAGTTTTCCCTAAAACTCCCTAATCTAACTATACACTCAACATATAAAATACATTATCCGGTGGCCGGTACTACCTAAACCACTTAAAATCACTGTGAAAAGAGCAGAGGTCTGACAAGACAGGGGAAGAAGACAAGAAGAGAAAGCTGGAAGAATCGGCATAGAAAAGAGTGCTGGGTATTAATAGAGGAAATCTGATCATCCCATTATTCAAGGCTACATGCCTCATAAATGCAGATTGTGGCTCACTATCTTTGATATACATCATGAAGTTAATGTGGGAGCGGTGCCTCGAGAGAATCATATGTCAGAGCCATCCCTCTGTTTGACATGCCTTATTGGGATCACCTACTTGCTGTCCCCTTATCAACTGCTTGACAATGATTGGTCGGCTCTAGGCAACCTAGACATGGATCACTATGAAAGAATACAAAACTTTGGACCCAGAATTCTAGAGTCTGGGAGCTTATGCTTAATGAATAATGAATTTACAAAACTACACCCTACTGGTGAAAATCTCCAGAGTCCGAAGAACCTTATTGTGCCTTGTATGTTTTGAATGCCTCTAAAAGCCGAGGAACTCCCTCTTCGTCAATGTCCTTAATGCACACTTGGTGAAACTTGGCCGCCTCCAATTTCTCGCCCATATCTAGGGTATTTCCCTTAAATTTTGCAGCCATCTTTGCTACATCATGAGCTCAAAGCATCATGTGGGATAAATGTGACATTTTTGCTCCTTCAAAATTTCTCGGGGACTGATACTGTGACTCGATCAATTCATTAAGTTCTTCCCCATAACTTATTCCATTGGAGTACATGTATCTATACTGAATGGATCGACTTTCAAAACCCTTGTGACAAAAGCCTTATATAAATTCAACGAATATTCTACTTCTGGGACTTTGTCTTTCAAGGCCGCTACCAGTTGCTTGTTAATGTCCAATTTGAGATGAAGTCTAGAGTGTTGGACCTAGATAAAATTGAAAGGCTCATCCCCCAAAATACTCATCTTCATGATGGGTTCCTCCCTGAGATTCATGAGTTCTCCTAACTCGCTCATCCATGCTTCATAGTGTTTAGTTTCTCCTTCCCATAGAGAAATGGTGCCCTTAACCTAGTGCAAGATGTTACCAGCCATATGCAGGTCTGGGAGTGTTGTTAAGAAATGCTAGACATTTCCTACCTTCTTGGATACCCAGTCATCCATTGCCTATGCTTTCTTCTTCATGTTCCTCCGCGCGTCAATGTCACCCTGTGGGAGCGGTGTTCTAGATGTAGAAGCTTCCAAAGGAATTGCAATTAATGGTTGTGATAGCTCTATTAGAAGCTAGAGGATATTTGCATTCTTTTCCTTTTCCTCTTTCAATTTCTAGGCTTGTTTATCATATCAGGCCTCAATTTACCAGCTAGCCTCTTTTAGCAGGTCCAAATCACCCTACTTGTCTCTCCTCCCTAGAGGTACCTCTGTAAATATATATTCTGTAGCACTTACTACTGCTTTCTCTTTGTTTGGGGGAGCTATCACAATGACTGTGACTATATCTTCGCCCAGACCAGTCTGAATGGAATGGAGAGTCTGGGCCTTCTTCGGCTTGGGAATGCCTTGAATTTGGGTCATCATCTTGGCTAGGGAGAGATAGAATTTTTCCACCACTGGGGCCTTTCTCTTCTTTGACGCCACGAACCATTGTGGTGGTCGGGGTGGTCTTTCTGCTAGGGCCTAATTTTTTGGGTCTTCTTCGGGGTTCTGCTGTTCGTCCCCGATATTTATAGTCTCTAAAGACTCTTTCTCTTTGTTCACGAGATAACCTGTAGCATCCACCTTAGTGGTATCAATATCCATTGCCTTAGTGTTCCCATCCTTAGTAGCATCGGTGGGATCAACATTCATATTTCTGGGGTTCTCCCCCTCATTCTACTATTGTTGCTACTGTTCTTTGGCATCCTCTACTGAGACATTCCCCTTTGTTGACCTATCTTCTGGAGGTGGAAAAGGTGTCCAAACTGGATCTGATTGTAGTGTTATAGGGATCACCTTGCCAAATATTAATGCATTGGGTGAAGGACTATACTGGGGGGTTGGGGGTGTTTGGAGCATGGTGGCTGAGGTTATGGTTTCTCCCGAAGATCTAATTCCCTCAGACAAAGTGAGATGCTCATCTTGAACTTACCTCTTTTCTCCTATCTCAGTCCATAGGACCGACATCTCTTGAACATCAGGGATGTCCACCCGCTCTTGCTCTTTTTCCTCTTCAGCCCAAACTTCTTTTTTTGTGGCAACTTCCTTCTCTGGTACCTCCCCTTTATCAAGGATTGTTTCTAATTCATGTGTGATGATCTCCTCCACCGCTTTTACTATCTCTCCCTATAAATTTACAAGTTCATCAGTCCCAAAGATGTCATCGAGATCATCGTGTGGAGGGGAGGTCTCCAGGGGATTCTCTGGTTCAAGGAGGTCTAGGATAATCTCCACCTGGGGGATGTCTGGCATTCTGGGATCTGTATCTGCTCTTAGTGGAGGGATATTTGTTCTTTGCTTCTTTCTCTTGGTCACCAGTGGGGGCAAAACATCCAAAATGGCTGCACTTTCATCATCCACTCCCATCCTTGCTACCTGGACCATAATTTCTGCAAGTGAAGGGGAGCTAGAAGGGAGGGCAGGTTCTGCTAGAGTAATCAAGAGGCCAAGTCAGGTGCTTAATACTTCCTCCAGCTAATGGGACACCGCCATTTGAAGGTGCACCTATTCCATAATGGGAATTGTAACTGTAGATGGAACTCGGGATGAGGTATCAAATTTTCTTTTTCCTTTGTCCCCGCCTTGCCCAGAGGTTTCAGATCCAGAAGAGGATCCCTGCAAAAATAGGCCAACTCTGCAGATGCTCTTTGGACATCCCTTCAAAAAATATGTATGACTACATTCCATCACATCATGGGTGATGTCCTCAATTGTTGGGAATTTTGGGGTGTCCCAATCTACCAAAGGGAGATCCATCTTGTCCACTCCCCAAGCCTTGTACTCTGGGTCTTCCATGGACCCGGTATCTAAAAATTCCTTTGAAAAGGTTTGAAGCTTAAGATTCTTCATCATACCTTGTGTCATCCTAAAAAAGTGTCAATTCCAGACTTCAAAATCATCCTGGCAGTCTACCCAAAAATATTCCATGTGAGGCTTGTGGGGCTCTGATAGCCGGGGCAATACCAAAGTTATCTTATCTAGCGGATCAAAGTTCATCCACACCAAGTGAAATTCTGATAGCCCTAGACATTTTAATTCGTTATCAGCTTCTTTCACTACTGCAATGATGCAAGTGTAGTTCCCATAGGTGATTGGGAAAGGAATGTTGGTGACCTTATTGACGCCAAAAATAGTGTAGAGCTCCAGGATCTTCCTGCAATACTCCAAAAGAATTGACTAGATTTATCACCTCTTTGAAAGCTTATAACCAACATCCTGAGTGGGTGTAAGAATGTTATAGTAGATGAAGGTGCCATTTACTCTACAAAAACTAGGGAAATTGGCTTCCCATTAAATTTGTGGGAAATGTTCCCATGGAGCATTCTGGCCCTGGCCGGTCTCAAGGATGCTCACAGTAAGTAAACCCTGAGTTATGGGTCATTGTTGTGCTAGTGCCCACAAAACATACAAAGTCATGTGGAACTTTGAGGTCTGGGTGACCTTGACAAGCTGGAAGTCCACATGATTGGAAATAATGGTTTCCTAATCAAAGTCTGTTTGACGGAGGTGATGCCGAATAGTAAGTAATACATCCATGCCAAAAATTTTTGGGCATGAGATTCTCGAAGACCCTACACAAGGAGATGATACCCATTTGTATGCTTTCCTTGAATTCTATGCGGGGGATCTCCAACTTCATCTTTTCATAATATTTCCTTGGGGTATTGAGCTAGTTGGTGTTGAGGTGTTGCCAGGCCATCTACGGAACCTTTTTGAACTCTTGTAATGCCAAGGCCTAAGTGATAACAGTAGAATTGGAGAACTGGGGGATACCTAGTCCTGAAGCAAATGTTGTATAGTCCAGAGACACTAAAGGCATTGGGTAACCTGAGGGAAGAGGAGCGGTAAGCATGGAAGCCTAGAAAACTATGTTGTAGTGTTCCATCAATGTAAGAATAAGCTCTGGAGCTTGCACTGAGCAGGGGAAGCAGGTGACTTTGAGGATTCTCGAGGCTGCCACATTTAGTTTCATTTGATCTCTAGCCTTGCGCTAAATAAACATTATTTTTACGAAGGCCTGCAATTCGGCCCATGCTTTGACACTTGTGTCAATGATCATCTATAACTTATAATCTACTTTAAATCCCAGAGTAGTTCCTTCCTTCAAATATTTTGTGGTCAATGGAAGCTGTTCTAAGGAATTCTCAGGCTTGGTCCTGACAGCTACCCTGGTTGAAGTGGTTGGGAGTTCTAGACTCCTGGGAGGAGAATATGCTTCAGACATGATGGATCTGTGAATTTATTGGCAACCTGCAAGACCCAATAACCATCAATATGGATAAAATACAATAGAATTCTGGGTCCCAAAGATTTCATCACCGCCTCATATCTATTCCTAGAAAGGTGTTAGTTTGCATCAAACCCCAAAAATATATTAAACAAAATGACTTGTTTTGAATTTGATCAATTCCTAGGGGTTCCAGGGATTCTGGATCATGTGGTGAATGAAGTGATGGTTAAAGGGGAACATGGGACCTAGAGTCTAGAAAAATGATCGTTATTGACATGACCAGCAATTAGTCATACTAGGCTGACATGGGGTGTCGCGTAGTCATGCAATATAGGGAGTGATGGAATTAAAGGTGACAACTATCCTAACATGCAAGGGAATGAATGCCACTTGGGCTAGTTTTGAATTCTCGTGCATGGGGAATTAAACATGTCATTAAAGTGGAGATGATGGAGGAGAGAGAAAGCCTACACACTTGACCAAGCGAGGTGCTAAGTTTGAATTTGCAGGCACTAGGTGGGCAAGCTTGACATTTTGATCATAAGAAAAGGGGCATGATGATATCGCCAGTAGACAGGGGGATATATAGAAATGCACAAAATTTACATGCGTACACAAACTACAAACACTTATGTGTAACCACCTGAATTTGGTCTGTCACAACTATAGACCCTATTTTCCCTAAGTGTGATCATACCCTTGATTTATGTCCAAACAACCCTATTACTGCTTGGCATAATTCTTTGAATCAATTTAATACCCTAGGTGATTTTTATCACTGATTTATATTAACTATTATAGCCATACAATTCAAATCAATTTTGACCAATCAAATCAAATCAAAATCAAACATGGCTATAGTATTTAATTATAAAGGAATTAAATAAATCCCTAAATCAAATACCCACTTGGAATTAACCCATTCCCCTAGCCTATTTAATTTAATTAAAATGGCTATAGTCCTCTAATTATTAAAAAACAATTTCATTGTTTAAATAATTAATTCCTATATTTTTGAATGAATTAAATAAGTTTATTTCATTTATTAATATTCCCCTAAACCCCAAACTAACCTATCTCAACCACTTCTACCTTGGGTTCCAACCCTTCTCAACCCATTCACCCATGCTAATCTAATCCTAATCCTAAATTCTTCTCTAACCCACCTCCTAATATTGTCATATTTCATTAAGAAATACTTATCAACTCCACCCACTTGAGAAAGTCTACTTTCTCAAGCTGGACTTTCTTAAAGTCCATATTTTCTTACATCCTCCCTTCCCTCTTTAAGGCCTTCATTAATGCCTTCATTAATATGAAGACCTTAAGC
>MU224951.1:7999426-8050796 GCA_018584345.1 Thuja plicata | reverse complement strand
CATTAAAGGCTCTTACATATTCATTTATGAGTCTCCAAATTCATAAATGAACCTTGTCCCCCCTCTCTCTCTCTCCCATTCTTCTATAAATAGAAGCCTATTTTGAGAGCAAATAAGCCTTCACCTTTGATTGAAAATGCATTGTTATGCTGATAGATTAATCCTAGAATCATATTTCATCTCTTATTTCATATTTTTACATTGTTCTCATTTACACTTTTAGAGCTAAAATGCATAAAATATCATCTTTTTAGCTTGTTTTAATCTTAAATCCTTCATGCTAGAATAGTATTGGTCACTGATTTATAGCATATTCTGAGGGCTAAATATGTTATTCATTACACTCTTTCTAGTTAGAAGGCAATAGGCAGATATTAGTGGTTTTGAACATTTTAACTAACCATTTGAGCTAATGCAATGACCTATTGAGTGTTTGTGTTGATTCTGACAAGTACCCATTTACACACATACATTATGCACAGAGGGCCAAAGAAAAATTTATAGACTGACCCAAAAATGAACTTAGTTAGAGATACTTAAAAACTAACGACAATTTACAAAATCTACAAAAAATGTACAAACATTAGAATGTTACAACTCTACAGAGGGAAGTTAACCCTTTGTCAGAGCCATCTCACGAATGGGAAGCGAAGACAAAGAATGAGATGGGAAATAGGGGAAAAAAGAAAAAGGAAAGAAACACAAAACAAAACCATAAAGCAAAGTGGAGGAACCAGAAGGGCTTACCTTTGAAATGATAGATGTGGGAGGATGAGCACAGGAGGTTCTCTACAAATGAACAACTTTGAATCACCATGAACACAAAACTTCCAGTCACTGTCAGACACCGTTTAAGTCTTTGGGAGAAAATCACACTTAGCTGTTGTTGAAATCACTTTGAATCTCTATGGGGTAATTTGTTCGTGGTGAATGTAACAATGACTGGTGAAACTCTATTTATAACCTTCGGGGTGAAACTTACCATTCCTTCTCTCGCAAGTCCCAAAAAAGGCAAACCTCCATACTCTGAGCTCAAGATCCTTTTTAATCACACCCTCTAACTAAAGAGGGAATAGTGGTGAAGAATCTGGGAGTTCAAAAATCCAACCGACATAGAAAACAAAAAAACTTTGGGACTAGGTCCCGTGGGAATAGAAAACAAGAAGAAAAGAAAACAACGACCCCGCGGAAGCAAAGGCCAGAAGAGAAAAAAAAAGGAAAAGAAACAAGGCAAAAGAAAGAAAAAAAGAAAAGAAAGGGGGACCCAACATTTTTCCAACAAAATGTAGAGATGGGTATGCAGGGCATAACAAATGGTGACTTGCTGGGATGAATGCCTTAGCACATTTGAGAACTATAGAATCTGTGGTTAGAAAAATTGGAACTCACCTTAATCTGGAGTATTCTACCTACAAGGGGCGAGGTGTTTGAGAAAATCTGACTAATCCATGATTCAATCCCTTGGTCTTTCGTTAGCTGTGAGGTGTGTACTTTGAAAGAAAGTCAAGCTGATGACTTTCGAGAGAAGCAGAGAGAGGGCACTGAGTATGTTGAACCAAAATATTTACATCTTGTATGATCCCTCGGATACCTGAATTCTCTATTCTCCATTTTTCTTTGTTTTCTATTAAAGATGGGGAAGGTGGTACTTCTTTCACCATGAACCCTTAAGCTTAGATAATTTTTACGGTATTACTCCTTTCACCTTTCCATCTATTTTAATTTGCTAAATAGGAAATATATTCCAGACTCGAGATATTTTTATGTTTTTCGGACTTGGCCAGTAACGAGGGTAATCAATCTTCTCTCAAGGACCATATAATTACTTGCTTCTTATATTTTTTGTTAACCGATGTCAAGACTTTCAAGATATGAATCTGATGAAGATTACCCATAACCTTTTACCACACGTACAAAATAACTCTGGAGTGTGGATAAATTCCACCATGCTAACAATAGATTCCTAACTAACCAAAATGCATAAGGTACCATTCCAGGAACTAGATGTTATGTGAATCATACCTGTCTACAAGAAGAGGACAACATGTTGAGAACTTGAAAAAAAAGACGCAAAGCAAAAAGAAAATCCAAAGACAAAAAGAAAAAAGAAAGAAGGCGGTCCCAGAAGACTTCCAACAAACTATTTACAAGGGTTGGGTACTCCCAAGGAGCACCAGGAAAAGATATTTACAAGCGGGAAAATGCTTTACATATAATACAACTTCAGGAAAACATACCTCTACCTCATTCAAAGTAGTGCTTGAGGAACTATCTGTTGATGGGAAATGGGATGATTTCTCCTGTCATGGTACTAAGGTGATAAGTATTAGCCCCGCAGATCTCTAAGATTAGATATGGTTTGATCCAGAGCCTTTAAAATTTGGTGTGCTTTCCTTTCTTCTCTCAGGCCTTGTCCCACAGAAGGACTAGGTCTGAAAATTGAAAGGCCTTGTATTGGGCTCTCCGATCGAACCATCACTTGACTACTTGATGATGCGCAAAATGTTCCAGTGTCACATCTTTTCATTCCTCCATTCTCACTAGGTTCAAAAGGCGAACCTCCACAATGTTATCCTGGTTGTTGAATTCCTGCATAAACTGTAAAACTGAGATTTGTAAGTTGATAGGGAACACGAGATTCTGGCCATAAACCAGATGAAATGGGGAAGTCTCCAAGGCTTCCCTAATTCTGATATGGTCTTCCCAAAGAGTGAACCTAAGCTTTTGGTGCCAATCCTAGGGGTTCCATTCTAGCAAATGTTTGATCACCTCTAACAAATTTTTATTAGTAGATTCAATGACAATGTTTCCTTGGGGGCAATAGTTGCTAGAGAACTTCAAGGTGATCTTCCTCTCATAGGTCCATTCTAATAACTATGCTAAAGAAAACACTAGACCATTGTCACACACTATAGCAAAAGGCATTCCAAATTTGGTGACTATATTTTCTTCCAAGAATTTGATAACTACATCGGTCGTGTTGTTTTTGCACGGAATCGCCTCGGGCCACCGGTTGTAGTAATCAGTTGCGGTCAGGATATATTGGTGGTTGGAGGATGAGTTGGGGTTTATTTCTCTGATAAAATTGAATGCCCATTGGGCAAAGGGTCAAACTTTGAAGACCGGCTACAAAGGCATGGCCAGGTTTTGCTCACGATGGGCTGCGGTCTAGAAAGTGTGGCACTTCCTCACATGAGTGTAGACGTCTTTGAAGATGAAGGGCCAGTAGTACTTGGCCCAGAGAATCTAGTGGGAAGTGGCATCAACTGATCCATGCACAGTTCTGAAATTCCCATGGAGTTCTTCTATCATTTTGGCAGCTTGGTCCCTATCTATGCACCGGAGGTAAATTCCCTCAAAGTTCCTGCAAAATAGCGTTCTATTTTTATCATGAAATGTGCACTTTTCTATCGTAGGGCATGAAATTTGTTAGGGGGAAGCCCCTACAGGAATCTATTATTGAGAAATAGGTATACAAGGTTGGTATACCATGTATTCTGAGTAATGGACTCTGCAATATAGGTTTGACATTCAATGTTTGGAGTTACCTCTGCCATCGCTCTACATAGTCTGTGGCCTTGGACTATCTTCATTGGTTGCATCTCGAGATCATATTCTTGGAGGATGGCCATCCATTTTTTCTAGCATTCTCCCAGTTCACTCTGCAACAATAAATATTTAATATGCTGGTCCAGAATGATAGCATGCACTTTGCTCTAGAGAATACAGTGCCAAAATTTCTTCACGGCCCAGACTAGAGAAAAATCCTGCTTTTCCAAAGGTGTATATCAGACTTTGGCATTTTTAAAGGGGGAGCTCATGAAAGAAATGGGTCATTCTTCCCCTTCAACCTTTTGGGTTAGGACTGCTACTATCAAATGCGATGAAGCAAAGGAGTATATGTGGAATGGGAGGGAATAATCTAGACTTTCTAGGACTGGTGCCTCCACTATGGTTTGCTTGATCTGAGAAAACACTCCCTTCACTTTGGGGCTCCACTAAATTTTTTTATCTTTCTTCATCATGTCATTGAGTGGTTTAAAAATCTCAGCGAATCCAGTGATGAACCACCAGACAAAGTTTATCTTTCTGAAGAAAGATCTCATTTCCTTTTTACTGCCAGGCATTTGCAAATTCAATAGTGCTTCAACTCTCTCAATGTCATTGGACATCCCCTTCTTAGAGACTATATTCCCGAGAAGCTTCCCTTTAGTGACCCTAAATATGCATTTCTTGGGGTTGAGGGAGATACCATACCGGTGACATTTCTCACAAATCTGGGTGAGGTGGGCGGAATGATCACACCTCTTCCAGGAAAAGACTATCAAATAATCCATGCAGATGATTATGCATTTGTTGACCAGGCCTTCAAACAAAATTTCCATAGCCTTTTGAAATGTGGCCCCTCTATTAGTGAGGCCGAAGGGCATTCTCTGATATACAAACATTCCCCACTTGGTGGTGAATGTCATTTTATCTCTATCCTCAAATTTAACCATAACTTGGTTATATCTGAAGTAACCATGCAAGAAGGACATCATTTGGGAATTGTTAACAATTTGTAATACATCATCCAATGAGGGGAGAGGGTGATTTTCTTTCTTGGATGCCTAGTTTAAATTGTGAAAATACACACATAGGTGGATCTCGCCATTCTTATTTCATACGGGGATGAGTTTGGCAACCCATATTGTGTGCCAAATGGGAAAGATAATTTGGGCTGATAGTATTTTCTTAACCTCTTGATGAACTAGAGGTTTTATCAATGGGTTCACCGGCCTCTTTGTCTGCCAGAAGGGTTTGGAATCTAGTTTCAGTGGGATGGTATGAGTCATCATGGATGTTTCATAGGTTTTAAGATCCTCATACCCCCAAAAACTAATGTCAATGTATTCTCAGAGAACCATGAGAATCTTCTCCTTCTCCTCCGAGGAGCAGGAGGTACCAATATGCACATTTTTTCCTTCATTGGCCTTGTCGATGTTAACCTTTTCAAAATTTTCTCCCTTAGAGGAGGATGATATCTTATCTATACCCTGGGGGTCTAAATCAAAGATGCATTCTAGAGCTACCATCCCCTTAGGGATGGTGTTGGTGGGTTGATCGATGAACCCATCGTCTTCTTCACCCTGCATGGTATTGTCATGATTGATTTCTTCCACTATTTGATCCTCGAAGACCCCAATGTTGGCCATGAAGGCTAAAATATGATAGTCATCCTCAAAAACCTAAAAGTGGGTGATATTATCTGGGATGGATAGTGTGGGGAGCAATTAAATAGAAAAATTATGGAGCTGAGAACTAGCCATCGGTTTGAGGGTGCTGGCGGACACCGCAAGGGAATTTAGAACATAGTTACATTTTTGGGGAATAAGATCGATGCCAAAAGCATCAAAGTCTTTGATTAGGCTCCATTCCCAATTGTGGTATGTAAACAAATTTTTGTCATGACATGTGTATTGGCTCTAGACCTATTTTACTATTAGCTCTGAATCACCCATTTCTCGAAGGCGGGTGATCCCTTTTCTTAATGTGAACAGGAGTCTGAGGACCAAGGCCTCATACTCTGTGACATTATTGGTGCAATTAAACTGCAACCTGTAGGACACGAGGAAGGATTTTCCCCATGGGTTGATTAGTTCCACTCTGGCCCCATAGCCTTGTTTGGACCAGGATCCATCAAACTTCAGGATCCACTAGTCATTATTCATTTTTTGGGGCTGGGAAGGTGAAGTGGTATTTGGATTGATTTTGGGAAGGTTGAGAGGGGATTCCTCTGGATATGATGTTGCATGGATAATTTTTTCCTCTGGAGAAGTCTCTGGTTTGGATTCTTGGATAAGCAACACCTTAGGCATACCGCTGGATGGATTACTCGGTCCAGGTGAATTGGATTTATGTTCTTTCTCCCAGAGGTCATTGATGTGGTGGGTAGAAGTGGAAATACAAGGCTCACACTCTAGTTTAGAGTGCTTCTGGTAATGTACTCAGCACCAAGTGCTAGATAAGAGAGTGGCTGAAGTTACTATGTTACCTTGTGAGTCTACCTCACCCTTTAGCTTTTCATCCAGGTCCTGGATTGTCTAAGAGATTACGAGATCCTCCCTGGCGATGAAATCAAAGGTCAAGATTTATTGTGTTCGGTACACCCCAAGGGAGGATTCAAAGAAAAGGACTTCATTTACCCTCCTAACTTTGGTGAGGGCCTACTTCATTCTAGGTTCACTCTCCACTCATATTTGGTTCGATTTTCCCTTCCAGGGGAGCCATAAGTGGGAGAAGTCTATAGAGAAATACCTGTTAAGGGCCTTTGACCAATTCCAATTTAATAACAACTCATAGGTTTTAGGGATGTCCACCACTTGGATGTCTATTGTGCTTGATATTCAGGGGTCTTTTGGATGAGCTAAATCTGGACATTTTTCAGCTCACCCACCATTTTCACAACAGTTTTGTCCAATTGGACTACTGCGCATTTGGATGGAGAGGGAGTGAGTTTGAGCTTCTGGCATATGGATAAGGGAATGATGTTTCCCAAAGCACCAGAATCTACCAAAAAATTGTATAGGTTCTTCCCTTGAATGTTCAATCCTAGAAGGAAGAGATTATCATCTATGTTTCACCGAAAAACTACCGAGTTGGCATCGTCGAATTTGATAGTCTTTGGTGGATGACTGACAGCTTCTGGGTTTCCTAAGAGCTTAAGAGGGGAATTATTTTGCTTGAGGAAATTTAGAAAAACCTCCATCAAGGTCATGGAGGTGGTGGTGTTCTCTAACACCTTAGTGATGTCAAACCGTCCCCTTGGGTAAAGTTGACTTCCCCTAGCCGGATCCCTAGCTTGGTTAGAACCAGGTCCTTTTGGCAAGGAGGAATGATCATTCATGTTGTCCTGGGGGTGGTACTCTTTAGGGGCTTTAGCGTGTAAGATGCCCCTTTTCCAGCTTGACTCTAAGTGGTGTAGGGAGTTCACAATCTGGTGAAGGCATTGACCTTAAAGGCTGGGATGGATTCATCAAAGAACCCCCACAATTCAGATTCTTCTTCAATCTCTTTTTCTATCCTGAAGAAGACTATCTCACACGTAATGGCAGTGTGAAGGGCTCTAATGTGGATGGTTTTTGGGGAGTAGGATTGACAGGTTATTGTATGTCCGACTGGGAGATCATGATTATCTTCTCCAGTGTGGCACAATTCACCTCAGAATGAGAGCTGGTGTCATGCAATCTATACCAATTATTCACGGGGTGGAATTCTGCAAGCTCCATAGAGTAACTAGGTCCAGCACCACCCTGAGTGGTATTTTGGTTTGGAGGAGGACCTTTGGTATTTGCATTTTTTTTCCATTACTGTTGGTTGGGCCGAGGCCCGTTGTTGTAGGTTTGACCTTCGGAGTTGGTGTTTCATTGTCCAGAGAAAATATTCCCTCTTTGGGGATTGGATTTGTGAGGTGTAGAAGACCCCACCTTTAGCTGTCCCATGTCCATTGTCAAAGATGACACTAATCATCAGAGGGATTTGACCTCGGCAGACAGCTGGGTAATTGTGTCACAATGTGATGGTTGTTGTGGTGGGTTCCTGGGGAAAGTGATAGAAGCTCCCAGAGTCAAGGATGACCATCCTCCAGCTGCGGATGACTAGATGAAAGGTACTTCGGAGGGTTGTGTCAAGGGTTTTTGTATTTTCTATGGCTAGTTCCAGGGAACATATTCCAGACCCGATATTGTCTGGGCTTGAGATGGATAAATGTACCAGGTCTGCTGGTCTATCAATGGTGGGCCCATGGCCATTGTTGGAGCACCCATTTCTAGATTGGGGTTGTATCCCCTGGTGTAAGGAGTTCCATCAGGTATCATATTGAAGGGTAGGCTCTGTCCAATCTTGTCGAGAGCTTTTTTCAAACCACAGGACAACTCCAAGGGTAGGTTGTAAAATTTTTCCAGAGTATCCCGGTCATTAGCGATGGTGGTTCTCTAGAGGAGAGTGGAAAGAATGGGGTCTAGAGCATTTAGATACATTTGGATGGTTACGTCAGTGGATGGGATGAAGGGGCCCATGCACCACTTTAAGGCATGTTGTTATCGATGGTTGAATGTGGAAAGGGGTTCATTCAGTTCCTTCCTGATGGAGATAAACTGGCTATGGGACCACGTTGGGTCCACGTGAATGCGGAAGGCTGCTAGGAAGGTGTCTTACATATCCTACCAACTGTTGATGGATTTGGCCAACAAATTAAGGTACCAATTTAATTCATTCTATCATAAGGATAGAGGGAACATTCAGGTTACAACATCTTGATGTTGTATCCAGTGTTGATTCATGGCATCCTTATAAGCCTAGAGGTGTTTTTCTGTAGTTCATGGGAATATATGGTCATACTTGGGATAGATCTTCTCTAGATGTGGAGGAAGATCATTGGTGGCATCAGGGAACTTCCCCATTGGGGACCCAATATTACCAAAGTAAGTAGCCATTGGGGCTATTTGTTTTTGGCTTGTTTGAGTGTTAGTCCCTGGGATTATCTAAGGAAGTTGGGTATTTTGGTGTGTAGCGAGTCCCTTGATAAAGTTGGTTGGTTGTTTGGTTTGTTGGGTTCTACTCTTTCAAACAGGAGGTCTGAGTTCTACAAACTCTTTGGTATTTGGGGCTGATCAAAGAATTCTATCAAAACTTAAGGGTGAAGACAACCCTATTCCATGGAAAGTTTGGCTCCTAAAACTATTTCTTGGGGAATCCTCGGGCGGTGTAAAATTGAAATGTTTTGAGGGAGACAAGCTCATGCCCTCCTTCTAGCACCAGTTTTTATTGATGAGACTTTGTGACCGATTCTTCCAACAGTGATAAGTTGTTGCCGGGTACTGGCCATTTACACCTGTCAAGGTTCTTCGGAGAGTGAATTCTCTAGGCCTTTAAGCACCTGGTTGTCAGGTCTTGATGGTGCGGGGAAGCTAAGTTGGGTAGGTGACTACTTTTTTAAGGGGATAGCTGGTTTTAGTCATCTTCTTTGGGGATTTCAGAAATGGGTTGAGGTTTCTTGAAAGCATGCTACGTTTACCAAATAAATTGAAAAAGATAGACGAGAGTTAGAGTTTATTACTTCTACTTATAGTCATGCAACATATTTCAAATATAAAAAATGCTCCAATGTAAGAACTGCACTAAATACTTAGTACATACAGAACCAGCAATTCATACATATTAAATAGCAAGAGAAAATAAGATCATTAATCTAAACAAACCATTAGAGCAAAGGACATTAGAAACATACAACAGAAAATGGCATCGCTAATTGTAGAAATCAGATCAACACATAACACATAGCCATAAGATGTCCTTCCTTCTTCATTAACTCAAATAGTTCCATCATCACTGGTGAATACATCCATGGCTCCAAGGGAGCATTCTAAACTATCAAGAACTACTGAGCATTGAGCTCCTGAGACAATTGAAAATGAAAGCTATCTTCTATTACTTGCTGGACTATAAAATCATCAATTTCACCGACCCTTGTTATGAGGTCAAAATTCTTATTTATACACATAGTTTTCCCAAAAACTCCCTAATCTAACTATATACTAAATACATTATCCAGTGGCTGGTACTACCTCCACTACTTACAATCACCTCGAAAAGAGTAGAGGTCTGACAAGATAGAGGAAGAAGACAGGAAGAGAAAGTAGGAAGAATCAACATAGAGAAGAGTGTTGGGGTATTAATAGAGGAAATTTGATCATCCTAGTATTCAAGGCTACATGCCTCATAAATGGAGATTGTGGCTCACTATCTTCGGTGCACATCAGGAATTTATTATGGGAGTGGCACCTTAAGAGAATCATCTATCAGAGCCATCCCTTCGTCAGACATGCCTTATCGGGATCACCTACCTGTTGACCCCTTATTAACTGCTTGACAATGATCGGTCAGCTCTGGGAAACCTAGACATGGATCACTGCGAAAGAATACAAAATGTTGGACCCAAAATTCTAGAGTATGGGAGCTTATGCTCAACAAATAATGAATTTACAAAACTAAACCCTGTTGGTAAAAATCTTCAGAGTCCGGAGAACCTTAGTGCACCTTGTATGTTTTGCCTCTAAAAGCTAGGGAATTCCCTCTTCATTGATGTCCTTGATGCACACCTAGAAGAACTTGGCCACCTCCAATTACTCACCCATATCTAGGGCATTTCCCTTAAATTATGCAGCCATCTTTGCTGCATCATGAGCCTGGAGCATCATGCGGGATAAACTTGAAATTTTTGATCTATCAAAATCTTTTGAGGACTTATATCGTGACTCCATCAATTCATTAAACTTCCCCACAATGTAGTCCACTGGAGTAAACATATCTGTACTTAAGGGATCAACTTTCGAAACCCTTGTGACAAAACCCTTATATAAATTCAAAGAATATTCTACTTTAAAGACTTATACCGTGACTCCATGAATTTCCTCCCCAAGATTCATGAGTTCTCCTAACTTTCTCATCCATGCTTCATACTGTTTGATTTCTCCTTCCCATAGAGAAATGGCGCCCTTGACTTGGTGCAAGATGTTACCAGCCATATGCAGGTCTAGGAGTGTTGTTGTTAAGAAATGTTGGACATTTCCTACCCACTCAGCTACCCAGTCATCCACTGCCTATGCTTTCTTTTTCATGTTCCTCAGCGCGTCAGTGTCACCCTGTGGGAGTGGTTTCCTAGATGTAGAAGCTTATGGAGTAATTGTAGTTAATGGTTGCGCTAGCTCTGTTAGAATCCTGAGGAGATTTGCATTCTTTTCCTTTTCCTCTTTCAGTTTTTGGGCTTGTTTATCATATCGGGCCTCAATTTCCCAGCTAGCCTCTTTTAGCAGCTCCAATTCACCCTGGTTGTCTCTCCTCCCTAGAGGTACCTCTATAACTATATATTCCACAACACTTACCATTGCTTCCTCTTTGTCTGGGGGAGGTGTCATAATGACCATGAGTGTATCTCCACCCAGACCATTCTGAATTGAATGGAGAGTCCAGGCCTTCTTCGACTTGGGAATGCCTTGACTCTAGGCCATCATCTCGGCCAGGGAAAGATGGAATTTTTCCATTGTTGGGGCCTTTCTCTTCTTTGACTCCAACCATTGTGGTGGTCGGGGTGGACTTTCTTCTAGGTCCTAATTGTTTGGGTCTTCTCCAGGGTTGTGATGTTCATCCCCGGTATTAATAGTCTCTTTAGACTCTTTATCTTTGTTCCCAGGATCACCTATACCATCCACCTTAGTGGTATTAATATCTATTTCCTTAGTGTTCCCATCCATAGTAGCATCGGTGGGATCGACATCCGTATTTTCAGGGTTCTCCTACTCATTCTATTTTGTTGTTGTTGTTCTCCGACATCCTCTGCCAAGACATTCTCCTCCGTTGGGCTATCTTCTAGAGGTGACGAAGGTGTCCAAACTGGATCCGATTGTAGTGCTATAGTGATCACCTTGCCAAATGTTACTGCCTGGGGTGAATTACTACTCTGGGGGGTTGGGGGCATCTGGAGCATGATGGTTGAGGTTATGGTTACTCCCGAAGGTCTGGTTCGCTTAGCCAAAGTCGGTTGCTCATCTTGCACTTGCCTCTTTTCTCATATCTCAGTCCCTGTGACCGGTATCTCTTGAACATCAGGGATTTCCACCTACTCTTGCTCTTTTTCCTCTTTTGTCTGGACTTCTTATTTCGTGGAAACTTCCTTCTCTGCTACCTCCCCTTTATCAGGGATTGTTTCTACTTCCTGTGTGGTGATCTCCTCCATCACTTTTCCTATCTCTCCCTGTAAATTTACAATTTCATCAGTCCCAAATATGTCATCAAAATCATCATGTGGAGGGGATGTCTTCAAGGGATTCTCTAGTTTAGGGGAGTTTGGGATGATCTCCACTTAAGGGGTGTCTGGCATTCCAAGATCTGTATCTGCTCTTGGTGGAGGGATATTTGTTCTTTGCTTCTTTCTCCTTGTCACCAGTGGGGGTCTGACATCCAAAATGGCTGCACTTTCATCATCCACTCCTGTCCCTGCTTCTCAGACCGTAAGTTCTACAAGTGAAGGGGAGCTAGAAGGGAGGGAAGGTTCTTCCAGAGTAATTGGGAGGCCAAGCCAGGTGCTTAATACTTCCTTCAGCTGATGGGACACCGCCATTTGAAGGTGCACCTATTCCATAATGGGAACTGAAAATATAGATGGAACCAAGGCTAGGGTATCGAATTTTCTTTTTCCTTTGTCCTCGCCTTTCCTAGAGGTTCTCCAAAAGTAGATCCCTACAAAAGTGAGCCAACTCTGTGGGTGCTCTTTGGACATACCTTTGAAAAATACGCATGACTGCATTCAATCATATCATGGGTGA
The DNA here is from genome assembly GCA_018584345.1 of Thuja plicata. Taxonomy (NCBI): domain Eukaryota; kingdom Viridiplantae; phylum Streptophyta; class Pinopsida; order Cupressales; family Cupressaceae; genus Thuja; species Thuja plicata. The sequence goes on along the minus strand of MU224951.1, from coordinate 8,038,434 downwards.
TGTCCTCAATTGCTAAGCTTTCTAGGGTGTCCCAATCCACTAGAGGGAGAGCCATCTTGTCCACTCCCTGAGCCTTGTACTATGGGTCTTTCATGGACCTAGTATCTAAAAAGTCCTTTGGAAAGGTCTGAAGCTTAAGACACTTTATCATACCTTGTGTCATCCTGACAAAGTGCTGATTCTAGACTTCAAAATCATCCTGGTAGTTTGCCCAAAAATATTGCATGTGAGGCTTGTGGGGGTCTTACACGTAGGAAAATTCCAAAGTTACCTTATCCAGTGGATCAAATTTCTTCCACACAAAATAAAATTCTACTAGCCCCAGACATTTTATTTCATTATCGACTTCTTTCGCCGCTGCAAGGCTGCAAGTGTAGTTCCCGCAGGTGATTGGGAAAGGAATGTTGGTGACCTTCTTGAGGCCAAAAAGAGTGTGGAGCTCCAAGATCTACCTGCAATACTCTTAAAGAATAATGCTATCCCCATAATGATTGGGAAATAGGTAGGGTTTTCTAGATAATCTGGTCACCTAAATGTAAGACTGTTGTTGAAATTGGATGAAGTAATGGCCATAAGAACTTACCAGAGTCATCATCTCCTTTGAAAGCTGGTAACCAACATCCTGAGTGGGTATAAGAATTTTATAGTAAATGAAGGCATCATTTACTCTATAAAAACTGGAAAATTGGCTTCCCATTGAATTTGTGGGAAATGGTCCCACGAAGAATTCTGGCCCTGGCCGGTCTCGAGAATGCTGACAATGAGAAAACCCTAGGTTATGGGTCATTGTTGTGCCAGTGCCCACAAAACATATGATGTCATGTGGAAATTTGAGTTCTGGGTGACCTTGACAAGCTGGAAGTCCACATGATTGGCAATAATGGTTGCCCAATCAAAATTCTATTTGGCAGAGGTGATGCCAAACAGGAAGTAATACATCAATGCCAAAAATTCTTGGGCATGAGATTATCCAAAGAACTTGCACAAGGAGATGATTGCCATTTGTATGCTTTGGATCTCCAACTTCATATTTTTATAATCTTTCCTCGGGGTCTTGAGCCAGTTGGTGTTGAGGTGTTGTCGGGCCATCTGTGAAACCTTTTCAAACACTTGTAATGCCAAGGCCTAGGTGATAATAGTAGAATTGGAGAACTGGGGGATCCCTAGTCATGAGGTGAATGTTGCAGTGTCAAGAGACACTAAGGGCATTGGGTAGCCCAAGGAAAGAGGAACGATAAGCATGACAGCCCAAATGATTGTGTTGTAGTGTTCTGCCAATGTAAGAATAAGCTCCGTAGCCTACACTGAGCAGGGGAAGTAGGCAGCTTTGAGGATTCCAGAGGCTACCACATTTAGTGCCATTTGATCTCTGACCTTGCGCTGAATAAACATCATTTTTACCAAGGCCTACAATTCGGCCCATGCTCCAACACTTATTTTTGTGATCATCTATAACTTGGAATCTACTTTAGATCCCAGAGTAGTTCCTTCCTTCAAATACTTTGTGGGTCAGTGGAAGCTTTTCTAAGGCCTTCTTTGCCTTTGTCCTGGCAGCTTCCCTAGTTGAAGTGGTTGGGAGTTCCAGACTCATGTGAGGAGAAGATGCTTCAGACATGATGGATCTATGAATTTATCAACAACCTGCAAGACCATACAACTATCAATATGGATAAAACACAGTAGAATTCTGGGTCCTGAAGATTTCATCACCGCCTCGCATCTATTCCTGGAAAGGTGTTAGTTTGCATCAAACCCCAAAAATATATTAAATGAAATGACTTGTTTTGAATTTGATCAATGCCCGGGGGTTCCATGGATTCTAGCTCATGCGGTGAATGAAGTAAAGGTTAAAGGGGAACATGGGACCCAAAATGTGAAAAACTGACCGTTATTGACATGAGCAACAATTAGCTGTACTAGGCTGACATGGGGTGTCATGTGGTCATGAAATAAAGGGATTAATGGAATTAAAGGAAATAGCTATCCTAACACACAAGGGAACAAATGCCACTTGGGCCGGTTTTGAATGCTCATGCATGGGGAATTAAACCCATTATTAAAGAGGAGATGACAGAGGAGAGAGAAAGCCTACAAACTTGACCAGGTGAGGTGTCGAGTTCTAATGTGCAGGCACCAGGTGGGCGAGCTTGACATTTTGATCATAAGAAGAGGGGTACAGTGAGCTTGCCACTAGATGGGGTGCAAGAATATACAAAAATGCATAGAATTTACATGCGTATACAGACTACAAACACTTATGCACAGAGGGCCAAAGAACAATTTACAGACTGACCTAGAAATGAACTTACTTATAGCTACTTACAAACTAATGAAAATTTACAAAATCTATAGAAAATGTACAAGCATTAAATTATTACAACTACACAAAGGGTGGAAAACCCTTTGGCAGAGCCATCCCACCAACAGGAAGCGACGACAAAGAACGAGATAGGAAACAGGGACAAAAAGAAAAAGGAAAGAAACCCAAAACAAAACCAGAAAGAAAAGAGGAGGAACAAGAAGGGCTTACCTTAGAAACAAGATATGTGGGAGGATGAGCACGGGAGGTGCTCTACAAATGAGCAACTTTGAATCACCACGAACACACAACTTCCAGTCACTCTCAGGCATCATTTAAGTCTTTGGGAACAAATCACACTTAGCTTCTATTGAAATCGCTTTGAATCACTCTGGGGTACTTTATTCATGGTGAATGTAACAATGACTGGAAAAAATCTATTTATAACCTTCGGGGTGAAACTTGTCATTCCTCCTCCTACAAGTCCCGAAAAAAGGAAAACCTCTAGACTCTGAGCCTGGGATCCTTCGTAATCACACCCTCTAACTAAAGAGGGAATAATGACGAAGAATCTCAAAGTCCAGAAATCCAGCCGGCACAAAAAAAAAAAACACTCTGGGAACGGGTCCCGGAGGAAGTGAGAACAAGAAGAAAATAAAACAATGACCCCACGAAAGCAAAGGCCAGAAGAAAGAAAAAAGGAAAAGAAACAAGGCAAAAGAAAAAGAAAAATAAAAAGGGGGACCCAGCATTTTTCCAACAAAATGTAGGGACGCGTATCCAAGGCATAACACTCCCTTAATGATGATATTGTACTTCTCCAATTCTTGATACCTAGTTTTGACATCATTTATTTCTAGCTACATTTTTCCCATCTAAACATTTGTATTCTTCAAGTCTTCTCTTCTCATCTTTCTCATGTTAAGGGAAAAAACCTAGTGATAATCAACACCCACAAATAATGCACTAGAAATATTGTATCCTTGTTAGAAGATCTAGCCCTGTTAGGAGCTAATTATTACATCTAGTATAAATTCCCTAATAAAGGATAGATCATGTTAGGAGTCTTCTCAACCGTGTTAGGAATTGAATGAAATGATGAGCTCGCTACTTGAGAACACTAACCAAAGTGAAGGTTAAATCCACCTTATGAAGGTTAAACTCACCTTTTGGATCCATTGTCTAAAGAGAAGTATAAAAGTATACTTATAATAATGAACTGATTGATAGAAACTTTCTTTGTCTATATAGTTCCCTTGAAGTGTATTACAAACATAATCACTTCTCTACATCCAGCAGAACTCACATCCACATGCTCGTAAAATCCAATACATCCAATCCATGCAATACACATCAAGACACTACTTTCCTCTATATAAGTTAAAATAATCAATTAGGTCGGCCTGTTAAGACTTCCCCAATGCACAAACAATTACATATACCCTTGCTAATATAAACATGATACCTTATACAAGTAATTAAAAAATACAAATCATCAGTTACACGCCAAGATCCATAATTCACATTCACCAATCATTAAGCACATTACATCTTTGTGGTCAGCCCAAAATAGGTCTTCACCAGTCTACATGTCACAAATGATGTCATAAAAAATCCAATGACCCAATAATCACAAAGAATTTTATCTCCTGTATCTTCTATCATGCCTTAAGATCACATGTCATAACTCATGCTCGCATCCATGTTATCCCAAAAACTCAAAGACCATCTCTGTCATAATAATTTGTCACTGCATTGTAACCAGTCTTTACCAAAACAACTATAACTCATGCAAAAAAATATCAAATGCAGTGACCTTAGATATAAGGTGTACATACTTCCCTATAAACAACTCCATGCTCGCATATACTAAACTACCATACACTATCCATACACAACTATCAATCTTGCATGGTCCTGTGATAACTAGTCTTTCTGAAACTTCTAATGCATCCAACTGAAACATATGTTGACACCAATGACAAATCATGAATGTAAACACCTCAAAAAAAAATTCCAACAATACATATCAATTACATCAACCTCCTTTTGGAGTTTTCAATTATACAAATATAATTAAACACAACTTTGTATCCATTACATTGTTTACACCATCTAATAAAATAAAAGAGTATGAAATGGAAATAAGAAGAGGAGAGAAGTACACTGTTAGAACCAAATTCCAATCCATACATCAAAGCTAGGGGAAAATTTTAGCTTGCTATAAAAAATTCATTAGTCATTTGATACATTTTTAATTTCTCTTATATGATCCTCCAAGCCATCTATAAATAATGAAAAGGGAAGCAATGCAAAGGGGTAGAATACTCATCCTTTTCAAACTTGCACACTTGGAAGGAAGATGTCCCAATAGGCTCAAGTAAGACCTAAGAACTAAATGGGAAAATGATCCTTCACTAACATATGTATATTGTGAAATTGAAAGAGAGAAAATAAAAATGGTAATGCAATATAGAAGGAAAAATATGCGAATTTAAACAAATATGGAAATTACAAACTGATAACTAACTACTAGAAACTAGAAATGACGTGAATTGTGATCTAGACTGTTGTATTGACCTATGATTTCAATTTGGGTTGAAGTTTTAGGGTACATAACATTTAAAATATTATATATCTAGGACTATAATGTTTCAAATGTTATGTTCCAGGTACTTTTAACTAGAATTCATAGGGTCTCTTCGATGACTCCTGATCTTTTCAAAAACATTTTGACAGCTTCATCACGTATTCCTAAACATATAAAATGAGGAAAAGGTCATGAAAAAGAGGTTTTCCTTGGTCAAACCCCTATTTAGGAATCAACCTTGAAAATGAAAAGAATTTTCATAAACAATTGTATGTAAAAAGGTAAATATTTGATCAACCTTACATAAATCCTCATGAATGGATGTGGAAATTGCTCATATTCTTGAAGAAGCTTGAATGTTTCTTGAATTGAAGGTTTTGAACTTGGAATGTAGAAAGAAATCAAGGATTCCTTCACAAATACATAGATATACGAACATAACTCCTAGATCTTCAATGTAGATATTCTTGATAATCACTTGCAAAGGAAAGAAGAAAGCTTGTAGATGGAATGAAGGATCTCCTTGCTTGATTGTGAACTCCTCTACTTGGACTTAGTGGGAGGTAATATTTCAACAAAGGATAATATTTCCTTAATTTTTCCTTGGATTCTTGAAGAAATATTAGATCTTGGATGCTTGCCTTCAAATCTTGAATCCAATTGCATGAATGATTGATGGCTTGGTCTCTTGAAACTTCTTGATTTCTTGTGATTGATCATGACATAATATAAATCTCTATCAAAATTAGGAGAGATGGGGTTTTTTATATAACTATTCCTACACTCTAGGATTCAATAATAAGCCAAGCCAACCACAGGATCTAAATTCCCAAAAAAACCCCAACATAGGGCTTCAGGCCAAATTTTAGCCAAAATAAGAAGGAACATAATATCTCAAATTTTATATTCTTAGGTACATAATTATTGAAACATTATGTACCTATTAAATTCAACCCAAATTTTAATTGGGTATCGGGATGACATGGTAGATGTAGGAAAAAAAGAATAAGATTTCTTCGATCAAACTTAACAGACATCAAATCTCAAAATAAAAACAATTGGGCCTAATAGATCATCCATTTATGGGTATTATCTTTTTAGGATAGTACATTTAGCCCCCACTTTGGCAGGAGTAAAAGAAAAACTCATGTTCATGGTAAAGTAGACTAGAGAAAATGAATAATTTTATTAGGATCAAGGAGGAAGGGAGACATCAAGCCCCCAATTGACTTAAGGCCTTATCAAATCCAAAACCAAGATAAATTCATGGGGGATTCACTTAGTGAACCTGAATCATAACATGTGTTTTTGTGGCATACCAAAGAATCCCCCTATTTCCAAAAAATATTGCCCCAAACTCCCTTTTTGTGTCACCCTTCCAATACCCACCACACTTATTTTTCTATATAAACCCCCACCCCCTACCACAAAAAAATCTCTCTCCCTACTATTTAGGAAATATATTACTCCTTTTTCCCCATTTTAAACCCCCCAAAATGAATGCACATAATAGTGTATTTCCCCTTTAGTGAAAAACACATGGATAAACAAGAGAGAGAGAGAGAGAGAGAGAGAGTGTGTGTGTGTACTACTCTAGTAAGGTATTTCCATACTACAAATCATGCAAGTAGAAAGTGTTTCTACAAAATATGACATTGATAGTCTATAAAGTTGTGTTATGATAGTCAACCCATCAAAACAAATGGATGTATTAGTCCTTAAGGAAATAAATGTATCCTTTAAGGGATCTTTATAAGGAAAGCATTTTCTCTAAATGGAAATAGGAAAAGAGTATTTGTCTAAGGATCCACTGGATAATACACAGGGGCATGATAACAAAAAGATAAATGTAAGGAAAGTGTTGTCTCTTTATCCATCTACATAAGAGATTGTATTGAATCATTGTCTTTGTGTGTGTGTGTGTGCACGCGCGCACACGCATACACACAAATGTGAAGCAAGGAGCAGAGTGTATGCCTCAACATTAAAGTAATTGCAAATGCCTAGATGGGAGAAATATATTTAACAAAGAATACATGCACCCATAAGAAATGTTTCCACTATAATATTTCCCCAAGAAAGGAAAACCAAGGGAAATGAAACACATAACAAAAGAGATCACATAAATTGATCTAATAACTCAGGTGTCAGTATGATCATATGATAACTTATCTATATAAGAAGTATATCTAAATGAAATGTCATTATTCCCCAGAGGTATAGAAATACAAGAACAATGGAAGAAGATCATGTAAGATACATGAAGAAGAGTCTTTTTTGGGCCTACATCATAGAGACAATAAAGAATGGGAAGCTATCATTTTGTGTCATCCCCATTAAAAAAATACAAATGCACACTTACGAACAATATAAATTGCACAACATAACATGTACTTTCATATATAACAAGTGAGATATAAATAGAGGAATTTTACAATAGGTCGATTCCTTCATCACCTTGTGTCAACGGAGAAACAAGGGTCTATTAAATAAATCTAGATAAAAGATATAAAAAGAAATACATCATAGGAGAAGCACATTACAATAGGAAAACAAAAAGAAATATATCGTAAATGAGTAGCTAATAAAGCATATCACCTACCACCCCATCTCGATATATAGTGTTTAGAGATGGTGGGAAACATGCAAGAGGAATGAAATCAAGCATGATAAATGGAACAATAGCCAACTGAAAACAAGGACCATGATGTAAGGATGAGTCACATTTTTTGTCACTGGGAGCAAGAGATTATTATTTTGCAAACATAGCTGGTAAATCTTAATTAACATCAATAAGCTCATACAATATATTACCAGAATCACTAGCATGAACATCATCATTTTCATTATAAATATTTAAATCATCATCACCAAGAGTATATTCTTCATCCAAGTCAATTGTAATAGAATCTAAGATACAAATAGAATTATCATGTTTGTTCAAGTTCATCTTTTTCACATTTACTTCCTCCCTTTGATTATGCATATGTTGGTCAAAGGGAATCAAGGAATGAGTAGGTGTCTTGGGGGAGGATATAATTTGGGAAGTATGCTCATGGGATCTATCACAATGTTTATGGTGATGGTCATGAGTGCAAAGGTTATGTTTGGTTTTGTTTGGAATTTGAGGTGGTTTAGGATCAATCAACATTGAGTTATTTTCTTATTTAGGGGGAAGAATGGAAGGAACCACACTAGGTTGAGAGATAGAATTTGCATAATTTTTATAGGATATAGGAGGTGGAATGGAAGCATGAATAGGAGGTTGGTGTAGGAAGAAGTCTAGGTTGAGGGCAAGGAGATAGAACAATATCAGGATCACTAAGCACACATATATTACAAATTTTGAATTTTTGATATGATAGGAAAAGATTGTCTTTGCGAGGTTGGATTTATTGAGGCGTAGAAGTCCAAAATAAGTCAAAATCAAAGTTCCCTCAATGTGCTAAAGGATGATAGAGACTATGATTAATTGTTAATTTCTCCATCATGGGGAAATTTCAAACACTTCTGAATAGGAGAGACTATGAATTTTATGGAGGCGAGCCAAGGAAAGCCAAGTCTAACTTGAAACTAATCCAAATTTGGGATGTAAAAAGGTGACATCTAAGGTTTTACCACAAACTTATATGGGAAAAGTAATGGAACCATGGGTAGGATAAGTGAAACCATTGAATTTTTGTATCATCACATCATATTTTCCATAGAAATATCATTGCAATTGTTTAGTGTAAAGGTGGTATTTAGTTATAACATTAACCATGAAATTAGGATCTATAAGGACGCCATGAGAAAGAAGACAATTAATATTTACAACAATGTAAAGAGGACCATAAAGTTCTTTAATCATCTCTTTAGTGTCAAATGTAATGCAAATCTTAGGTTCAGGTTTGAGTTTGAATTAATCAATAAGGTTGATGACATTGTTGGCTTTAATACACTCAATGTCATAGTCAACAACATGGGTGGAGGAAGAAGGTAAAGAGTGGGTAGACTCAATGGTATTGGTCAAATGAGAAGGTAAAGGTTTGGTATATATTTTCAAGTTTTGGTCGGGAGGTGCAACATACTTGTTGTCTTGATCATTGTCACCTTCAATAGATATAGGATTGGAATAAATCAGGTCTTGAATAACATATTTCAAATGGAAACACTTCTCAATATCATGACCAGGTTGATGATGCTATTGACAATAAGATTTGTGATCAAAGCACTTAGGGAAAGGTTTGGATGTGTGAATTGGTTTTGGGCAGAAGTATTAAAACACTAGCATTATTCAACTTCAACATAACACTATGCAAAGATGTAGAAAGAGGTGTAAAATTATGATAAGGTCTTAAAAATTATACAAAGGAGCCACACCTTTGGATGTTTCTTCCACTTTCTCATCAATATTGTTTGATGAATTTTTGACCTTGATGAAGCTATTAGGTTTTTAAAACTTTTGAAAGGACCGAGATGTGACATCACTCATATCAACTGAAGCTATTGGAGTGGTGCTCTTAAATTTGTAGGATTTGAGAGACAAATCCACACAAACCCGAAGAACACCTACATGCAAGAACTTGTCACAGAAGATAAGCAGAGAGAGAGAAGGGGAAGAACTTAGAAGTTTCTTAGAAAGTGAGAGGGAAATTATAATCTGAATTAATGAAGAAGAAACTACAAAGTTCAACCTATAAAGGTGAATGAAACCCTAAAATAGGAAAAGCTAGGTTGCACATTAATAATTAATATAAATATTAATTATAATGCACCTAAGAGATAGCTTAAGTAAACTAGAGTAATAAACAACTTAATTAATTAAATCAAAATGATCTAATTAATAAGTGTAAATAGATAATTACTCTAACACCCCCCCTTAAGTGAAGCTCAGGAGGTAAGCTAACCTAGCACAACTATGAAATCAGGAAAAGAGGGTCCCGACAACAAGGCCTGATCAGGTACCCAAGCACAACCAAATCTCTGTAAAGCAGAGAAATAGAGAAAACCACATGGGAAAAACCCTACTCCAAGAAGAGATAGAAGAAAATGCAGAAAATAATGGCTCAAGAGACTCTCTCAAAACCATAAGTACAATCAAACCCCCCATGAGAGAGGGATGAGACATCGAAGCCCTCCCAGAATGATGGAACCCCTATAGGAATGATCAAACCAATGGAGCTCCAATGTGGAAGAAACAGAGGTACAAAGTAACAAGGAAACCCTTGAATGAGAGGTGAAACTGAAAGATCAAGCTGGTGCTCAAAGGAGAATGAATGAGACTCCTGAAATGGAATCCCCAATGAAGGTGGGCCAATAAATGGGCTGAATTTGTCAGCTGGGAGGAGATGAATGTCCTCAAATATGTCCTCAATAACTGGACTGCTGAAGAAGAATCATGATGAACAAAGGCTGGTGCAACAGGAGGAGGAGGTGGAGAAGCCACAACATTGATCTCAGGAGCAACACAAAAGTTTAGGTGACCCGACTTCTTCTCACTAGGCACTCATGAAGTAGGAGAGATATTCTCTGACACAGGAGATGGTGGACCAAAATGGGAGAAGGAGTACAGGCAGGTGGCATTATCAACTATCCTTGTAGCAATAATGTGGTCAGTCACACCATCACGGATGTGTACAGAATCTGTAGTGAACTCAACTATCTTCTCTGTCCCACTGTGAGTAATCTGATAAATGGAGAGAAGGTTTGATTAAAAGGATAGAACACATAGTACATCATGGAATGCACCACCATCAATGTCAATAGAACCCTAACCACACACAGGCATAACAGTGTCGTTCCCCATCAATATGTGTGGGGTAGGAGAGGCTGCAAAAGATGAGAAGGAACTTCGAGAAGATGCCATATGATGTGAAGCACTAGAATCTAGCAACCACCTAGAAGAGGGAGCTATAGCAGATGCACACAAGGCATGACCCTTTCTATTGTCTGAACCATCTTCCTGAGATGATGATGAAGAAGACCAATGAGAAGAGGAAGAAGGAATATCAATGTTTCTCTTATGAAGAAGAGTTGTCAAATCAGCAATCTGTTGGGCATATCCATCGACCTTCTTTTGAAAACACTAAGACTCATCATGATTGAACTTATTGCAATAAGTACACTTGGGTTTGTCTATCTTTGATTTCCCCTTAGGTGAAGGAGGTGGGCCAGAGGAATGCTAAGAAGGAGAATCCTTCCAAGATTCTGTGGATGATGATACATGTTTCTACTCTGGTTTCCTTAGAGATGTGTGAGCAACCAAGGCATGGCTCATAGAACCTGAAGCATCATGCAACTGTTGAATCTTTGACTTCTCTTGAGTCAACCGATCATAAAAGGCTACAAATGAAGGCATATTGTGCCTAGGACCCAAGGCATCCATGGTGGAATAGAAAGTGGAGGAGAAAACTAGAACTCTCCATGAAGCTTGGAGAGTATCAGAAAGATACACTCATTATCTAATTTGGTCTTCCCACATCCCTATAAAAGTGATTAGAGAGCATTGAACTTCATCAAGAAGTCCTTAATGGTGGAAAAACTATTAGGAGACAAGGATGTCAACTCTGCATCAAGATGAAGTGCCCATAATGCATTCACTGTGCCAAATAGATCTGCAAACTTTCCCTAATAGGCGCGAGGAGTGGTAAAACCATCTAGGTGAAATAGGAGGCTGTCTGAAATGTGTAGTGCAATCAAACCCATGGCCTCATCCATTTTGTTTCTATGCTGAAGGACCTCAAAAAAATGTTGTAGAACAGGTTGGTTCTCATCTAAACATGATCATAAGCCACATGACATGAGTAGCCTGGTCATGTGTGCTTTCCAAGTGTGATAATTGTGTGGTGTCAACAGGGCCATAAAGGGGTCCAACATTGAGAGAAGAAGTAGACAAAAGTAGAAGGGTCATTTCTGAATTAAGTTACAGAAATAAAATGCAAACCCCCACAATGTATAAGTCTAACACCCCCGTACAAATAATAAACAAGTATAGAAAGCACAAAAATGAGAACAAAAAATGGATGCCAGATGTAGAGAGGGAGGAAATGGAAGCCTCTACTTCAACACCAAAATTAAGAGCTCAAATAGTAGAATCAGCAAGCAAGACCAACACCATTGCATCCAACTTGGAAACACCTTTTTGACGATATTTTGTTTTCTGAAAATGGACACTGTATGCACAAGTTATGGCCTAAAAACCAACTGTTCCTCCAAAAATGAGCTCACTGGAAAAAACCAGTCACGACAAAAAATTTGACGGTCAAACAACCATTGCCAGGAATTGCAAATAATTTGATGACCATCAAACTGTCACCAGCTATTTGCTGATGTCAGCATGACATCATCACTAGAAAAATAAATCAGCTGCCAAAAAAAATTTTCAACCCCAAGAAGGTGACATCACCTGTCAGAAAGGTGATGTCAGTAGATGGGTGGCACATGGGTGGTGGCTTGGTGGCTCGGTGGTGGTGATGTGGTGGTGCGACTACTCCTGAGCGGTGCAACAGTGGTGGTCGAGCAGAGCTAGGGCCGCGACATCTACCGGGCTATGCAGTGGTGGCGCACCAGTTGGGGTGGGGCACGAGCTGGGCACGGGTGACGGGTTGGCTACATGTGGGTGGTGCATTGGTGGCGTGTTCTACCTGTGCCCAAAACCCTTTAAAAAAATCATTTTTAAAATTTTTTTTGTCTCAATTTTCGTGTTGTACGGCCTAGGAGGGAGAAAATTTTCCTCTGGGGTCACTGTGACCAAAACCAGCGAGCTTTATATGATTTTTGACTCTTCTGGGCCTTCTGAGCGCAATGGTGGAGTCTTTTTTGGCTCAAAGTACTCCAAAAAATAGTGCCTTCTCCAAAATGAAGGAAAATACCCAAAGAAAATGTGGCTTTCGGCTATGATTCATGACTTCAAAAAACCCCCAGACCATGCAGTAGTAGGGAAGCTTTGATACCATGTAGGATTCGAGAGACAAATCCACAGAAACCCAAAGAAAACCTGCATGCAAGAACATGTCATAGAAGAGAAGCAGAGAGAGAAGGAGAAGAACACAGAAGTTGCTTAGAAAGTGAGAGTGAAATTATAATCTAAATTAATGAAGAAGAAACTACAAAGTTCAACCTATAAAGGTGAACGAAACCCTAAAATAGGAAAAGGTAGGTTGCACATTAATAATTAATATAAATATTAATTATAATGCACCTAAGAGATAGCTTAAGTAAACTAGAGTAATAAAAAACTTAATTAATTAAATCAAAATGATCTAATTAATAAGTGTAAATAGATAATTACTCTAACAAAATTGACTCACTTGAAGTTGATAATTATGAAACACTATACATAATTGAGTAAAGGAAGAGAATTAAAAAATAAATAAAAAATAATATCTTATCTCTGATGTATTTTTGTAAATTAGCCATGTAAATATGTTACACATTAATAATAGGCATAGGATAAGAAAATTGAGCATGCAAATGCTTAAATATACCAACAAAATAAATCACTTTTTCTTTAACACCTTGTTTACAATCCATCAAATCAGTTAAAGAAATCTTTGGATCAATATTGTTTTAAAACTATTGGATGAAAGAATTACCAATTTTTTGAAAGGAATCAATGGAATAAGGAGGCAAAGAACAACACCATTGAAAATATTTATCTCAATATGTTATAGTAAAAAATTTAGCCACGAACCTTTGATCATGAGATAAATCATCACACAATGTTTGAAAGGTTTTAACATGAGTCAAAGGATCACATTTACCATTGTAATTCTCTACATGGGGCATTTCCATATAATTAGGGATAACAAAATGAATGATGTCTAGGGACAAAGGACTAGCAATATCACACATAGGAATGTTGGACTTGGATTGAGTCATGGACATAATATTTTGTTGCAAGGATGAAATAGTTTGACCTAAGCTATTGATAGTGGATTTGGTAGAAAGAGTGGTAGGATATATGTGTGAAAGATTTGGACCATTATGAGAAATAGAAGGAATGGTGAAATATGAAATGGAACACTATTTTAAGGGGACATGGATGAGGGTAAATAAACACATAGAATACTTTAAGGAGGGGGAAAAATAGGATTAGGAATACTAACATGTGTAGGATTGATGTTTTGAATAGAATTGGTTATGAGAGGTGGAACATAAGTGGACACACTAGGTATTGAAGTAGGAAAATGAATGGAAGCCTCAAAAATAGTGGTAGGTGGAGTGAAACCAAGTTCTTGGGTATAATCTCTAATAGGCTTGAAATTATTATTAATAACATGAGAGACACTATGAAAGATATTAACACCATGCTCAACATTGTGAATTATCTTCCTCAAACCCTCTACTATGGATATGACCTTTGGATTGGAGCTCACTTGTCCTAACCATTGCTCAAATTTTTCAAAGTCATAGGAAAGTTTTTTCACTAATATAGGAGGAACTATTAAGGTCTCATATTAATCATGAAAAGAGTGGGAAGATTTTTTCTCAACAATAGGAGAAATATAATTGCCAAACATGTTTGTCTCATCAAGATTCTTAGGAAACAAAGAGGACTCGGGATCAAAGGAATACAAAAGTCTACGATTTCTCCTTACCTGAATGTTATATGTGGGACTCAATGTGATAACATTCATACACAATAAAAGTAAAGGTTTAAATATATCTAAGGTAAATACGAACTTTGAAACATATATGCAAACACTCATCAACTAAGAACAATTGTACATTTAATGAAAAGAACATCTAACCATTAAATAAAACATGAGGATCTAATGCATAAATGGGATCTAACACCAAAATTAGAATTGAAATGTCATTCATAGAGTTCACCAAAAATGTACATGATGGAAAGGAAAGCAATGCAAAAGGATAGATTACTCCTTTTCAAACTTTCACACTTGGAAGGAAGATGTCCCAATAGACTCAAGTAAGACCTAAGTGCTAAATGTGATGATGATACTTCGCTAAAATATGTAAGTTGTGAAATGGAAAGAGGGAAAACTAAAATGGTAATACAATGTAGAAGAAAAAATATGAAAATATAAACAGATCTGGATATTACAGACCGATAAGTAACTGCCAGAAACCAAAAATGATCTAAATTAGGGTCCAAATTATTATAATAGCCTTTGATTTAATTTGGTCTGAAGTTGCAAGATGAAAAAATGTTTCAAATGTTTTGTACCTAGGAAAAAAACATTTCAAACATTCTATTATACGTAATTTTGACTGGAACTTGTAGGGTCTCTCTCACAACTCTCGATCTTCCTAAAAAAGTTCTAACAACTTTGTCACATATTCCCACACAACAAAAAATAGGGAAATGGTTGGGTAAAAGGAATTTTCCTAGGTCAAACCCCTGTTTCGAAATCAACCTTGAAAATGAAAGGAAATTGCATAAACAAATGTATGTAAAAAGGTAAATGTTTGATACACCTTACGTAAACCCTAATTAATGGATGTATAAATTTATCATATTCATGAATATGCTTGAATTGAAGGTGTTAATGTTAGAATGAATAAAGGAATCAAAGATGCCTTCATAAGTGAATGGATCTATGAATGGCACTCCCAGATCTTCAATGTAGATATGCTTGATAATCACTTGCAAATGAAAGAAGAAATCTTGTAGGTGGAAGGAAGGATCTCCTTTCTTGATTATGAACTCCTCTACTTGGCCTTCATGGGAGGGAATATTACTACAATGGATAAAATTTCCCTCAATTTTCCTTATATGCTTGAAGAAATACTAGATTTTCGATGTTTGCCTTCAAATTTTGAATTCAATTGCTTGAATGCTTGATTGCTTACAATTGATCATGAATAAATATGAATGCCTGTTAAAAAGAGGAGAGATAAGGTATTTATATAATTCATGCTAAATTTTGGGATTAAAAAATAAGCTAGTAAAACCATGAGATACAATTTCCCACCAAAAGCTCGACATAGGGCTCTAGGCCAAATTTGAGCCAAAACAAGAGGGAAACATTATGTTCTTGGGTACGTAACATTTGAAATATTATTTACCTAGGAAATCAGCCCAAATTTGAATTAGGTTCTAGGATGATAGGGTAGATGCAAGAAAATGAGAATTAGGTTTCCAGGATCAAGCATAATGAACATTAGATCTCAAAATCACAAAAACGGTGCCTAATAGAGAACCTAATTATGGGTGCTAACTTTTAAGAACAATACACCATCCGAAATGGTTGGTTCTTCTACAATCTAGTAATAATAATTTTCTAAAGAATGATCACCTTTTTATTTTTGAATATATTTTTGTGGACCCTCTTGCAGTCCTTTCCCTTCATCACCATCTCCTAGAGGAGCCTACCTCCTGCATTTCATGAATTTAACTCCCTCCTTCAACTATCTTATAAATAATAAATTTATTACTAGGAATGTGTCTCAGGCTTGCATTTACATACAACTAATATTTATAATTAGTAGTCATTTAAACATTTTATTTTCCTTAAAAAATTTCATGAGCTTTAGGTAGGCTAGATAAGCATGCAAGTAAACTTTCATTCTAAGATCATGTCCAGTTTGTAAGATATTAAAGTCTCGGTTTTTTTACCAAATAGTATTTTTGCATTCAATTTTGATGGATTTAGAGGATAAAAATTAGCCTAAAATGTTTATAATTGGTGTAGTGGGTTACTAGGTTATACTCTTAGAGTAGTCATAATATAGCTAATAATTAAATCATTTAATTATTAGTCTATTATACTCTATGCTTAAGTTATACTTAGGCAGCTTATTAGTCTTTAGCGTTTTCCCCTTTAGGGTTTCGGTATCCTTTTATAAGGACTCACCGCTTTTCATTTCATAAAGGAGATTGTATTTTGTATTTAGTTTGTTGATAATAAAGATTTTTTCTTTTCAACATGAATATCATGTCTCTGGCCTTTTGGCCGCCATAGTTTCTTCTCTCCTGTCTTTTGTATCTTGCTTCTTCTTGTGACAGATGTGCATGCAGGTATTCTTGGGAGAATAGGACATTTCCTATTTCTAACATGGTATCAGAGCCATCCTGCAGCTGGCTATTCATTTTTTGTTGAAGCAAGCGAGGGTTTGAAGTTCTCTAGTCTTTTCTGATATTTTTATTTGCTTCTGAGGGTCTTTGTTTTTTGGAGCACTTTGGACCAAAATCAACCTCATAGTTGCGTCCAGAAGGCCCAAAAACCCTAGAATCCATATATGGCATGTCCATTTTGGACACCAGAGCATCTGGGAGAAATTTCTTGGCCTTCTTGGGCCATACGGGCATGATTTTTGAGAAAAAATTATTTTTTTAATGTTTTTTGGCATTTTTGGGTGGGTTTTAGGGCGCACCGCCAGCGCGCCACCTGCGCTCCACTCCTGGCCCACCATTCCACCCAGCGCCCACTCCGTCGCCACTCGGCCACCGCTGCACCGTGGTCCCCGCCACCAGCCCCCGCCTCCTCTGCACCATCGCGCCACCCACCGCTCCGGCCGCGCCACCACCTGGGCCCCCGCAGGCTTTTTAGCCATGCGAGAAGTCATATGGGTGACCAGGGGCTCTGCCCCAGCCCCTGCGCGGTCATATGGTACCCAGTGGCCAGAATTTTTGTAGCCCTAGGGGCTTAAACCCATTTTTGAGGCCTTTTTGACCCTCCTGGACTATTTTTGCTCTATCTTGAGCATCCGGGGGTCTTTTTATGACTTCCATATACCGTCAGAAATCTCTTTCTAAGAACTTTCCAATGATGGTAGTTAGGGTTTTGGGTTCTACTATTTTGATAGTGTTTTTTTTTGTTGAAGTATGATATTTGTTTTTGCCTTCCGGGAGCCATATCTTGCTCATCCAGACTCCATTTTTGGAAAACCATATATCGTCGGAAAGCTGGTTCAGTGAACTATTCAGTTGCAGGGGTATTTTTTCTAGATTTTAATCTAGGTTATCTCTCCTCTGAGTTTGTAATTTTTTGCACTCTGGCAGACTACTTGGGTTCTACAGGTCTTGGGATCTCCTCTTTTGATTTTCTGGCTCACTCTTCTTTCTGACTTTTGAGCTTGTTGTATCTCCACTATTGCATCTTTTTTCTATAAACACACTATGATAAAGTGACTACTTTTGCATTTCTGGGATCTTGTACACCTTGTATGTTTTTGTACTTGCACTCTGTTATAAAGTGCCATAGGGGGTTACGATGTTATGCCATTTTAGGCTCATCCACATTTGTCAAGTGAGCATACCTTCCATGATATTAGCCTATGCTGTGTGTCAGTGACATCACCCTTTATCTTGTGTTTGTACTTTTGTTGCACTGTTGGTGTTCCTAGTTCTTCTTTTTGTAGATGTTTCTGGCATTGCATTTCAGTGTTCCTGTCACCTCTCCCTATTCAGCATTATGGGGGGGTTCACCTGTTGGTTCTATTGCTTCCTGGTTTAATTGATCAGCTCTTCAAACATTGTCTTTTCTACCTGGTCATGCACTTCAGTGGGGGTTCCAGCAGTTTCTTCTGACAGAGTTTACAGCTTCATGCTTCGGAGATGCTTCTTGCTCTTTCTTGTTCCTTTCTCTGGGACATCTTTTCCCTAGATTAGAGGCTTAGTTTCCTTCATCTAGTTTATTTCTTGTACTTGGGTACCTGATCAGGCCTAGTTGCCGAGACCCATAGTTCCTTTCATGCATCTTATTTTCATGCATCTTTTAGTCTTTAGCTATTTTTCTTCTCCCTAAGTTACACTTAAGGGGGGGTGTTAGAGTAGTCATAATATAGCTAATAATTAAATCATTTAATTATTAGTCTATTATACTCTATGCTTAAGTTATACTTAGGCAGCTTATTAGTCTTTAGGGTTTTCCCCTTTAGGGTTTCGGTATCCTTTTATAAGGACTCACCGCTTTTCATTTCATAAAGGAGATTGTATTTTGTATTCAGTTTGTTGATAATAAAACTTTTTTCTTTTCAACATGAATATCATGTCTCTGGCCTTTTGGCCGCCATAGTTTCTTCTCTCCTTTCTTCTGTATCTTTCTTCTTCTTGTGATAGATGTGCATGCAGGTGTTCTTGGGAGAATAGGACATTTCCTATTTCTAACATATACAACACTTTGGAGCTTTCCAACACTTCAAATGGTTCGTCAATCAGATACTTAGTTCAAAAGTTATGGCCTTTGGAAGTTGGGCCTCTTGAAATAGGACATGTAAAAAATTTTGAACGTATAAATGAGTTGTAAAAGGTATTTGTACATTTTGGTTTTTGTATTGAAACATTATATGGTATCTTTTATTGAAGATAAGATGGGTACCACTTTATAAGTGGTTTTAAGCCCATGGTTTTGTAATATTGGTTGATGATTTCATGAATTGTATCTCCTATATATTAGGTGTGTGAGATGGAGTAGGTGTAAGAGTCTTATAGCTATTCAATTACATCTAGATATCCAGTTGGTGATACAACTGAAAGAAGTGTACTCATTAAGTATATTGTAACATATTAATGATAGTCAACTAATGGTGATGATGATGAAGATTGAGATCAGAGGTATACATGATTGTAGAAAGGATTAGATCAGTTGTTATTTTGTCATTGATGTAGAGCAATTGATTTCTAGTTCATATGGAATTTCCATATCTTTCAGAGTATGATTTAATTGGTTGGTTAATATAGATTAGAAAATGATAAGCTCATATTGATATAGTTGTTTTCTACTTTACATTTGAAGGTATCAAGTCAATAGGAAGATTAGGCAAGTCGGTAAAAGGAAAATGTTTAGTTACTGAGCAGGATGAAGTTTGTCATTAAAAGGGATGTGTTTATCGATAAGAGACACCGAGACACTGAGCCACCGAGAAAGCCAAGACACTGATTTTAGAAGTTAGTTACCGAATGAAACAATTTTTATAAACAAGGATAAGAACACATTTAATGGAGATCCACAGTAATATGGAAGATTCCAAGGATGAAGGAGAATTTAGTTACAAATATCTACATTTAGGAAAAATCAAGGTGATGATCTATGGTAAATATTAAGTCGCAAAAGTGTTGATACTGATTCCAAGAGAATTTTAAGTCCCGAGGAGATGGGAAGCAGCTCACCGAGTATCAAATTCATTGAATCAGTAAAAAAATTTGGTCTGACGGCTAAGAGTGAAGGAAGGAAAATATAATCAAGGAGATTAAGAGGAAAAAACAAATTCTATATAAAGAATGAGATCGTATGAAGTTTGGGCTAGCGAGTTGAAGTGTGGATGTCCTATTGAGTGAAGAAGTGAAGAACAAAAGGATAAATCTAAGTCTAGAGTAGAATCAGATGAAGTATTGATGCCTGTATTCATAGTGTGCATAAGGGATCTAATAAAGCAAGAGGTAGTTGTAGTATTACAGATTAAATTATATATTGTTGCTTATTAACATTTGCAGCAGAAAATCTCTTAACTGAATGGACTTAACAGTCTTTTTGTAAAATCCTTGTGAAAGGTGACATTCTAAAAGAGTGTTCAAAGAAATTTAACCATTCCAATCCTATTAGGGTGAAGATCTTAATAGATCTGAGGTAAATCCCCTAACAGGGTCACATTTGACAATGTGCATTGTAATCTTTAACAAGATTGACTTTTAATCGAGCATACTTCAGGAGAGTATTTTGATTTTTTGGGTGACGATTCCCATAGAACTTTTTCCCAAATTGGGTTTCCTTGTTAAACACTGGTGTTATATGTGTTGCATGTTTATTGTTCATGATATTTGCAAATATCTTAAGTTATTTCTGATTCAACTATTGTATAAATTCATCTTACCTAGTTGAATCAGAGTTTAAGTTTCAAGAGTTTAAGATTCAATGTTTTTTGATTCACCCCCCTCTTAGTAAACCAACAATTGGTATTAGAGATGAGTAATATAAAGAGATAAGTTTAAAATAATTGATTTAAAGATCCAAAGATGTATAAGAGGGAGGCACCAAAGTTGAATAAGGATAAGTTCTGTACATGGAAAAATAGAATGAGGCTACACTTATATGGGTTTTCAGAGTATGCATTATACTATCTTGACAATGAGTATTCACCACCACCATTTGGGCCTATGACACTTGAGAAAATAAGAGAAAGACAAGATCACACACAAGTTATGATTGGATATCATCTTCTCTCTCCGACCTGAGTTCAATGACCTTAAAGGACGTGATAAAAAAAACTAATGTGGAATAATATTGCATTGGTACATGGTGGAGATCTACATGTTCAAAAGGCAAAAGCTAAAAGTTTGAGAGGAAAAATTGATTCTATAAAAATTAAAGAAGGTGAAACAGTTATACAATACAATGCGAGAATGAAGGAAATTGTGAATGTTATCAGAGGTGATGGAGGACATATTGAGGAAGAAGATGTAACAAGAAAACTATTGAGGACATTTTCACCTATGTATTCCATCTGAGTATCTACAATATAAGAACTGAGATCCATCCCTTATATGATTGTTTCACTAGATGCTACAATTGGTAAGTTCATTGATTTTGAGCTAAATGACTTTGATAATAGTTTACCCGCCACTTCTAGGATTGAGTCTACATTTTTAAATCATCTTTGAAGATTGGAAGTTCTAGTGAGTCTAAACCTAGTGATGGTTATGCAAGTAGTGCTAGTGAAAGGTTATATAGTTGCAAAAGTGAGTTAGAAGAACTATATGCCAAAGATGAAAGAAATGAAGTAGAGTTTGAAGCTCTACTAGCTAGAAGAATACAAAGAGGAAAAGACAAGTACCAATCTAAGCTACCTTTGAAATGTTTTAAATGTAACAAGATCGATCACATTGTTGCTAGATGTCCTGACAATGACAATGATGAGAAGAAAGACAATCAAGATGATAACAAAAGAGAAAATAGATTCATGAGATTCTAAGATTTCAAGAACAAAGATAAGAAGTCATGCCACATTGCTAATGAAGGACTAACCGATGATGATATAGATGATGATGATGGTGAAGAATTTGTGTATGTTTCCATCAAGGAGAAATCTAATGAAGAAAAGCATGAAGAATAAAAATTCCTAATCTCACATGTAAGCAAGAATGATACCTAGATTATAGATAGTGGTTGCTCACACCATAGGAATGGTGACACACTTAAGTTCATTACTATGGAAGAACATGATGGAGGATATTTTAGATTTGGTAATGATGCCCCATATCCTGTGAAAGGTAAAGGTTCTATAATTTTTCTGAATAATACAAGATGTGATGATGTCTATTGGGTTGAAGGACTAAAGTATACTTTGTTGAGTGTGGCACAACTAAACAATACAAGACACTGACTAGAATTTCAGAATGGAAAGGCAAAAGTATTTGATCAGAATGGAAGTTTGATTTCCACTGGAGAACAATCTAAAGGTAACTTATTTTACCTTGATACATCTACTAAAAGTTGTCTATATGTTAGAGTTGAGGATGTATGGTTATGGCACAAGAAGTTATGTCATGTGAATTTTGACAACTTAATTAAAGTGAGAAAATAAAATAGAGTTATATGTCTACCAATATTGAATAAACCTAAAAATGTCATGTGAAAAGGATTTCAAGTTGGTAAGATGACAAAGTCAATTTTTGCAAGAAAATCTTACACTACACAAGGTATTTTGGAATTAGTGCATACAAACCTATGTGGACCGATGAGAACACAAATTTATTATGGTGATAGATATTTCATTTTATTTGTTGATGATTATTCAAGAATGATGTTTGTCATGTTTTTAAAAGAAAAATATGATGCTTTTCAAATGTTTAAGTGGTATAAGGAAAGAGTTGAAAAGTAGATTGGAAGACAATTGAAGTGTCTGAGATGTGATAGAGGAGGAGAGTTTACATCTGATGAGTTTACACTTTTCTCCAATGAACATGGAATAAAGAGACAAATGTCTACACTGAGGACACCATAGCGGGATGGTATAACATAAAGGAGAAATAGATCTATTGTTGATTGTGTAAAAACACTGATGATTGAGAATGGTATTTATCAAACATTTTGGAGAGAAGTAGTCAACACTATAGTTTATACACTAAACTGAGTACAACTGAAGAAAGGTACAAACAAGACTCCATATGAGATTTGGTATGATCATAAACAGAATGTAAGTTAAATCGATCAGATTTCCAAAGAATGTAAGTTATTTCAAAGTATTTGGAAGTAGGTGTTGTATTTTAAAAGATGCAAGAGATGGAAAGTTTGATTCTAAAGGAGATGAAGGAATATTCTTGAGATATTATACCAAGAGAAAAGCTTACAAATGTTTGAAAAAGTCTACTAACAAAATTGTAGAAAGTGAAAATGTAAGGATTGATGAATTTGTAGAGAAAAATGATGAGGATAGCAAGGAGGAACTCAAGGACTACCAAATATTTGTATATGTTAAACCTGAGATTCCTGATACCTTACCTAAAGCACAAACTAAGGAGGAAGATGAACAAAGAGAACTACCACCGAATGATGAAAAATGAAGAACTTTCACCCCCTATGGAGCCTGTTCTAGCTAAATATGTGAGAAGACACCACTCACCGAGCAAGATTATTGGTGACAAGAATGATGGAGTTATGACAAGAAGCAAGGTAAGAGATAATACATGCTTAATTTCTGAAATAGAGCCAAGAAGAGTAAATGATGCATTGGAGAATGAATATTGGATTAAAGCTATGAAAGAAGAGATAGATCAGATTGAAAAGAACAACACATGGACTTTCGTACTGAGACTTAAAGATAAAATTGTTATTGGAACAAAGTGGATTTTTAGAAACAAACTGAATGCATGAAGATGTAATTAGAAACAAAGCAAGACTGGTTTGCAAGGGGTATGCACAAGAACAAGGTATTGATTATGGTGAGACTTTTTCACCTTTTTCTAGATTAGGAGTTAGAATTCTAATACATATGCAACTTGCAAAATATTTAAAGTTTATCAAATGGATGTAAAGTTTGTATTATTAATGGTATTCTTGAAGAAGAATTCTATATAGAAAAAACTCAAAGATTTGTTGAGAATAATAACAAGGAAATGGTATGCAAACTGCACAAGGAACTATATGGTTTGAAACAAGCACCCTGAGCATGGTATAAAAGATTACATTCACATCTAATCAAGATTAGATTTCAAAGAACAAGTGATAAAAGTAATGTGTACATCTAAAATGTGATAGTAATAATAAGATTTTGATTGCAGAAATATTTGTTGATGATATTATTTTTGGAGGAAATAACGCATTATGCAGATCTTTTGCTGAAGAGATGAGAAACAAATTTGAGATGTCCATGATAGGGGAGATAAAATTATTTCTTAGACTAAATATTCAACAAGTCAAGGATGGGATATACATTAATCAATCAAAGTACATCAAGGAGATCCTAAAGACTTTTGGTATGGAAGACTCAAGACTAGTTAGAACACCGATGATTATTGGTTGCAAGTTATCAAAATAAGATGAGTCAAAGGAAGTGAATGAGACACTCTACCAATCAATGATTGGTAAGTTACAATATGTTGTACATAGAATAGCTAATATTGCTCATGCAATTAGTATTGTTGCAATATTTTTTGCCGATCCAAAGGAATGACACATGTCTACAGTCAAAAGAATATTTAGATATATAAAAGGAATTGAAGACTTTGGTCTACTATACAAGAAAGGAGGATATTTTTATTTGAAGGTCTACACTGATGCTTATTGGGCTAGAAAAATTGATGATAGGAAAAGTAAAAGTGGAAGATCTTTCTTTATACGAGAAAGATTAGTGACATGTATGAGTAAGAAACAGAGTTGTATATCACAGTCTACTGTTGAGGCTCAATATGTTGTTGCAGCTATGAATTGTGCAAATATTGTATGGATCAAATAGCTACTTGAAGGTATGCAAGAGGAGATTACCAATCCAGTTACTATTTTCTATGATAATACTAGTGCTATCAATATATCAAAGAATATGGTGATGAATTCTAAGACCAAGCACATTTCTATCAAGTATCATTACTTGAGAGAACAAGTTCAAGACAAGCATGTGATGTTGGAGTATGCGAATTCAAAGGAGTAGTTAGAAAATATATTTACCAAGCCACTATCGAAGGATGATTTTGAGTATCTCAGAGGTAAATTAGGGGTCCTACCCCTATCCAACATTCACTAGAGAAAGATGCATGCTGCATCAATTCTAGGACTCAATAAAATATCTATTTTGTGAGTTGATGCTAGTGTTCACACTTTAGGTGATGCTTGAAGCTGTGAAAAACAATTATGTAGATATCAGTACATGCAAGGTATAATCCACTGCCTGAACAAGTTTTCAGGAGTATGCACCTTTGGCATTGTTGTCAAAGAGGTAGAATAAGTAATTTATGAATACAAAGATTGAGGGAGAATGAGTGAAAGATGTTAACGAGATATTTATTGATGATTAAAAGAGAAAAGAGAGAATGAGAAATGAACATAGAGGGAGAAGAAGATAAAATAGCTAAGAGGGAGAAAAGGCAGAACCGAGATATCAATGTATGCCATCATCAATCGACAGTGTTGCCATCACCGCCAAAGAGGGAGATTGTTACTCAAATGACAGTGATGATGATGATGACCGAGATCAGAGGTATACAAGATTGTAGAAAGGATTAGATTAGTTTTTATTTTGTCATTGATGTTAAGAAATTGATTTCTGGTTCATATTGAATTTCCATATCTTCCAGAGTATAATTTAATTGGGTGGTTAATATAGATCATAAAATGATAAGTCCATATTGATATAGTTGTTTTCTACTTTAAATTTGAAGTTATCAAGTTGGTAAGAAGATTGGGCAAGTCAGAAAAAGGAAATTGTTTAGTTACTGAGAAGGATGAAGTCTGTCGGTAAAAGGGATGTGTTTATCATTAAGAGACATCGAGACACCGAGCGAGCCAAGACACGGAATTTAGAAATTATTTACCGAGAGAAACAATTATTATAAACAAGGATAAGAACACATTTAATGGTAAGCCACAGTGATCTGGAAGATTCCAAGGATGAAGAATAAGTTAGTTACAAAGATCTATGTTCGAGAAAAATCAATGTGATGGTCTATGGTAAATATTAAGCAGTAAAATTGATGATACTGATTCCAACAAAAGTTCAAGTCTTGAGGAGATGGGAAGTGGTTCACCAAGTGTCAAATTCATTGAATCAATTCAAAAATGTTGATCTGACAATGGAGAGTGAAGGAAGGAAAACCTAATCAAGGAGATTAAGTGGCAAAAACAAAGTCTATATAAAGAATGAGATTGTACGAAGTTTGGGCTAGAGAGTTAAAGTGTGGATGGGCTACCGAGTGAAGCAGTGAAGAACAAAAGGAGAAATTTTCATCTAGAGCAAAGGAAAATGAAGTATTGATGTCAGTAGTCATAGAACGCATAAGGGATCAAGCAAGAGGTAGTTGCAGTATTACAAAACAAAGTATATATTGTTGCTTATTAACATTTGTAGCAGAAAATCTCTTAACCGAGTGGAATTAACAGTCTTTTTGTAAAATCCTTGTAAAAGGTGACAGTCTAAAAGAGTGTTCAAAGCCCTTTAACCAATTCACTCCTAACAGGGTGAAGATCTTAATAGATCTAAGGTAAATCCCTTAAGAGGGTCACATTTGACAATGTGCATTGTAATCTTTAACATGATTGACTTTTAACCGAGCATACTTCAGAAGAGTATTTTCATTTTGTGGAAGACCAGGAAGTTTTTTTCCCAAATTGGGTTTCCTCATTAAATACTAGTGTGATACATGTTGCATTTTTGTTGTTCATGATATTTGCAAATCTCTTAAGTTATTATTGATTCAGTTATTGTAGAAGTTTATCTTACCGAGTTGAATCAGAGTTTAAGTTTCAAGAGTTTAAGATTCAATATTTATTGATTCACACCACCCTCTCAGTAAATCAACAGTTAATGATTTCTAAATAATATATTAGTTGGCTTTTGGAGTGTGGGGTTTTCCTCTTGAATGGGTTTTCCCCACGTAAATCATTGTGTTGTAGTATGCATGTTATTTATGTCATTTCTGTTAAACTTATGCAACTATTGTAAAGATCTAATAAATTTTTACATTACCTTTGTTGGTGCCCTCAAATTTTAAAGATTTTTGAAGTGCACATGGTGAAAATATTTCGAAGGCATAAAAATAACACCCCTTAAAACTATTCTGAGCAGCCCACTTTGAGAGTGAATATATGAGGTCCTAGTGATGTTGTGAGAAAACACTTTGGGAATGTTCTCTACTACTATCATTAAGTTCATGTATCTATTTGCAGACTCCTGTGATTAGATTTGACACATTTTTCAATTGCTCAGTTTGAGGGGTTAACGCAAACCTGCATTGTTTACATGTTAAAAAAAAATCCAAGTGGCCTACTTTATAAGCCTTCATTTCACACCCAGTTAATCATCAAGAAAACAAATTCATTCCCTATATTAAACATGTAATTAAGCCCCCATATTTATTTTTAGTCCCTATTTATTTTGTTTGATAATTTTGCTGAGCCAAATCCAAATGCAACTTATTTAGTTTTTAGTTTGCATGTTTAGAATTGATTGAAAGTAGTAATCTTTGACCATCTATATCTTGCAAACTTGGTGGATTTGGGTGAATCCTTCTAGTATGCATGCTCCTTGTATCTCAATGAACGAGTCTTCTATGTGATAGCTTCCCAGAGAGTCATTTGCTATTTTATTAAAATACATATGTGACAGGGTTTGATGTGTTCATACATGTTCAATTTGAGATGTTATGAAGTAGCTAACTTTGAGGGTTAAAATATAATGCCATGGGAAGTGTTAAGTGAAAATATTTGGCGACATGGTTTTCTAATTGTGAAACTGTATGCTTCTCAAATTGCAGGGCCCCATGATGATATTTGGTCAGTTTTTAAAGGAGGATCTATAGGCTCCATGCTTGTTTTGGGCAGTGTTCATAGACAAAAGATTGAGCTCAAATAATTATTTGCTTCATGTTTTCTGATTCTACATGCATATTAAGGTGGTTTGAGGTTGTTTTGGGGTCTAGTTGTTTGGAAACAAATTTTCCTTTTCGTCTGGCCTACATGGGGACCCAACTTGCCTCATCAAGTTGCAGTTTAAGACCAATAAATATGTACTATTTTATTATTAAATCACTATGATTTAAATAATAATGTACATATATCAAGATTGGGGTATTAAATAATTCCAAAGTTCACTGATTCATGTTTATAGTGTACACGTGATTATATAGGCACCCAAGTTTATGAGTAAAGAAAGGGGGTAGATATTTTTGAAGTCATTATTTGATAATGTTTTAAAGAATTATAACATATATGAGAAAATCAAACTTGCAAAATGGTGGGGGCCTTATATATTTTCATCATGAAGAAGAAACAAACAAAGATTATTTGAAAGTTTTTTCTCCCCATAACTTTGCCAAAAGGGACCATAGAAGATGGAAAATAATGTGTGTATAGGGATTTAATTAAAAGCGAATGCAAGAGGAACCCATATCCCATATCCCCACATAAAAAATGGTGAAAAATAAAATTCAATGTGGGTATGCGGGGGTGCTCCATCCCCTCACATTTTCATCGGGCCTTTTCTATCCCAATGTGCAGGTATGCAGGTGATTCAACTTGTGCCCTAAAAAATTTACCAAATGAAAATGAGTTAAAGTTTTTTGTATGTTTTCTCTGACTGAAAAAATGGAAGCCATGAAACAAAACATGGAAGACCATGATTGTAGAATACACACAGTACGGGTTTGTTAAAATTTGCATAGGAAAAGTATGTGATCTTCTTCATTGTATTCCTAAGAGAGTCTGTGATCTCATGAAGCCACCATTATTGTTTAAGGTCTGAGGATCCTTCAATGCCAAAGCAATTTGTATGTGAGATTCATTCTTCCACAATCCTTGCATGCATCCTCCCCACCTCTATTAGTGATGGAGCACATAGCGTATGAGTTGTCTGGATAATAACCCAATACCCTAATGATATGTATGCAAGAAGTGGAGTTACATGAGCCATAAAAAAAAACACTCCAAAGAAAAGTGATCTTAGAGAACTCCATGATTTTGATTTGGTGAAAATATATTAGAACCTTTGAAGCAAGTCATGTGTGCAGGCATAAAACCAAGTCTCACACCCTTTTTAAGTATTTGTCTTGGCCGCATTATGACTAGGAAGGAAGGAACAGAGGATGGGGGTGTTGTTAAAATCTAATGTAGGGGGACTTTTATCAGATATTCTAATAATAAACTTCATTGGCATCTATGTTTCCAAAATATGGAAGTTGTGGATAGCATATGGACAACCCTCAAAGAAAATATTATGAGTAATTATGACTATGGTTGGAAATTCTTTGTAGACATTTTTGCAAAATGTGGAAGAAAATTTACACAAATATATATTGTCTTATGGTTTGCAATGATTGTAGGATCTGCACAAAGTGAAGATATTAGAAAGGCATTAAAAACTTTCTTTCAAATGTGATGGGTTGGTGTAAAGCCAAATTTACATCACATCCTCTGCCAATGTTCCCTCTATTTGTAGGGTCAGAATGGGAGTTTTGGATGGATATGCATACCCATAAAAGCATTCAACATGGAGTCTAATACCAACTATTTTGAATACAAATGATAGTATATAGAGGTGTCAGTGGTGAGGGCGGTGTAAAAAATATGAAATAGTTTTAAAATGATTTCAAAGTATTCACAGAAATAAGGATGCATTGTAATGGAATCAGGGTGTTCATAAGTGTAATATGTTATTGTATTGTGGTTCTCTCATAGATTTTATTGATGTGAAGTTTATAGTTTGATGGATTAACCTAGAAATCCAAAATTGCAACCCCTTTCAATGATATAGAGATGATTAATAAGCATTCCTAGTGGAGAAGGCTCATATCTTGCTCACACAAAACTCAATCTACAAACCATGGGAAATAGATTCTTGTGATACTGTTGAGTGTTTTTCAGTGAATGGAGAAAAATCAATTATGAAAATGTCAAAGCGTAGTTGTAATATCTTGTTTCCCCCCATGTAAGATTATTCAAGGGAGGGAATTTTTACCTATTTTTGCTGGAGACTGAGAATATAGGTAACCATTGATAATGCAAAAGGTTTTATGTAATGATGACCTATAATTGTGCCAATATATAATAAGTTCCAAGTGAGATTGAAAATTAAGAAAAATGGAGCTAGAATTACAACTCAAAGCTATTTTGAATAAGTGAATCATTTTCAGATGGAAGTAAAAATGTGGCTGCAGAGGGTATAAGTTTTTACCTAGGAAGAATTGGGAGTAAAGAGTAAAGTGTTGTAGTGAAATATTTTCATCTAGTGTGAAACATTTTCACAAGAGAATGTGAATTTGGGATAAAGGTTTATCAATTTGCAGTGAGGGTTTTATAAATGCAAAAGGTAGTGCTTGCACTTTTAGGTGAAATGGAAACTGTTATGTTCACCTAAGTAAATACTTTCTACAACAAAGTGGGAATCCAAGATGAGTGGAATGTCTCATATAATATATTAAAGAGAAAATGTTAAAGTGTTGCAACAAAATATTGTGTGACTATGAAGTGCATTCATGGTAAAGAGAGCATAAAATATTTGGATTAGAATAAGAAATTTATTCTTTCAAATGGTTGTCATTGATGTCAATATACTCATATCTCAACTTGTGATTATATTGGTAACTATGATTGACATAGTGTTGTATCGATTATTGTGAACTGACTGTCTTCTGTATCAGTTGGAGTGTTTTTCATACTGTTTGAAGTGCTTGGTGTGTTCATCGATGGCTCTTGGTCTCTAAATCTACATTAGGGTAGATTGTTTTCTCAATCCTATGTGGATGTATTTTTGGTTTGAGCTTTGATGTTGTAACATGTTGATCAAAACCGTTGGAACCATGTACCTTGGAGAAGGTGTTGTGTAGCGTGGCATGTTGTATTGGTTGAGGTGGTCCTCATTTTATTCCTTCCCACCATGAGAATTTTTTTGGTGTGACATATTTCAAATTGTATGGCCAACCTTGTGGATCTCATGGTGTTGTATAAGTAAGTACTTGTATGTACAAGTGAATGTATGTGTGGCATATACATGGAGTATATGAGAAGTGACTATGAATTCATGCAAAGGATTTTGGTGTTTGTGTAGAATAGTATGCAGATCTTAGAGGTGGATTCTACTCATTTTAGCAGTAAGCCCTTGTATTGGAAGTGAGCCCCTTTATCGGTAGTAAGTTGACTAACACTGAGCCTTCTTATAGTGAGCATTACTAGAAGTGAGAATTTGAATCAAATCAACTTAACCGGTGCCACCCTAACAAGTGTTTTTATATTTCATGATAATTGTTTTCTCTATGGTTTTACCCATCTTGGGGTTTCCACGTAAAATTTGGCTGTCTATGTTTTGGTGTTCCTATGCATTTCATGTTTATATTTTCTGTGGATGTTTAATGAGATAAACTGACAAATCTCAAGTTGTTATTAGAATTGTTTAAGTGTTAAACAACGAAGAGAAAGTTTGGTAAAGTTGTGTGGGAATAATTGATTCACCCCCTCTCTCAATTATTCATCCTATTCAACAATTGGTATAAGATCTTTGTTCCTCAGTGAGGAGCTTAACCACTTGAGACATATCTTATGCCACACAACTTGAATAGTCCTATGTTCGATGGATCATAATAAAATTCATGGAAAGATCAGATGAAAGGATACTTGGTATTTGTTGGTTACAAGACATGGAAGCATGTAGAGTCAAAGTATGTTCCTTCGTAGAATAGATTTACTACACTTGATAAAATTGAGGGATATGTGAAAAATGAAAAGGTGAGGTATCTTATTACTAGTTCTTTATCAAAGAATGAATTGGCTAAATTTATTTCATTCAAGACAACTTATGAAGTTTGGGAAAATTTAAAGGAAATTTATGAAGGAAATGACAGAGTCAAGTTATCTAATAACTTGATAGCTAAGAGACATTAGGAGAATCTAAGAATGGAAGAAGGAGAAGATATCAAAAGCTATTTTCAGAGAGTTGAGAATGTAGTTAATGAAGTCAAGAACCAAGGAGGCACTATTACTGATGAGGACTTCATGCAGAATATTTTGATGACATTACCAGATAGTTACAATGATAAAATTTCAGCAATTAAGGAGGTGTATGACCCAAAAAAATTCTAAGGAACAATTTTTTGGTACACTAACTGCATTTGAGCTAAGAAAGTTTGGAAGAGACAAGAACAAATCAGAGATAGCATTCAAAGTACAAAATTAGAAGATGAACCTGACGGTGATGACGAAGAAGAATTTGAGGATAACTTTGTAAGAAGATTAAGGAAAGGTACTAGCAAGTACAAATGTATGTTACCCCTAAAATTCTTTAGGTGTGGTAAGATTGGTCATTTGGATACTAGATGTCTTGACAAAGCTCCTAAGAAGAAGTTCAAAAGATTCAATAAAAAGGATTACTATGTGAATGAAGATTCTAGTATCTTAGATGATGAATCAGAGACTGAGGGTTTCTTGTTTTGTGCTTAAGAATAAGTGAAATTTTAAATTGATATCACTATCATTTGTGCTAAGGCTAATGATAATGTTGAAACTACTTTGTATGCTAGAAGAAACAAAAATGAATGGCTAATTGATAGTGGTTTCTCACATCATATGAGAAGAGATAAAAGTAAATTTGTATCACTTAGAAGGTATGATGGTGGTGTTAGATTTAGTGATGATAAGGAATCACATATTTTTGGTAAAGGATCTATTACATTTGATGGTAAGAATAATATTGACAATATCTATTCTGTAAAATGTTTGTATCACAATTTGTTGAGTGTTGGACAGATGCGTGAGAATGGACATGATGTTATTTTTAAGGATGAAGGACGTGAAATCAGGAAGAGAAATCAATATCTAGTTTATATAGAGAAGAGAAAAGGAAATAATATGTACCAGTTAGAGGGAGCATCCGAAGGATGATAATCTAATGAAGATAAGCGCATCTCATGTAGTGAGAGAATTACCTAGACTATGTAAACTAAAAATCATCATTTGTAAGAGTTTTCAAGAAGGGAAGAAAAAAATAGAATCATTCAAGGAAAAATATCATTCATCTACCGGTGTGTTGGATATTATGCACACTAATCTCTTTGGTCCAACCAAAACAAGAAGTTTTCAAAGTGAAGGGTATTTTGTACTATTCATTGATTATTATTCAAGGATGACATGGGTTTCATTTTGATGCAAGGGAGGGTTTATAATGGGACCAAAGGCTCTCCCAACTACCAAACTAGCTTTCCAACACAATGCGAAAGAAAAAAACAACATAGTGAGAGAAGAAACAACAAAGATCCTTTTCATTAATTGATCAAACTCATTACATGTCAGGCTATAAGGCCTTTCTTGTTTCATCCATATACAATCAATGAATTACAATTTGATCTTCATACATGTGAGGTCATAGACCTACTTACAGATAATCTGATCTCCAATCCTATTCTAAAATTGATTACTAAACTCCTAAACTAAGAAAATAGAAACAAATATATACAAGAGTCCACCAAGAGAGGTTGGTGCTCAAATCCATAAGTGAGACCCACATTTAGGTCCACACAAATCCTAATGAGAGACCCCAAATCAATTAAGCCATGAAAATTAACTGAAGAAGTTGGCCACCAAATCCAACTCCAAAATAAACATCTCGAACAAAGGTTGATTGGGCAATAGAGTGACTCAGGAAAAGAACACACCGAGCAACAGGAAATAGAACCCGAGCGTCAGAAGAGAAAAATGAGCAACAAAAAATAAACAAGCTTGCCTGAGCGACAGACCCGAGCAACAGAAACAAGCATACCCGAGTGACAGAACACAAGCAACAGAGATAAGCATTCTTGAGCGACAAACCCGAGCAATAGGGAAATTATCGAGCAGCCTCCAAAAAAACTAAAGAACTAAACAAACATCTTTTTGGTTGAGTAGGATTTCCAAGGACCCAAGATGCTCCTGCATCAAACACCTGAGGTTAATAGAAATGGTTCCCAGAATCATGTATCAGGTCCAACCTAAAATGAATCCAAATTAGATTGAGAAATTCAAGATGAGTCCTCAATTGGTCTGTTCTTCCACTTTACCAGATATTCCATGTGTTCTTTTCCTCTTGTACTTCTACCAATTTTCTATTTTAAAATCCTTTTAACTTTCTCTATCTGCTTCTTAGGATAATCACTTGGTATTGTCACTTCTTCATCAGGTTCATGATATTCATACAAGTTTGAAATATTGAATATAGGTGATATGTCCATGTCATCAGGTAATTCAACTTCTGTATAGTCAAAAAATGGAAGCACTTCCATTGTAGACTTGTTTATCCTTCCGAGTAAGTGGTTTGGGGTCATGAAAAGCACCTTGAATGGGTTCCGAATCTAGACCTGGCTTTCCCCCTGTTCTGTTCCTCTTTCCACTTCTTTCCAGCCCAATTTTTGCATTTTGGACTATAGACCTGAGATTCTGGACTTCAAGGTCAAGGTTGACCTTTTTGGTCTATGTCAACCTTGACCCTGACCTAGGTCAAGGTCGACCTCAACCTTGACCTAGGATTCAAACTCTTGGGTCTTGCAGTTTCTAGATGTCGGTCCTTGCAAAAGTTATTTCTCGCTTTTGGGTTGACTGTTTCAGGTTTCAAAGCATCAATTCCTAAATTATATTTAATATAGGTCCTCTCCTAGGGGTAAAGGATTTCATGGGAATTTAATTATCCTATGTCGGCCTCCTTAGAGATTGTTCCCTAGTTTCATATAAAAGGGAGCCTTTCTCCCCTCATTTTCTCTAAGTCCTCTATTGAAGCCTAAGCACCCTTGAGCAATTGAAGAGAATTATCAAGTAAAGTCCAAGCAAGCTAAGGAGAAATATTTCAAGCAAGCATTCATCCATTCAAGCATCCATTTTCATGAAGGAGATCCATTGGAGGCCATTGAAGGATTCAAGCTACATAGTGCCCTTTTGGTGATCTCTCCATCCACCTTCTTCCAAGCCTATTCCAAATTCAAGAACCCATTCAAGATTTGGTGTTGGAGATCTACAAGCAAGAGATTGAAGAAATCCTACCATTCTACATTCTACATATTTGGTGCATACATACTTGTGGACTCAAGGATTTGAATCCTCCACAAGGACTTCTTCAAGCAAGGTGAATTGGTGCATTTACTTTGTTTATCTTTATGCAATTTCAATTACATATATTTGAGGCTAATTCTAAAACTGGGGTTTGACCAAGGCAAACCCCCCAACAAACAAATCCTCTTTTTCTTGCAGGTACAGGTTTGGGACTATAGATTTGGACATAGATTTGGATACCCTTTTCAGCTTTCTTTCAGACTCCACAAACAAATTCTCTGTCGAACCTGTGCAGGTCAGGGTCGACATTATTGAGTCAAGGTTGACATTTGTGGGTCAAGGTCAACCCTTTTCATAAGACGACATCAGATCAGAAAAATATTTTTGGGTTTTGTTTGTCTCTGCATTCCGGTTTTGGATCATACTTCCATTTTTCCAGAAACATAGTATAGACCTCAGAAAACAACATTCTTTGATATGCATTATTTTAAGGTTGGTTCTTCCTTCTATCCTTTTCAATTACTGTAATAAATCATATTTACTTAATAATTAACATAATTTAAGATCCTTCTTGTTATTCTCTTTTTGAAATAGTTGATTCATTTGTGCATTAACCCTTCTTTTGGGTTGATCAACTTGGATCTTCCATTTGTGCATTTGGGAATAGAAGAGGAGTATCTTATCTTCTCCCTAATCACAATTACAATATACAATCAATCAAATTCAATTAAATGTAAAGTAGGGTTAAGGAAATCAACACTCTTTAATCAAATCAAACAACAATTAATAAACAATCTCCTTATCCCCTTTTCTCCCCCTTTACATTTTGGTGAACCCGCGATAGACAACTCTTTCTTTTTGGTGTTAGATTTACATTGTTTATGTTAGATAGTGCATGTTCTTCAAATTACATTTAAGTTCAATAGATCAAAATTTTGTGTTAGTTCATTTGCATTGTATTGGTGTATGAGCTTTACTACCTCTATTCCTACTTATAGTATCCCGGTTAGAAGAAGCCATAGACTTATGGGTTCCTTTGATCCCAATTCTTCCTCTCCTTTCCTTAGGATCCCAGATGATAATTTGATAACTCATGATTCCAATCCTTCTATGGAGCATAACTATTCTCACTCATCTCATGATGAAGATGATGCTTTAAGAGTTCCTCCTGAACAAGTGCAAAACCTTTCAACTGAACTTGATAAAATGAGAAATTGGCTTATCCAAGAAAACCATAATCAAGATTCTATCCAAGCTATAGAGTCTCTTAAGAAATTCCTCTGTGATAATGATAAAAGTATTAATTTCTTGCGTAGTATTACTCATCTTGTGAATTTGAATGTTAAACCTTTAGCTCAAGGGGCTCAAGAGTTAGGATTCACTCCTATTGTCACTAGTGTAGGACCTTCTTCTATTCCTCTACCTATTATTCATACTTACACTCCTCCTTTGATAACAACTTTTCTCCCAAGTGCACCTCTCCTTGTGAGTGTTCCACCGATATCTTTACCTACCTCACAACCTTCATATCATAGTGTGCCTTTTACTTATACTAATCCTCTTCCAATTGTGGTTCCTAATGTTCCATCAGTTGTGTCTTCTATTCCTGCTACTTCTTACACTTTTCCTAGTGTTCCTAATATTGCTATGCCACATGTTTCTTCTAATGATTCCACAATTATTAGTTTAGCTCAAACTATGTCATCTTTACAACAACAACTTGCATCTTTAACTCAATCCAAATTTAGCATTCCTACATGTGCCATGGGTAGTCCTTTATCCCTAGACATCATTCATGCTACTGTCCCTCAGCAAGCCGATATGCCTCATCTTAAGAATTATAATGGTAAAGGTGATCTTGTTACTCATGTTAAAACATTTCAAATCCTTTATAGTGATTATGCTCACGACCATAGGATTTTAGCTAAATTGTTTTCTATAACCTTTTGAGATAAGGCTTTACAATGGTATTATTCCTTACATCCTTATTCCATTGATTCTTTTCCCAAACTTGCTAATTCGTTCATCCAACGATTTCAAAATAACATCGGACCAAAAGTGTCCTTATCTGATTTAATGCATTGTAAACAAAACATTAAAGAAAAATTGACTGATTTTATTGGTAGATTTAAGCATTTGCATGCTCAGATTTCTTATCCTATTCCTGATATTGATATTCAACATATGTTTATTTCAAATTTACAAAAGGATATTAGAGATAAGATTTTTCTTACTAAATTTACCTCCTTTCAACAATTGTGTGCAACACTTCACCATTATCAATTACAAGTGAGTTAGTTTGAGAGCAACACTCCAATGGTTCATGTTCTAGTTGATAAGAGTGACAATGCTCCTAATCCTAATAAGTTTCAGAAACCTAACAACTATGTCAAGATTAATAAATAGATGAATGCGGTTGCTGATCAAGTTGCGGCTACATCCAATAGTGCTTCTGCATCCACTGCTTTCCATATGAATCATACGTTTACTCCTCTATCTGAAACTTTGCATTCTATAATGAGTAGGTTGTTAAGTGCTAGTATGATTACCTTGCCTCCTATTTGACCTCTTCTTCCCACCATGATAGCTTCAAAATCCTTTTATTCTAAAGCTTTCTGCCAATACCATTGCCAGAATGGCCATGATACTGAAAAATGTTACTCTCTAAAGCATAAGATTCTAGACTTAATTGATTCTAAAGCTTTGTCTGTTGATAATTTTGATGGTAATGGGAATAAATCTATTTCTCCTCCTAATCAAAACCTTCAAATCTATACGAATCCTGTACCTACACATGATACTAATACTATAGCTCAACCATCTTCTGTAGACATTGTTTATGATTCAAAGATGGATGATCTTAATCAAATTGTTAATCATGTGGAGAGTGTTGTGCCATCTCAACTTACGGTTCAAGATCCTTCACCTCCACTTCAACTTCCAATTCCAACT
Source organism: Thuja plicata (assembly GCA_018584345.1). Lineage (NCBI taxonomy): Eukaryota > Viridiplantae > Streptophyta > Pinopsida > Cupressales > Cupressaceae > Thuja > Thuja plicata. Next base: position 8,000,498 of record MU224951.1, on the reverse strand, counting down.
AAAACTCAAAAACAAACTAAGGATAAGCGAGCTAGGGAACTTTTAATTACCTTTGATGATTCTGAAACAATTAAGGCTCCTGATGGTCCTCTTTATATCTATGCTAGGATTGCTAAGATACCTACTCGTGGTTGTCTAGTTGATCCCACATCTTTAATAAATGTCATTACTAAGGAAAATATTTTTATGAAAGGCTTACAATATGATTTTTATGATTCATCTAATGCATGGATCCAAACTTGTAATGGCTTTCTTTATCCTGCACTTGGTTCTATTAACTTACCTGTTGAACTTTGTGGTAAGGTTGTAGATACTACCTTCATCATTATTCCTAATTTTGATAAATTTCAAATCAAATTTGGTTTACCTTGGATAAATTCTATGCATGCTATTGCTTCTCCCATTCATAAATTTCTCAAGTTCATTCATAATGGAGAAGTCAAAACAATTAATCATAGTTTTCTATCAACCTTCTAGGCCTAGAGATTGTGCTACTCTTGATTTCCTTTGGCCTTCATTACCTAACTCATTTCCTCCTCACCCTGATCATCTATTTTTCTCATATCAAGCTTACAAACATCGCAAAATTGCTGAGTTAAGTATGCCTCAGATTGACTCCAATCATGGTCTTTTGCCTACTCCTGCAATACCTCCTTTATCCATTGCTGCTAATAATATTGATCAAACTTCTACTGTTTCATTGCAACCTATTGAGAATCCTCCTATAGAACCTGTGAAAGAACCTATTGTCAATCCTCCTAGTTCTCAACATGTGCCAAACAAAGTTAAACGTAACAAATCTACTAATGAACACCGTAAGAAGCGTAGAGCCCGTGCTTCTGTTATTCAAAACTCATTACCTACTTTCAACCAACCCATGCCTGATGTGTTAGATGTTCATATTCATAATGATGTTAAGATGAATGAGTATGATGATCCTATTTGCATCTTGGATCCTATTTCAATAAACCTTGATGAGGAGGACACTCTCGATGATCCTATTGATCTTAGTGATGAATATGAGACCATTGACCTTGATAATGATTTACCTCATATGCTTTCAACTCAATTA
>MU224951.1:7978568-7999376 GCA_018584345.1 Thuja plicata | reverse complement strand
CAAGAGGATCCTTGTTTGGAACTGGCTATCATCCCTACTGTATTGGATATAGTCCCTCTTGCGAGTTGCCCACCTTCCATCAATAACATAAACCAAGATGGGGAGGGTTGACAACATGCTTGATTGGTTCATCCTTTATGGTAGCCCTTTTTGTGTTTGTATGTTGTAATGTGCTTCTCTTGTAATTTGTTTTCTAAATGTTTGTTAGATTCTTTTATACGACCCTTGTTACTCTGTTGGTGCAAGGTGATAAAGGAATCAAATCTGTTGTACAAATTCCTCTATGTGTATCTTCATTCTTCTATATGTTGTTTCATGTTATGTTGTACTTGTGCTATTTTTTATAAATTTTTTCATTGTATAATCTACTTGGATCTGCGACATGGTAGCACTAATTATTTTTGGTCTCCATGTTGTGGTCCGAAAATATTCTTCTTCGTAAGTCTTAAGTTTCTTTCCTCCTTTGTGATTGTAGTTCTACTTTCTCTGGGGAATGATGTCAATTCATTTGCAATAATATTATATTTCTATGTACATGTTATCTTATGATCATACTGACCCCACATTAGGTAGATCCCTCTTGTGTTCTTAGGTATGTTTATGTTTCATTTCCCTTGATTTGTCTTCCTTTGGGGGCATCTTGCAGTGGAAATGTAATCCGTAGAGTTGTTTATGTTTCCATTAAAACCATTGCTCCTGTTAAAGAGTTAGCAATGAATTTAATGTGGGGGCATATAATCTACTCACTTTTTTTCACACACGCACATTCAAAATAGTTTTCAAGACTTAAAAATTTTCCCTTTATGGATTAAAAACTAATCCTTAAAGCATGGTCTTTTTTACTTTTTTAGGATCTCTTGATCCCTCTAGTTTAAATTTACATGGATCTCTTGATCCTGCTAGTTTTCAATGTTTTGATCCCTTTAAGAATGGATCTCCCTGATGGGTTAACTAGTGAGTAGCCACATTCACTAGGCAGTTCAACTCCATCTTTCCAGTTACACTTTTGTGTGGTTCACAATGAGACATAAGTTCTCATTGGGTAAGATAATCACACCCTTTCTCTCTCTTCTTAACTAAGTGATGTCTCTCTTATGGTGATCTTAGGGTTGATAAAGACTTAAGTTTCTTGGGGGTTTGAGGATTTCTTTGTCCCTTTAGATTCCAATAAGATTGCCTTTTCTGTATGCTCTCCTTTACCAAGAGTTTGTGTTGAGCTCATACTCTTGCTAAAGTGGGGGCTAAATGTATAGTCAGAAAATGGAATCACTTCCATTGTAGACTTGTTTAGCCTTTTGAGTAAGTGGTTTGGGGTCATGAAAAGCGCCTTGAATGGGTTTCAGATCTAGACCTGGCTTTCCCCCTGTTCTGTCCCTATGTCCACTTCTTTCTAGCTTGATTTTTGTATTCTGGACTGCAGACCTGAAATTCTGGACTTCAAGGCCAGGGTTGACATTTTTGGTCTATGTTGACCTCAACCCTAACCTAGGTCAAGGTCAACCTTGACCTTGACCCAGGATTCAAACTCTAGGGTCTTGCAGTTTCTGGATGTCGGTCCTTGCAAAAGTTATTTCCCACTTCTGGGTCATCTGTTTTGGGTTTTGAAGCATCAATTCCTAAATTATATTTAATATAGGTCCCCTCCTAGGGGTAAAGGCTTTAATGGGAATTTAATTATCCTATGTTGGCCTCCTTAGAAGATTGTGCCCTAGTTTCATATAAAAGGGAGCCTTTCTCCCCTCATTTTCTCTAAGTCCTCTATTGAAGCCTAAGCATCCTTGAGAAATTGAGGAGCATTATCAAGTGAAGTCCAAGAAAGATAAGGAGAAATATTTCAAGAAAACATTCATCCATTCAAGCATCCATATTCATGAAGGAGATCCATTGGAGGCCATTGAAGGATTCAAGCTACATAGTGCCCTTTTGGTGATCTCTCCATCCACCTTCTTCCAAGCCTATTAAAAATTCAAGAACCCATTCAAGATTTGGTGTTGGAGATCTATAAGCAAGAGATTGAAGACATCCTACCATTCTACATTCTACATAGTTGGTGCATACATACTTGTAGACTCAAGGATTTGAATCCTCCACAAGGACTTCTTCAAGCAAGGTGAATTGGTGCATTTACTTTGTTTATCTTTATGCAATTTCAATTACATATATTTGAGGTTAATTCCAAAACTGGGGTTTGACCAAGGAAAACCTCCCCCCAACAAACAAATCCTATTTTTCTTGTAGGTATAGGTTTGGGAATATAGATTTGGACACAAATTTGGATACCCTTTCCAGCTTTCTTTCAGACTCCGCGAACAGATTCTCTGTCGGTCCTGTGTAGGTCAGGGTTGACATTTGTGGGTCAAGGTCGACCTTTTCATATGACAACATCAGATTAGAAAAATATTTCTGGGTTTTGTTCGTATCTGCGTTTCGATGCTGAATCATACTTCCTTTTTTTCCAGAAACAAAGTATAGACCTCAGAAAATAACATTCTTTGATCTGCATTATTTTAAGGTTGGTTCTTCCTCCTATCCTTTTCAATTACTGTAATAAACCATATTTACTTAATAATTAACATAATTTAAGATCCTTCTTGTTATTCTGTTTTCCAAATAGTTGATTCATTTGTGCATTAGCCCTTCTTTTGGGTTGATCAACTTGAATCTTCCATTTGTGCATTTGGGAATAGAAGAGGAGTATCTTATCTTCTCCCTAATCACAATTACAATATACAATCAATCAAATTCAATTAAATGTAAAGTAGGGTTAAGGAAATCAACACTCTTTAATCAAATCAAACAACAATTAATTAACAATCTCCTTATCCCCTTTTCTCCCCCTTTACAACTTCATAAGCATTTCCACTATCAAATATTCTCAATATTCTGCAAGGACCAAATTTCTTCATCTTTAATTTACCATATGTTCCAATATGAAATCTGCCTTTCTTCAAATGAACCATTACTACATCACCAAATTCAAATATTTTATGTCTTCTAGATTTGTCTACACTATCTTTGTATTTCTGATTGCTTTTCTCCAGGTTCTGTTTTACATCTTCATGCAATGTCTTCATGAACTTAGAAAATTCCTCTACTTCTACACTTATTTTCTCTTCTCCAACAATATCTTTCAAGTCTGATATACCTCTTGGTTGTGTGCCATGAACAATCTCAAATGATGTTTTTCCAGTACTTCTATTTACTGAATTGTTGTATGCAAACTATGCTTGTGTTAACATCAAATCCCAATTACTTGGTGTGTCTCCAACTAAGCATCTCAACAAATTACCCAAACTTCAGTTTACAACCTCTGTTTGTCCATCAGTCAATGGATGAAATGTAGGACTAAAATTCAACTCAGTATCCAACTTCTTACAAAGTGTTCTCCAAAAACAACTTACAAACTTACTGTCTCGGTCAGAGATGATACTCCTCGGTAATCCATGCAATCTGACAATTTCCTTAAAGAAAATATCTGCTATATGTACTACATCTGATATTTTCTTACATGGTATGAAATGTGTCATTTTAGAAATTCTATCCACAACAACAAATATGGAATCATTACCTCTTGTTTTCCTAGGTAAGCCAAGAACAAAATCCATGCTGATATCACTCCAAGGTTTCTCAGGAATAGTAATTGGTGTATACAACCCAATATTCTGACTCACTCCTTTTTCAACTAGACAAACTCCACAACTTTTCACATATTTTTGAACATCCTTATACAACTGAGGCCAAAAATATCTTTCCTTCAGCAAGCTCAATGTCTTATGAATACCGAAATGTCCAGCCAATCCACTACTATGTTTCTCCTTAATCAAATTAGTTCTCATTAATCCTCTTGGTATACACAGTTGAATACCTTTGAACAACATATCTTCCTGAATGAAGTGCTCTGTACACTCTCATCTGCTCAGAAAAATCAAGATTACTTTCATACAAATTTTTCATGTTAACAAAACCAAGAACTTCAATTCTCATTTCAGTCAACAAAGATCTTCTTCTACTCAATGCATCAACAACTCGGTTAGATACTCCACTCTTATGTTTAATCAAAAATGTGAAACTCTGCAAATTCTCTACCCATTTCATATGTCTTTGATTCAACTTATTCTGACTACCCAAATATTGTAAATCCTTATGATCAGTATACAACACAAATTCATTTGGCATCAAATAATGTCTCCATTTCTTCACAGCTTGAACAATAGCATAGAACTCTTGATCATAGACAAAATATTTCCTCTTACCATCATTCAAGTTTTCAGTAAAGAAAGCAACAGGGTTACCTTCTTGAGTCAACATAGCTCCAATTGCATTTCCACTTGTACCACATTTAACTTGAAATACGTTATTGAAATCAGGTAATGCTAACATAGGTAATTCAACAACCTTCAACTTTAAATTTTCAAAACTTTTATTAGCTCCATGTGTCCATTTGAATTCTCTTTTGTCTCCTCTCATTGTTTCAATCATAGCATTACAAATAGAACTAAAATTTCTGATAAAATTCTTGTAAAAACTTTCCAATCCATGAAATGATCTTACCTCAGTGACATTTTCAGGTGTAGGCCAACTAAGTATAGCTTCAACCTTCTCAGGATCCATCTTCAAACCATCTGCTGAAATTGCAAAACCAAAATACACAAGCTCTTCATTCGTGAAGGAACACTTTTTCACATTTATCAGCAACTTTTCCTGTTTCAATCTCTGCAACGCTTGCCTTATATGCATCAAATGCTCTTCTCTAGTCTTACTGAATATCAGAATATCATCCAATTATACAATCACACACTTATTCAAGAATTTCTTCAGAACTTCATTCATTAACCTCATACAAGTACTTGGTGCATTAGTTAAACCAAAAGGCATGACCAACCACTCATACAAACCTTCCTTTCTCTTGAAAGTAGTCTTCCATTCATTACCTTCCCTAATTCTAATCTGATGATATCCACTCTTCAAGTCAATTTTGGTAAAATATCTTGCTCCACTCAAACAATCCATTACGTCATCCATTCTCGGTATAGGAAACCTATACTTCACTATGATCTTGTTAATTTATCTAGAATCAGTACACATTCACCATTATCCATTCTTCTTAGGTGCCAATACAATAGGTGTTGCACATGGACTCAAACTCTCTTGGATCAAACCTTTGTTCAACAATTCATGAACTTGTCAGTTAAGCTCTTCATTCTCGGTCGGTGTTAACCTATGTGGTGCTTTGTTTGGTAAACTAGCTCCAGGAATCAGATCCATACAATGACTAATATCTCTCATTGGTGGAAAACCATCAAGTACATTATCTGAAATGATCTCCTTGTACTTAGTGAGAAACTTTTCAACTTTTGCAGGAATGTCATCTTCTATATTCTTACTCAGTTTTTTAGGAATCAAAGCATAACAAATATCATTTATTTTCAAATCTTTAACAAAATGTCTACCTTCCATCTTACAAACTTTCACAGATGTACACATCTCACCAACAGATTCTTCAACCAAAGGTAACAAAATTTGTTTCTTACCATCAACTGAAATAGAATATTTGTTTGATCTTCCATCATGTATAGCATGTCTATCATATTGCCAAGGTCTACCCAATAAGATGTGACAACAATCCATAGGAATAATATCATACAACACCTTATCATAATACTTTCCAATTTTCAGTTTCACAAAACATTGTTCACTCACCATTAATGTATGTTCATCCTTGATCCATGAGATCTGATAGGGATTCAGATGTTTCATCCTCCCCAACTGCAACTTTGTAACCATTTCCTCAGATGCCAGATTCTCTGAGCTTCCACTATAAACAATAACATTCCAAAATTTGTTTGCAACTCTACATCTGGTCTTGAACAAACTTTTCCTGATAGGATCTTTCTTATCCTTCTCACTCCATAGCATCCTTTAGATCATAAGATTTCCTTCCTTCTTAACTTCATTTGGTGACTCCTCTTACACCAATACATTTCTGCTACTGCCAATATTCTTACTTGCATGTGTACATTCAAAGGATTTATGTCCTTGTTCACCACAATTGTAACAAGTTACTTGGAATCCCTTTCTTCTATAACCACCTCTGGAATAACTACCTCTTCCTCGGTATGAGCTTCCACCTTTACATCCAGTTTTTCCTTTGTCTTGGGATGTGTCTAAAATTGACTTGTCTGATTCAGATCTACTATTTTCACCATGAGGTCTACCTCTTCCTCTAGGGAATCTTCCACCTCTGCCTCTTTGTCTTTGTTAGTATCTTCTGTTCAACTTTTCCTCAGCTTTTAGGGAAAATTAATATGCCTCCTCAATGCTTTCCATCTTGACCAAACTGATCTCATCTTGTATGGAACTTCTTAATCCATTCAGGTATCTTGCTACTCTTTCCACTTCATCTTCAACATGTCCAGATATGATGTCCAATTTGTAGAATTGTTTAGTGTAATCTTTTACTAATCTATCTTTCTGCTTCAAACTTTGCATTCACATGATTAGGTTGATATGATAATCACAAGGTAGAAACTTTCCTTTTAATTTATTTACCATCTTATCCCATACCTTGATTTTTTATTTACCTTTCTTCTTTCAATCCAATTGTAGATGTTCCCACCATAAGGATGCATGTCCTTTAAAATTTGTGCTTGCAATCTTCACCTTCTTATCCTCTACTACATTCTCATATTCAAAATACTTTTCCATCTTAGTTATCTAGTCAATCAATTCATCAAAATCCAATTTTCCACTATACTCAGGAGGATTAAACTGAGGTGTGGATTTCAAACTTGTCAAAGCTCTCAAGAATCGCTCTTCTTCCTGATTCATCACAGGTGCAAGTGCAACATCACATTGAACCTCTTCCAATTCATGATCACTAACATCTTCAAGATATCTTCCTCTGCGCTGGGTTATCTCAACAACTTCCAATCTAGCAACCATTTGTCTAAGCATATTAGCTAGACCTGGATCTACATTTCCTCTCCCACAAACCATCTTGAATCCCTTTGCAATTGTAGGTTAGATTGCAATCTGCTACCCCACAACAATACCAACTAGGGTTAGGGTTTATAATAAGGAACTTAGATCTCACCAATGCTCTGATACCACCTGACGCAACGGAGGGTTGATAATGGGGCCAAAGGCTCTCCCAACTACCAAACTAGCTTTCCAACATATTGCAGAAGAAAAAACAACACAATAAGAGAAGAAATAGTAGAGATCCTTTTCATTAATTGATAAAACTCATTACATACTGGGCCATAAGGCCTTCTCGGTCTTGGCCATATACAATCAATGAATTACAATTTGATCTTCATACATGCGAGGTCACATACCTACTTACAGATAATCTGATCTCCGATCCTATTCTAAAACTGATTACTAAACTCCTAAACTAAGAACATAGAAAGAAATATATACAAGAGTCCACCAAGAGAGGTCGACACTCAAACCCATAAGTGAGACCCAAATTTAAATCCACACAAATCCCAATGAGAGACCCAAAATCAATTAAGCCATGAAAATTAACTGAAGAAGTCGGCCACCAGATCCAACTCCAAAATAAACATCTCAAGCAAATGTTGACCGAGCAACAGAGTGACTTGGGAAAAGAACACCCTAAGAAATAGGAAACAAAACCTAAGCGTTAGAAGAGAAAACTAAGAAACATAAAATAAACAAGATTTCCCGAGTGACAGACCCAAGCAAGAGAAACAAGCATGCCCGAATGACAGAACCCGAGCAACAAAGACAAGCATGCTTGAGCGACAGACCCGAGTAAAAAGGAAATTCACGAGCAACCTCCAAACAAACTAAAGAACAAAAGAACATCTTTTTGGTTGAGAAGGATTGCCAAGGATCGAAGATGCTCCTGCATCACATTTCTTAGAGATAAATTTGAAGTATTTGAAAAATTCAAGATATTGAAGGCTAGAGTTGAAATTGAATGTGATAAAAACATAAGTGTTTGAGATCCGATAAAGGTGGATAATTTACATCTGATGAATTTGAGAGTTGATATGAAAAGAATGGTATTAAGAGATAGTTTTCAGTAGCAAGAACATTGTAGTAGATTGGTGTTGTGGAAAGGATGAATTAGAGGATTTAGGAAGCAATTAGAACTATATTGAGAGAATAAAATCTACTAGAGATATATTGGAGAGAAGCAGTGCATACTATTGTATATACACTCAATAAATTTCTATACTGAAGAAGCTATGGAAATAATTCATATGATTTATGACATGGAAGAGTACCAACAACTAAGTATTTCAAGATTTTTGGTAGCAAGTGTTACATACAAAAATATAAAGAGAATCTTGGAAAATTTGATAGTAGGGTTGATGAAGGATTATTCTTGGGCTATTCTTCTAGAAGCAAGGCATATCGGTGCTACAATAAAAGACTAAAAAAAATTGTGGAAAGTATGAATGTGAAGGTTGATGAATATTTTTAGAAGGTTCTTGAAAGAAACATTGAGTATGAATCTGATACAGAAGAACAAAGAAAAGAAGAATAGAAAGAGGAACATGAAATTCAACTGAAACTGACACCGACATCCATTAATAAGAAATCAAGGTATGTACAAAAGCATCATTGAGAAAATCATATTATTGGAGATAAGAATAGAGGTTTTGTTACCAGAAGTAAAGTAACACAAGATCATGCTTTGTTGTGTTTACATTCTGAAGTTGAACCTAAGTCTATAGTAGAGGCTTGTAATGATCAAAGTTGGATTAATGCTATGAAGGAAGAATTGAAGAAGATAAAAAAGAATCTGACCTAGGAATTTATGCCCAAACCAAAAGACAAAAATGTGATAGGTATAAAATGGGTGTACCAAAATAAGCTAGATGAGAATAGAATATTTGTAAGAAACAAGACAATATTGGTCAGAAAGATTACTCAATGATTTAAGGAATTAGTTTTGAGGAGACTTATTCTATTATTTCTTGAATGGAAGCTATTAGGATATTCTTGGTGTTTGTAGCATTCAAGAAATTCAAATTTTATCAGATGTACATCAAGTCAACATTTATAAATGGAGAAATAAAGTAAGAAGTATACATTAAACAACCAAAAGGTTTCAAATCAAAAGAGGATCTTGATCTTATTTGCATATTAAAGAAAGCATGTTATATGGGCTGAAGCAAGCACCTAGAGACTGGTATGGTAAAATAGACAATTATTTGATCAATCAAGGATTCAGAAAAGGATGTGTTGACAACAATTTTTACTTCAAGGTAAATTCAAAAAAGATCTTTGCTTTTTTTTTGTGTATGTTGATGACATCATGTTTGGTGGCATAGACTAATTGTGTAAGAAGTTTGCAGAAGAAATGCAGAAAGAGTTTGAAATGTCAATGATAGGAGAATAAAATTTATTTCTTGGATCGCAAGTTAGTCAAAACAACAAAGGCATTTTTATCTCTCAATCCGAGTATGTGAAAGAGTTACTAAAGAAGTTTTGTGTAGCAAATTCAAAGGATTTTTGTACTCCTATTGTTATAGGTAGTAAGATGACTAAGGAAGATGAATCACCAAAATAATATACAAGTTTGTATAGGTCGATGATTGGAGGAGTGTTATACCTAACTGCTACCAAATCTCATATTATGTATGTAGTTTTTTTGCAGCCATATTTCAGCAAGAACCAAAAGAGTCACATGTGATGGCAATAAAAAGGATTTTCAGATACCTAAAAGGGACAAAAGATTTGGGGTTATGGTATTATGTAGAATTATACTTTTCACTAATAGAATATACATATGCATATTGGGAAGATTGTGTGGAGAATAGAAGAAGTACTAGTGGTGGAGAATTCTTTCTTGTCTCCTAGTTAGTTGCTTGGTTAAGAAGAAGCAGGATTCTGTAATGTTATCGACTACTAAATTAGGGTATATTACAGTGTCCTCATGTTGCACTCAGGTATTATGGATGAAATTGACATTAGAGGAAATAAGAATTAGTTTTTATGGATCAATTCCTATCATGTGTGATAATACTAGTGCGATAAGTATGTTAAAGAATGCAATAATGCATTGCATAATGCAACATATTAACATAAGATATCATTTCATCAGAGAAAAAGTGGAAGAAGGTACAATAAATCTAGAGTATGTACCCACAAAGGAACAAATTGTAGGCATTTCACCAAACCTTTATGCAAAGATACTTTCAAGTATCTCAAAGGGAAGTTGGGAGTTTTTCCCCTTCCTAGTGTTCTTTAGATGCGCCAGTGTGTGCATTGATCCACTAATTTCCATAGCTATATCATTCTGGATAGGAGCTTCGAGGCTTCCTCTCAGAGGGAGCAGAGTGTTTCAACAAGGGGGAGTTTTTCCTGGTCCTGTATCATTGTTTTCAAACGGGGAGAAGTTTCTAGGTTGGTTTTTGTGACTTTTTATTGATGAATGTTGCCATCAATGAAAAAGGGGAAGATTATTATAATCTAAAGTTTATGCTTTCAAATGGTTTTCATTAATGGTTGTTACTAATCTCAACATACTCATATCACAACTTATGATTGTATCAGTAACTATTATTGGCATAGTGTTGTATCAGTTGAAGTGCTTGGTGTGTTCACCAATGGCTCTTAGTCTTTGAATCTATATTATGGTAGATTGTTTGATCGATCCTATGTGGATGTATTTTTTGACCCAGCTTTGTTGTTGTAACATGCTAATCATAACCATTGGAACCATGTACCTTAGAGAAGGTTTTGTGTATCATGGCATGTTGTATTGGTCGAGGTGGTCCTCATTTCATTTCTTCCTACCATGGGAATAATTTTGGTGTGACCTATTTCAAATTTTTTGCCTGACCTTGTAGAACTCATTGTGTTGTATAAGTAAGTACTTCTATTTACAAGTGAATGTATGTGTGGCATATCTATGGAGCATATGTGAAGTGACTATGAATTCATGCAAATTAGATTTTTTTGTGTTGATTAGATTGGTAGATCTTAGAGGTGGAATCTACTCATTTTCATATATTTCGTCAATGAGCCCTTGTATTGGCAGCGATCCCCTTTATCTCCAGTGAGCTGACTGACAGTGAACCTTCTTGCAGTGAGCCTTTGTATCAAACAACCTTAATTGGTGTCACCCTAAAAAGTATTTTACATTTCATGAGAATTAGTTTCTCCATGTGTTTACCCATCTTGGGGTTTCCATGTAAAATATGGTGTTCCCTATTTCGGTATTCCTGTGCATTTTGTTTTTATACTTTCTATGGGTGTTTAATGTGCTAAATTGACAAATATTAAGTTGTTATTGGAACTGTTTAAGTTTTAACCAATAGAGATAAATTTTTGTAAATTTGTGTGGGAATAACTTATTCACCCCCCCTCTTATTTATTCAGCCTATTAAATAATTTCTATAGTAGTGCAAACAATGTGTAGTCCTAAATATTTCCCCCAAAATGGCATAATGTGCTCTAGAAAAAAATTGTTTTAAACAAGTATCATTGCTAAGGACAATAATATCAATGAAGTGAAAATGGTTTCAATCATATAAAGTGCATTCATGTGACGATAAGGAAAAAGGAGAAATAATTCAAAATAGAAGATTAAAGGCCAACAAAGGGGGAATATTCCAAATGGAAAAGTGTAGATTTAAGAGACAAATTTTAAATGAGACAAAAAGAAAAGGGGACAAAAGGTGCAAAAAAGAGAGTGGAGAAAACATTTTCGATAGAATAAAAGAATGAGAATGTTCTTTTTACAAATTAGGCCAAAAGAGAAGGGACACATGTCAACATCAGATGGAATTTGGAAACCTCTTCTTTTCTATGTATTCTCTTTTCTTTTCATTTGTTTAGGTTCTAAAATTTTATTTTTTGAAGCTTGTAAATATAATTTTGTGTTTTACGTTATGGATATTTTGTGTAGGTTGTAAGAGTTGGTTTCTAGAGGCAATGATCAACTAGATATTTTTTCAGTATCATTTTCATGAGATTTTCTCTTGGTTTTATACTCTTGATTATGTGAATTTATTGCATCAAGGACTCTCTAAAATTTTTTATTACAATTTCCATGTTCTTGTGTTATTTGTTCATATCTCTCTTTCAAGGAAAGTGTTAGACTACTTTGTTCAAATGATAGTAATCTTGAGTATGTAATGAGGATTTGCAAGAATAATTTTATGATTTCAATAGAGGACATATTGATATTAGACATCAACATCTTGTATTTCTATTGGTTAAATGTTATTTTCTGATAGACTTTCTTTTATGGCTTCATATTTGACTCCAAAGCCCTAGAATTGGCACTAGTCTACTATAAGGCCCAAGGAATTTTCAAAAACATTAATAAATCTAGATATCTTTTACTTTCTTGTTGTTAGGTGTAGGTTTGAGTTTTTTCACTCTAAAAGGTGTATTAATGGCATATACCCATAATAGAGCCAATTCTAAGAGAATCTATGTGTATTCTAGTTATATATATTGAGAGTTATCTGTTTATTTGTAATACTTGTCTGAAACTAGTTAAAACCTATAAGTATTACCTGGTATACCCACTTGATGCATGAGCATCTTAGGATCTAAGAAATCTTGTGTCAACCAAAAAAAATTCTTTCAGTTGTTAGTCTAGTTAGCTTTCAGTCTAATATTTCTGTTGGTGATACATCTGTACTTGTTCTTTTTTGTCGTAATTTTGGTAGCATGTTCATGGCTTTGGGATGGATAATTTCCTATGATCGCACCTCATTTGGTTTCATCATTTGTGTGTTATTTATTTTATTTGTGGTATTGTACTATTCTTCATGTTACCAATCAATGGTTGGGTTTCTAATCTTCTTCCTGATCTTCCAGTTGGTTTTTCCAAGCACGATCGTGCCAGCTCACTTATACGTTTGAGGCTGACCTTATTGTATGATTGCATCTCTTATTATTTTCATTAGAGGTTGATCTAGTTGTTATGGTTCATGGCCTAATTATTGTAACACATTTTCTTATTCTTGTAAAATGTGATCTTTACTAGGTCAATCGATCACTGTAATTTTTATTTAAGCTTATGGACTTCTTCCTATGGGAAGACAAAGTTTTCATAAGATTATCTAGCGTTGCTTGGCTAAGGTTTGTAAGATATTTATGATCTAATCAGGCATGTATCTCTAGCATGTGAGACTGCATGTTGTAGGTCTATTGTAATTGATTCACCGATCCTAATTAAAGGATGATATCTCATTTTCTCATTGTTGGCTTGTTGTTCTTGTTATTTCTGTTGTCTTGCATTGGCTGCAAGGATCAGACTGATCTTTTGAGGTTTCTCCATCCTTGGTAGCTAGGGAGCTCATGAAGAGATCTAGTGAATAATTGATAGCTTAAGGGATTGGAAAGATCTAGGTTTAGATCTAACTTGGGTTTTTCTTTGTATATGGTCATAACCAGGAAGGCCTTACAACCCGACATGTATGAAGAAATTTTGATGAATAAATTTGTTTTTTGGATACAAATCTTTTCATTCTTGTTGTCTCTTTTTGTTTTATGATGTCTTGGTTGTTTTTTCAAGGTTTGGACATCTCCTATGGGGATTCTCCTACCTTGACTACGTCAATAACATAATTTGATAGACCATTTGACCTATCATTTTCATTTGTTGACTAGCATAACACAATTTGCTAGACCATTCAACCTCTCATTTGCATAGATTTTTTATGAGTTTACTAGCATGTGCTAGACCATCAACACCCTCTTTACATTTTTTTTATGGGTAGGAATGACATAACACAAATTACTAGACCGTTTCCCCCTCTTCTCTTTTCCTTTTCTCTCTCATGGATCCATGGTTATCTTATTATCTTCTCCATGATTCCATAACATAATGAACTTTTATTTTGTAGATTGGATCATGGAATCTTGTCTTATCTTTGATGTGTTCTCTTTCTCTTTTTATGTGACTACTTGTACTTTTTCAATATATTTCCAAGCATGATGCTAATAGCTGAGACATTTTCTTTGCTGAGGTCTCTTCAACTAGTTGATTTGGATCCTTAGTAGAATTTAGGATTTTTTTAATTTTTGTATATTTTCACATGGTTGTACAAGTTAAGATCCTTGGTTTGGGGGGTTTGTATCCTTAAACTTAATGATATCGTATGTCTTTGTAGTTTTCCCATGATCACATCTTCAACTATTTCTCTCTCTTTCTCCTTTACTGTGAGCAAGATGTGGACTCATATTCCCACCAAAGTGGGGGCTAAATGTATCATCATAAAAATTTAGCACCTATAATTAGATGCTCAGTTTAGCCCCATTTGAGCATGTATGGATTCTCACATTTATTTCATGTTCTCCTAATGCCCATAAGACCTTTAAATTAATATCATATTTAATTTTTTAATTCAAATTCACTAAATATTGATGTGATCCCATATTTCTAGGCATGCTCCTTTATTATTTTACTCTTCAATAGTTTATTAGCCAACATGGGCCCTACATTACCATTGTGGCCTTTGCACTTCTTCTTGACCTCAAAATTAGTTGTGCCTCTTAATCCAACATCTATCCCATCTCCCCCATTCCCTATTCAAATTTTGGAACATTTTTATAGGTATAGGACATTATAGATATCATGTACCCCATGGGGCCCAAATTTGAATCAGGGCCCCATTTCAGTATTTTGGTGGGAAAATAGATCATGCGGTTTCCCTAGCTTAGTTTTGAATCAAAAAGTGTGTGAGAGATATAAAAAACCTATATCTCCTTAGTTTGGTAAGAAATCAATCCATGATTCATGCAAGCATTTATCAATCAAGTAAATTTAATATTTGAGGGCGAGCATCTAAGATATATCATTTCTCCAAGCATCCAAGTCTTCAAGAACCATTCTTCTCCTTCCTCAAACATTGTGGAAAAATACAACATTCATGGTGCAAGAAATATCTTTTGTGATTTCCTTGTGGGTTTTTTTTTGAGTTCAATCTATTTCTTAACACTTGTGATTACATCAAAGGAATCATTTCACCATCAAGGTATAAGGTAGCTTAAGTTTCAAAACTGGCTTTTATTTCATATCAGTAATATTTCCTTTATGAAAATTTCATTTAAATTTCAAGGTTGATTCCTAAATAGGGGTTTGACCAAAGAAAACCCCTTTCCACAACATTTTCCCCATTTTTTTATGTACAGGATTAGGTGGCATAATTGCTGGACCTATTTTTGAAAGTTCATTACCTGTCAGATCAATTGTCAAAATTCTAGACAAAGTTATAGGGTACAAGATGATTCAGATGCGATATACCCATGAATAGGGTGCCCCAAATGCCCTATACCCAAGTATAGGGCATGTAATGCATCACTGAGGAACCCTCAACATAATGACTTAATACATGATCATAAATAAACCCTTCATCAATATCTTATCAAACTAAATTATTGTTGAGAAGAAGTCAATTAATTTTATTTTAAACTTTAAAACAAACCCTAAGGGGCTAGACCGAAGTCTTAGGATCTCATCACTGATGGCTTTTCCTATGCTCATGCTTAGAGCTTCATAGCTTGACACTTTAATTTTGAAAAATATCATACTGGTTCATAGAATAAAAGGTACAAGATGCATCAAATGTTTATTAGTATATGTTTAAAAATAACATAAGTGGGTATGCAACCCTTTCTAGGGTAGAGCCCCCAAAGAGTTCACTATCAGCTACCACTCACATGGAAAAATAGAGATAGATCCATGGTTACGAATATGTTCAATTATTTTCATGAATGTGTGCTCAGATTAAGTCAATAGTAATTCCTTACCAAGTTATATTAAAACTTCACAAAGATCATAGCTAGAATATATATTGTTAAACATGCTGAATAACTGAGAGGGGAGGTGAATAAGTTGTTCCCACACAACTTATAAAACTTTTGGTCTTTAATTCAACTCATAAAAAACATTATTAACAACTTTAGATTTGTTGGTTAAGGACATTAAACATCCACATAAAATGTACGCATTAAGAACACAGAAACACTAACACAAAGAACACCAGGATTTTTACGTGGGAACCCAAGATGGGAAAAACCATAGAGAAGGTAATTCTCATTAAATGTAAAACATCTATTAAGGTGACACAGGTATGGTGATTTTTACAATGAGTCACTATTGTTTCTTCTCACTACAAGTATAATAAGGCTCACTACCAATACACAGGCTCACTACCGATACACAAAGGCTCACTGCTAGAAGATATGAGAAGTGATAGAATCCACCACTAAGATCAACTAACTGATCAATATGAACATGTATCTCCTTCATATATATTCATAGTCACTTTGCATACAGCCTGCATTAGCCACTTACTGTCGCATCAACTATAACACTTCCACTATGATACTAATCATACTCCACACTGATATAAAATTTCTTTAGTTATATCGATATTTGATCTTACAAATGTTAGCTTCACACCAAACGTGTGACAATACCAATGCTAACATGATTAGAATTCAATTTAATACAGAGCATTGATCTAAAATCTAGGATATACATAAGACTAATTACACACTATACTACGAATCATATAGATAGGTTAGGTTTAAGGTATTACAATTCATTTTACCGAAACCATCTTGTATAGTCACAAAATGGAAGCACTTCCATGGTAGACTAGTTTAGCCTTCTAAGTAAGTGGTTTGGGGTCATATCAAGTGCCTTGAATGGGTTCCTAATCTTTACATGGCTTCCCCCCTGTTATGTCCTTCTTTCCACTCCTTTTTAGTCTAATTTCCGCATTCTGGACTGCAAACTGGTGATTCTGGGCTTCAAGGTTAGGGTCAACCTTTTAAGTCTATGTCAACCTTGACCCTGACCTAGGGTTCAAATCTCAGGGTCCCATAGTTTTTGGATATCGGTCTTTGAAAAAGATGTTTCCCACTTTTGGCTCAGCTGTTTCGGGATCTGAAGCGTCGATTCCTAAATTATATTTAATATAGGTCCTATCCTAGGGGTAAAGGCTTTAATGGGAATTTAATTATCCCATGTCGGCCTCCTTAGAAGATTGTGCCCTAATTTCATATAAAAGGGAGCTTTCTCCTCTCATTTTCTCTAAGTTTTCTAATCGTGATCAATCATTCTCAAACTATCATCAAGTGCAATTCCAGCAAGCTAAGGAGCAAGAATTAAAGCAAGGGTTCATCCACCATCAAGCCTTCAAGCATTAAAAGAGATCCATGGGAGGCCATTGAAGGATTCAAGTCACATAGTGCCCTTTTGGTAATTTCTCCATCCATTTTCTTCCAAGCCTCTTCATAATCAAGAACCCATTCAAGATTTGGTGTTGGAGATCAACAAGCAATTGATTGAAGACATTCTACAATCTAAATTCTAGATCCATTGGTGCCTACCTACTTGTGGATTCAAGGATTTGAATCCTCCACAAGGATTGTTACAAGCAAGGTGAATTTATGCATTTACTTTGTTTACTTCTGTAATTTCAATTATATATTTGAGGTTAATTCCAAAACCAGGGTTTGACCAAGGAAAACCCCTCCCCCCCCAACAAACAAACCTCTTTTTCTTGTAGGTACAAGTTTGGGACTATGGATTTGGACTCAGATCTGGATACCCTTTTCGGTAAACTTTTGAGATCCACGAACAGATTTTTTGTCAGACCTGTGCAGGTCAAGGTCAACATTATTGGGTCAAAGTTGACCTCACCCCTAACCTAGGTCAAGGTCAACCTCACCCCTAACCTAGGTCAAGGTCGACCTCACCCCTGACCTAGGTTAGAATCAAAATTTTTGGGTCAGTGGTGACATTTGTGGGTCAAGGTCAACCTTTTTTTATAAGACAGTGTCGGATCGGAAAATGATTTCTGGGTTTTGTTCCTCTCTGTGTTTAGTTTCTAGATTATACTTCAATTTTCTAGAAACAGAGTACAGACCTCAGAAAACAAAATTATTTGATTTGCAATATTTCAAGGTTAGTGCATTTCTCCTATCCATTTCAATTCAAATCCTTAATCATTCTATATCTATCACACATTCCTTTCCATAAAATGGGGAATTTAAGACTTTCCTCTTTGCTCTGTTTCCAAATGATTGATTCAATTGTGCATTGATCCTCTCTTTGGGATTAATCAATTTGGATTCATTCATTTGTGCACCTTGGGATAGAGTAGGAACATCTTATCTTTCCCCCACTTATTTCAAATGTTACACATTGTTATATGTTACATTTTGGTGAACCCGCGATAGACAACACTTTCTTTTTGGTGTTAGATTTGCATCTTATGTTAGATCTTACATGCATTTAAAAGTAGATTTCTTTTATGCTCTTGCATTCATATATCAAAAGTTAAAAATCACAAATTGCTTTAAAAATACAAAAACATTTACATTTTTCATGCTTATAGATTTCATTTGAATGCATTTGGATGTATTTAAATCTATTCTCTATGCATTTCTCTATTCATTATCATGTTAAACAAGTTGTTTCAAGTGTTTTTAAAATATCCTTCTATAACTTTTGGGATTAAACAACATCCTCCTCTTACCTTACCATTGCATGATGTTACATCTAGAAATACTTTATTTAGTACATGTGATGTTACTTTATCCTCTCTTGTATTACCTTGTACGGATATATTAGAGCAAGAAGATGACTTTAATCTTTCTCTTCATCATATTTCTCTTTATGGAGATGAGTTGCTGATTGATGTTAATTCTTCTCCTAATATATATCTTTCCTACGAGCCTACTTTAGAATATGATCCTCCTATTTGGGATGAACCTTTGGATTTGGATGTTGATTACTCTCTTCCTCATGAATCCATTGCGGATGATCCTCTTATTTGGGATAAACCCTTGAATAAGGACATTGATTTATCCCCTCCTTGTGAAGATGCTTTGATATAAGAGGGTGATTTATTAATAGATGACATATTCATACATAATAGTGACTCTTTTTCTAAAACAAACTCCCCTTGTGAATACATTTTAGAGAAAGAAGGAAACATTATAGATGCTTTACCTCCACTTGGGATTCCTTCTAGTCATGAGGCATTAGTGGAGAATGATATGAATTCCCTTAATTCTCTCCCTCTTAGTGATGATATTATGCAGAATAAAGATCCTACCTCATCTCCTCCTAGGATGTATTCTTTTCTTCCTTCTTGTGAATCTATTTGTAGTGCTAAGATAACTAACATGGTTTATCCAAAACCCTTGTTGAGTATTAAAGGCTGTCCTCGCATTACTATCAAAGGTAAACCTATGGAATCTTTAAAATCTTTCAATGATCAAGATTCGATATCTCACACCTATTGTACAAGGAATAACCCTCAACATAATCTAGTGGTTCCTACTTCTTTACCACCTTCTCAACCCATTCTTCCTCCTCCACCCCATCTTCCTAGCATGGAGTATGACTTGATAAACCAATTGCGAAATACACTTGCCAAGGTTTCTTTATGGTAGCTTTTTCAAACTTCACCTACCTACCATGAAGCCTTGCAAAAAGCTCTAGAAACTATTTCCACTCTACCTCCTAATCAAGAGAACATCAATGCCTTCTTACAATGCATGCATGTTACCCCAGGTCCTCCTTACATTGTATTTAATCAAAAGGATTTACCTTCTCAAGAAGTTCAAAAGCAATAAGATGCCCTTATGGTTGTTGTTACTATCAATAAGAGTATCATTCGTAGGACCTTGATTGATAATGGATCTGGGCTTAATATTTGTAGCATGGACATGCTCAAATAAATTAAAGTTGATCTTTCAACTATTCAACTTGATAATAATCCTATACATGTCTTTGATAACATTGATAAGAACACTTTGGGCATCATTACCTTACCTATAAAAGTAGGTCCAGTTATCCTGAATACTCCTTTTCATGTTATGCCTGTACCTCTTCATTATAACTTAATTTTGGTTGGACCTTGGTTGCATGAGGTGCATGTTGTTTCTTCCACCCTTCACCATAAAGTCAAGTTTATTCACAACAACATGGTGTGTACAATTCATGCAGATGATGCGCCGAATCCTTGTTTGAATATTCAAACCCACCATAGTCCTATTCCTAATAGTAATCCTTCCTCCTCTAATGCTCTTCCTGGAGATGATTGGGGAGCCCTCGATTTTAATCCTACCTTTATTGGATAATATAAGGTTTATGATCTTGATTTTATGAAGCAACAAAGAGAGTTTGAACAACGAGCTTTTGCTTCTACTTCTCATTGCCTTCGTAATAACTTTGTCACTACTTCTACCCACTATGAATTTGTCAAACCTACTAATGATGACATAGTAACTGCTCAAGTTCCATTGACTCCTTCTGATATGGCTTCTCATTATGGTCCTAGTTATCATTTACTAGTTAAACAAGGATTCCATGGTCAAGGATGTGGTAAGCATAAATAGGGAATTCAAATGCCCTTACAGAATGGGGGGCATGAGCATTCTTATGGATTGAGATTTAATCTTCAACAACACATCAATAACAAAATCTCAAATAATACTTCAAAACATGATGAACCTATGAAGGAATTTGACCAAGAAGATCTTTGGCCTAAACTCCTTCATGCTAAGATGATTGCTAGACCTAAACGAAAAAAGAAATGTAGTCCACACTTGAAGACTATTCCTTTTTGTTTCTATCATAGATTTCATGATCACTCTAATAATGAATGTCAAGCTTTACATTATAAGATTAGGAAACTCATTGATAGTAAATTTATTTATATATCTGATGCAGGAGCATCCTGGGTGTAAGGGCAATCTTGCATCACCCAAAAATATGTGTTTTTCTATTCAATAAGGGCTATTTTGTACAAAGTTGCTATATTTGGAAACTTACTATTTTTA
>MU224951.1:7903162-7966706 GCA_018584345.1 Thuja plicata | reverse complement strand
CCTAGACTTCTCAAACTTCAAACCCTTAAACTTGTGAACCCTTAAATCTGATCTGATCAAATGAAATAATGAACATGCAAGTAAACCATCATAATCACATCCATGCAAGTTGACACAAGATTTTTATCATGGAAACTATATTAGGGGTAACCCATGGTGGGATTGATTACCCATAATAAGTAAATACCTTGTTAGAAACAAAAACTTATTACAATGTATATGGGGATTTCACATACAATTAGGCTCACTACCTAGAGCTCACTGCTCAAATGATAAGGCTTAGGATACAACCCTGAGGAAGGCTCAATTCCTTATAGTTTGATCACTACAATGATTGATCATAATATAATTTGATATGATTTTGTGAACTGCTGAGAATGACAACTTAAATGTTTGATCACAGTTACTTATAAGTACACTTTGTAGATCTTTATTCAACCTCTTGTTGAAACAATTCTTTTTTCACTAAATCAGGCTCTCCCTTTTGTTATCCACTTCTGACATTCACAACCATGATCCACAACTTGAATTTTCCCTAATTCATCATCTTATACCAAGAACTAGGTTGGCAAGACCTAATTCATCATCCTTTTCAATCTATGGGCAAGATCTCTTGATTTGAATTCTACTATGACCACTTAATCTTGACCACAAACTATAACTACCTTCTCGAGATCATAAATCTCCTAGATAACACATTTTGTACTTGCACAACATGATTTACCAACTATGTGGGCCAAGAACAAATGATAATATAAAGAACAATACATTTGACCAAAATTTCAACCAATCAGGTCATGTTGATCCTGAGTATCACCAACTCATCAAACACATACTTCAAGCAAATCTTCCAACATCATGAAAAACACTCAACAATTCAAATCCATCACAACGATTTAGATTTGTTAACCCTTTTTCATCAATCCCTGAAGAACACTGTCATCAAGACACTAAGATAATAAGATTATGTCTTACAGACCTTTGAAGTATAAACCCTTTAAGTTTAATATACCTGAGTATGTCCCAGACACACTCCTAAATGCGCTCTTTGAAATTTTTACTATGTTGAGCACATCAGACATTTTTTTGGCTTCCTTTTAACACTGATTGTCATATTTTTTGTTTGTCATCTTCTATAACCTGTTTACCTATCCAAATCTTCATGAAAATCTCTGTAACTTTGGGTGAACTTATTAAACACCTTCAACATCCTTCTTCTACATGCACAACTCCATATCACTCATGTCTGCTTCTCATCGGACCTTTCAACACTCTTCTCCATTGGCTAACCTGTAATTGTTAAGTTAGAAACAACTAATCTATTCTTCTGATTAATTCCTCTGCTATGTTGACATCAACGTCAACACATTCATCTTCTATCTTTTCCAATATGCCAAAAATCTCCCCCTTTGGCATTGATGGAAACATGTGATGTAAAAATAAGTAATACAATCAAAAACCAACAGTCTCACTCAAAGAAGGATAATTGACAATACTACCAGAAATATCTTTCATAGTCTCTCTAATAGAACTTTTTCTGCCCCCCCTTGAAACATGCTTCTCTTGGTTCCAATCAGACTACATACTCTTATCTCCATCATCTTCTCCCTTTGAGTATATATCACATATGCTTGCTTCTTCCTAATGTGAAACTATTAATGAACATGCTTTCCTCATTTGATATACTCCTTCCATAGCTCTTTCATTATTTTGACATGTTCTTATCCCCCTTTGACATCAATGACAAAGGCGTGTTAACTTTTCTCATGAATTATCCTTGTCAAATAAATTTCAGCTTTCTTTTCATCTTCTAGAAATTATCTTGCTTCCTTGCACATACATATTCTTGTGACATCCATATACTGATCAAGCACTTAGCTTCATGATTCTACACTTTCTTGTAACATCCTGCAAAACTTTCTTCCTTTCTATGCTTACTCCCCATGTGTACTAGCCTCCTTACATCAATCCAATTTAGATGATATTTACATGAAGCTCCTCTAGACTGATGCATTCCCATGCATCTTAGTTTTGAGTAAGAGGGTCAGTCACCCCTAACTTACCTCTGAGATACTCAAAATTATCCTTAGGTAATGTCTCTATGAATATATTTGCAATCTATTCCTTTGTGGGAACATACTCCATCAATACTTATTTCTCATCCACCTTCTCTCTTAGAAAATGAAACTTGATTGAAATGTGCTTTTTTTAGTGCTACACTAGATTGTTTGAAATGTTGATAGCACTTGAATTATCAATAAATATGACAATAGGCTCATTGAAGACAATTTTGATATCATAAAACATTTTATTAAACCACATTACTTGGGTATAATTTATAGCAGCATCAATATATTATGCTTCTGAAGTAGATTGTGAGGTACAAATTTTCTTCTTACAAGTCCAAGCAATCAATCTTTCACTGAAAAAGAATGCTCTACCACTTTTACTTTTTCTATCATCAACATCTTCATCCTAATCTACATTTGTATATTCTTTCAGATTAAAATCCCAACCTTTAGGATACCATATCCCAACATCCATTGTTGCTTTCAAGTATCTAAATATTCTCTTTACTGTAACTTCATGGATCTTCTTTAGTTCAACTTTAAATCTTGCTACTAGACATACTGCATTCATGATATCTGGTCCAATATGAGTTAAGTATAATAAACCACAAATCATTGATCTATACCTGGACTGATTTACTTGTGGTGAATCACCATCCTTTGTTAGCTTGCATCTAGTTACCATAAGTGTACTTACTGGTTTGGAGTCATCAACTCAAAACTTCTTCAACAACTCATTCAAAAAGTTTGTGCGAGATATAAATATCCCTTCATCTAACTGTAAAATCTTCAAGCCTAGAAATAATTTCATTTCTCCTATCATGGACATCTCAAACTCATTTTTCATCTCAATAGAAAAACCTTAACTTAGCTTGTCATTACCCCCAAATATAATGTCATCCACAAATACTTTAAAAATCAATATTTTTTCATTTTCAATTTTGAAATACAGATTGTTGTCAACATTACCTATGTTAAAGACAATTTTTAGTAAATACCTATCCAATATAGAATACCAAGCTCTGGGAGATTTCTTCAACCCATATGGAGATTTCTTCAACTTGCACACCATGTCTTGTGATGACATGTAACTGATTGAATGTTTGAAGATGTTAAGTTGATCACTGAAATGCAGAAGGATAATTCAAGACATTAAATATGTTAATGGATTGTATTTTCATTGATGTCAAATTGATATAATCTAATCGGTTATAATCAAAGTGTCAAAAAATTTAGATAATCAAAGAGAAAAAGATTATGCTTTCAGAAATGCATAAAAGATGAGTATTCACAATGTGACTACAAACACCAATGGTTAATGAAACCTGATGGATAGAGATCACCGACAGTCAAGTCATAGTGATGCCTGACAAAGAACATCGACGATCAGAATCACAAGCATACCCGACGCCTAGAAACATAGTGTAAACTGACAAAGAAGCCCAAGGAGAATTGGAGTGTTGAATGACGCTATCCAAGAGTTTAACACTGAAATTAACTTGAGTTTAGAAATGACAAAATATCTAGCTGGCAGAGCGAAATATAGACTTAACTGGTAGTTATCATTGTTTCCATCAACAAGATAAGCCAGAGATAAGTAAATGATTTAAAGTTGTTTTGTCCAGTTAGCAAGAAGATCTCAGCGAGATAAAATAGGAGTTTTATTTTAAATCTAATTGGAAAGAATTGTGGTTCATGCCAAGTTTAAGAAAAACAAGAACCTAACAATGGTGATATCATGTCTATAAAGAGACAACTCAATTCATTACGAATTGGTGTGGGTGAATGAATGGAAAGAGGATGCTGAAGAGAAACTAATGAAGAGAAACTTCATATAGTGTTGATCAATTAAGCTAAGGAAAGAGCTAAATTTTTCTGCGCACACCGAGCAACAGAGCACAACATCACCGAGCAAAATCAAGGTGGAGCAAAGGTATAAACAGAGTTACATTGATCAAAATAGTTTTATGAGATTACAATAGATATGAAAATCTACAAGTATAAGTTGTATATGTGAACAGATCATACTATTTTAGTTTAACCATTGATTTAGAAAGTCTCTTAACCAAGTGGGATTTAAAGATCCTGTCTATATTGAGATACATCCCAAGGAGTATCAAAAAGTTTGATCATGAAGATAGTATGAGATTCCAGATACCAATTGACAGGGCAAGTGAGTGTTTGATCAAAGATGGTAGCATAGAGATGCCCGATATCAAGTGACAAAATAAAATTTTAAATCCTCTAACAAGGTCACACCTAGCAATGTGTTTGTAACCTTTAACAAGGTTGGCTCTTCACCGAGATCACTTTAGAAGAGTGAAAATTTTGGGTTACCAGTCCCAAGTGGGTTTTCCCTTAACAGGGTTTCCACGTTAAAAATCCATGTGTCAATGTGTTTATGAGTCATTATGTTAGTGTTTTGCATTACACATAACTTAACTAGATTGATTGGTATACTCTAGATAATTTACTATCTTTTGGTAAATTAATAGACTGCTATTCAGTAAATCTATAGAAGAAGGTTTTACACAACATTTCAAGCAGTAGTAATTTGATATAAGTATTTTGAGGCATTCATATTATTGTATTGAAGATAACTAGAGGTATAATATTGTGGTACTAAGTTTTAAGAGTTGATTATTGGAATATTTTTGAGGCCACTGATACACCCCCCCTCTTAGTTATTACTAACAATTGGTATCAGAGATTGTGTGCTTAGAAAGGGAGTTTAACAACTCAAGAAAAATATCACAAGATGAACAAACGAGATGTGCCCAAGTTGAATAAAGAAAAATTTGCATCATGGCAAAGTAGAATAAGACTCCACTTATCAGGTATTGGAAATGATATTGTTCAATACTTAGATACTAAATATGTTCTACCTATAGGACCTCATACTCTTGAGCAATTAAGAGTATAGCATGAGCATAACTGCATGATGATAGAACTTGCATCATCACTCTCTGATGTTGAGTTTGAAGATGTCAAAACTTGCACCTCTACAAAGAAAATGTGGGATAAGTTGAAACTTGTACATAGAGGACATGCTAATGTACTAAGAGCAAAGGCAGAAAGCCTAAGAGGGAGGTTTGATGACCTAAGGATGAAATAAGGAGAAAATATTACTCAGTATAGCTACAGAATCAAAGAGGTAGTAAATGCTATCCAAGGAGTTGGAGGTGTACTTGAAGAGGAGACATTGGTAAGAAAAATCTTAAGAACCTTATTGCATATTTATGCTATTAGAGTTTCTGCTATTCAAGAAATAAGAGCAGTAGAAAATAATACAGTTACTCTAGATAGTCTGATTGGTAGACTAATTTAATTTGAGATAAATAACTTTGACAATAGTGTCCTACCATCCATAGAATTTGCATTCAAATATTCTCTAAAGATAAGTTATTCAAGTCATAGACATGTTAAAAATGACAGTGATAGTAATAATGATGATCAAGGACTTGATGAAATTGAAGCACTTATGGCCAATAGATTGCAGAGAGGCAAAGGCAGATACAAAGGTAAATTACCACTTGTATCTTTCAATTGTAAAGAGGTTGGACACTTTGCTGCAAGATGTCCAAACCAAAGAAAAGATGACAGAGGAAATGACAAATCATTTGAGAAGAAGTTTGATAAAGGTTATAATAGAGATTACTGAAGAAATTGAAAATCTAACAAGAGAGATACCTGAGACTACAAGGACAAAGGGAATAAATATTTTTATCTAGCTGAGAATAGAGTTGATGACACTGACACCAAATTAGAAGAAGACATCGAGATGGTATTTGTAGCTATGAAGGATGATTCAGATGAAGATGAAGAAAGGTATGTAGAAACTGCACTCATATCTAAAGTTATTAAAAATGATGTCTGAATCATAAATAGTGGCTACACTCATCATATGACCGTTGATGAACAAAATTTTGAGACTTTTGAATACTATAATGGTGGTTCAATGAGAATGGGAAATGATACACCTTGTCCAGTTGAAGGTAAAGGAACCATAATGTTGAATAACCTGATAAAATGTGAAAATGCTTACTGGGTTAAAGGACTGAATTAAAAAATTTTAAGTGTTTCTCAATTGAACAATTCAGGTCATAGAGTAGCATTTGAAAATAAGAAGGCAAATATCTTCAATGAATCGGGAAGATTGATTGGTACTGGTAGGCAGACAAAAGGTAATCTTTTCTATCTTGATGACACTAACACTACTTGTTTAATGGATAGAAATGAAGACATATGGTTGTGGCACAAAATATTATGTCATGTGAACTTTGACAACATGATAAATATAAGAGACAAAAGGAATGCTAGAGGCTTACTGAAAATTACTAAGGCCGAACATATCATGTGCAAGAATTGTCAAAAAAGGTAAGATGACAAAGTCTAGTTTCAAGAGCAAAACCCATACATTTACTGCAATTCTAGAATTATTCTATACAGATCTATGTGGACCCATGAGAACAAAGAGCTACTATGGATATAGGTATTTTAATCTCTTTGTTGGTGATTTTTCTAGAATGATGATAGTCATGTTTTTAAAAGATAAATTAGAAGCATTTAAGATGTTTAAATGGTATAAAGTAATGGTAGAAAAACAAAGTGAAAAGAAATTGAAATGCTTAAGGTCAGATAGAGGAGGGGAATTTACTTCAAAAGAATTCACTGACCATTGCAATGAGCATGGAATTAAAAGATAGGTTTCTTCACCAAGAACACCACAATAAAATGGAATTGCTGAGAGGAGAAACAAATCAATTGTTGACTGTGCAAGAACATTGATGATTGAGAAAATCATCACTCAAAATTTCTGGAGGTAAGCCACCAGTATTGCTTTCTATACATTAAATAGATTACAATTGAAGGACACAAAAAAGACACCCTATGAGCTTTGGTATGGTCATACACCCAATGTAAGTTACTTCAGAATCTTTGGTAGTCAATGTTATATATTGAAGGATGATAGAAATGGAAAAATTGACTGCAAAAGTGAAGAAGGTATCTTCCTAGGGTATTCAACCAAAAGAAAGGCTTATAAATGTCTTAACAAGTCATCTAAAAAAATCATTGAAAGTGCAAATGTGAAAATAGATGAATTTGCAGAAAAGAATGATAAGGAAAGCAAAAAGGAACCAGAGGACTACAACAGGTTTGTTTATACAGAACCTAACACTCTACCTGAGCAACAGTGTATCAGTCCCCAGAATTAGAGCATTGCACCCGAGCATCAGGCTATAATTACCAACGATCAGGATAATACTCAAGATGATGTTCCAAACAATGGAGATAAAAATGAAGGTGAAGAAGATGATCAAAATGATGAACACAAAGCTGAACCGAAACTTTCCAAGTATGTCAGAAGACATCATCCATAGAATAAAATCATAGGAGACAAGAAGGCTGGAACAAGAACAAGAAGTAAGTCACTTAACACCAGATGTTTACTTTGTGATTTTGAGCCCAAATCTGTTAACAATGCACATGAGAATGAAAAATGGGTCAATGCTATGAATGAAGAGATACAACAGATTGAGAAGAACAATACGTGGACACTAGTACTGAGACTAGATAACAAGAATGTCATTGGTACCAAATGGATATTTAGAAACAAGCTGAATGAGAATGGAGAAGTCACTAGAAACAAAACAAGATTAGTATGCAAGGGATATGCTCAAGAAGAAGATATTGATTATGGAGAAACCTTTGCACATGTTTCTAGACTATAAGGAGTTAGAATACTACTTGCTTATGCTTCATTTAAAGGATTCAAGGTATACCAAATGAATGTCAAATCTGCATTCCTAAATGGAATATTAGAAGAAGAGGTATACATTGAACAACCAGAAGGGTTTGTTGATCCAGACAAAAGAAACATGGTATGTAGACTACACAAATCCTTGTATGTATTGAAACAAGCACCGAGAGCCTGGTATGAAAGACTTCACTCATATCTCATTAGCATAAAATTTGTTAGAACAAGTGAAAATATAAATCTGTACTTAAAAGAAGATACCGATGGTAATATTCTGATTGCTGAAATTTTTGTTGATGATATCATTTTTGGGGGAAATGGATTGTTATGGAAATCCCTTTCTAATGAAATGAGTAAGGAATTTGAAATGTCTATGTTTGGGGAGATCAAATTCTTTCTTGGTCTATATATTCTTCAACAAGATGCAGACATATACATCAGTCAGTCCAAATACATCAAGGAAGTGCTGAAAATATTCAAGATGGAAGATTCCAAACCAGTTGGAACACCTATGGCTACCAGATGTAAGCTGAAAAAAGAAGAAAAATCCAATGAAGTAAACCAAACCTTATATAGATCCATGATTGGGAAAATGATGTATGTTGTTCACACCAGACCAGATATAGCACATGCATTGG
This sequence comes from Thuja plicata, assembly GCA_018584345.1. Classification (NCBI taxonomy): domain Eukaryota; kingdom Viridiplantae; phylum Streptophyta; class Pinopsida; order Cupressales; family Cupressaceae; genus Thuja; species Thuja plicata. The sequence continues at coordinate 7,958,241 of MU224951.1, read as the reverse complement.
GGATAGTTGCAAGATTCTCTGCTAATCCCAAAGAATCACATATGACTGCTGTCAAAAGAATTCTGAGATATCTAAAGAACACCAAGGACTATGGCTTATGGTACAAAAGAGAAGGAAAATTTGAGCTACAAGTCTATACAGATGCTGATTGGGCTAGAAACATTGATGACCAAAAGAGCACAACTGGAAGAGCATTCTTCATGGGTGATAGACTTGTCACATGGATAAGCAAGAAGCAAGGATGCATATCTCAGTCAACTGCAGAAGAAGAGTATGTGGCTACTGCTACAAATTGCTGTAATATTTCATGGATCAAACAATTTCTGGAAGGTATGCACATGAAGATACTTGAACCAGTAATTATCTAGTGTGATAATACTAGTGCAATAAACATTTCTAAGAATCTAGTCATGCATGCTAAGACTAAGCATATTGCTATCAATTATCACTATCTGAGAGAACAAGTGAAAGAAAAGGAAGTGACACTAGAATATGTTCAATCAAAGGAATAGTTAGCTGATATATTCACCTAGCCATTACCAAAGGATACTTTTGAGTACCCGGGACAGAGACTAGGGGTTCAACCCTTGTCTATCAGTCATTAATCTGACTAGGAGGTTGCATCAGCCTATACCAAATCTTAAGATCACTAATTGATGCAAGCACTAAGATGGAAAGCAATAGATACATCTATACATTGCAAGGTACATATCTACACTGAAAACCAGAGACATTATATTGCTAACAAATAAGGAAATTCAAGGAATATATTATGCAAAGGGATGGAACATGATACAGATGATAAAATAAAGAGAAGCATTTTTGTTTTGCATTGTTTTTAAAGGGAGAGATGTTCTCATTATCATAAGGTAGAATTATCATCAAGGAGATTTGTTTTATCATAACAAAGGGAGACATGATTTCATATCACATAAAGGAGAGATATGATAAAGATAAATATTATATCATTATCCATGAAGAGAAGTTCCTGAGAATCAGAAAGGAAGAGATAATCAATATTTTAAGGGAGAGAAATTGATTACACATGAAATATCCATCTAAGGGAGATAAGTAACAAAGGGAGAGAGTTCAGACAAAGAGAAAGATTGTTGTCAAAGGAAAAAGGGATTATCAAGAAGAGGAGCAATCAAGGCAGAAAACATATCAGAATAGAGATATCAGATGATACATCTATCCATTGAAGCGATTAAAGATTGAAGACAACCACTCTGCATGAAACAAATCTAAGCTATTTTTGAGCTTACCAAGAGCTAGACATTTGTAATAAGTTACACTAGGAAAGCTTGATGAAACTGTATATTTCATATTGTATTAGTAATAGTATAGTATGACAATCTAGTATGTTTCCATCAATGCCAAAGGGAGAGATTAATGACATGTAACTGATTGAATTTTTGTAGATGTTAAGTTGATCACCGAAATGTAGAAGGATAATGCAAGACATTAAATCAGTTATAATCAAAGTGTCAAAGAATTCAGAGAATTAAAGAGAAAAAGATTATGCTTTTAGTAATGCATAAAAGATAAGTATTCACAATGTGACTACAAACATCAACGGATAGAGTGTTAGAAATACAATAATGGGAAAGCAAGATACTGAGAGGGGGGGTGAATCAGATCTTCAAAATTAAACACTTAAAGTAAACTTGATCCACTTCCATACATATATGAATCTAAAGTAATCTTATTAATCTCAAATAGCAATCATACAATGAAATAAATAATGCATAACACAATAACTTGGTAACCCAGAAACCCAAATAGATAAAACAGGGGTGGGGATGACACCCACAAAATTCTCCACTACTGCAATAATAAAGTGTACCTATTAAGGTTACAAATGTTGATTACAAAATGTAATCTACCCTATTAAAGGTCTTCCCTATTAAGAGATTAAGATCATTACAATATACCCTGTGAGAGGATTTGAAACTTACAATGAAGTAAGCAATCTGTTAGGAGATTTAAGAAAGGTCTGCTAGAACCACTCTGTCAAGAGATTTTCACCTAATACAATGATTATAATGTCTCAAGTATTGATCCTTTGATGTGCACTCTAATGTTGATGATGGATCTCCTCTTTTTAGTACCTTCTATGATCTCATAATCTGATATTTCTCTTCTCTGTTGTTCACTATGTTATTACTCTACTTGATCTCTACTTTTGAACAAAATAACCCTCTGTGCATTTTACTTCAAAATGCAGTCACTTAGACAATTGTTTTGTTGTCTCTTACACACAAAAAATAGGGTTTCGAAGTAATCTAATATACCTATACAAATCTGATAGTGAGATCTGGATCAACGATCAAGATCCAATATCCATTCCTTGATGGTAAAACAATTAAATGTTTACAATGAGTCATGCATAGGATAAAATAATTAAATGCATAACTAACTTAGTAGAAGAATATTAAATGCATACATAAGTCAGCCCAAAAAGCTTATACAAGTCAGCCAGATCACTTATCCTTGAAGTTTGTATCATTCCAGACATGTATACAAAAATTGTTCTGCTTGACACTTGACTTCTCTGTTGCTACTCAGCTCGGCAATGTAACTAGGCAAACTGAAAACTACTTGGCAATGTTGCTCGGCCTTGCATAGTTTTAGCTCGGCCATAGTGATAGCCAACTAAAACTTCCTAAGTGAATGACTAAGTGTTGGTCACTAATCATCAACAGAACTTAGAGATTAACAATCTCCATCTTTGATATTAGTGGCAAAAACACTTATCATTACTTCTATACATTTCATCAAAATATTTCCTAAGTGCGCTAAGTACTCCCCCTAGGAATATACTTATACAAAATTTTTACAATGCCTTCAAAAATTATATGCAAGTGTACTTGTACTATACTGATGTATCATTCTGTATCCGTTCATACTTCCATACCAACTTCTTTACTAACTTTCGCCTTGTTTTTGTCACTGATTGCTGGTGGGGTTAAGTTTTACTTATCCAAAAATTGTTTATGAAGTTGCAAAGTGGATTCAAATGTAGTATCCCAGCTTTCCTTTGCACTCTTCTTAACTTCCAGTTTTATTTCTAGCTCGACAGCTAGACTTACTAAACTTTCTGCAGTCGATAGATTTGCACTGCTCTGTGATAACTCCTTTGCTTTTGAAAGTTCCTTCTATATTATCTCCAAGTGACGCAACATACTTATCTAAATAGTTATCAGTTTGGCCCTTATTTGACCATCTTCAAGCATAAGCTCGGCTATTCTCCTTTGTGAATTTATCAACTTATTAAAATGTAAAGAACTAGAGGTAGTATCTTTACCCAAAGTAGTGCCAGTTGATCTCAAATCAAACTGTATCTTCTCAACAAGCTGTAGATTATCCTTTGTGAAAAATTCAACATCACATAATTTCCTATACAAAGAGTAAAGATTGGCTGTAACTTTCTCTAAAGTTTCTACAAGAACAGAAAGTTCAACTTGTCTAGTGGCAATTTCTTCTAAGATCTTATCTATAAATTTTCTCTCAAATCTTCTCCTGGACCATTGTAGAAGCTTCTCATTACTGTCTATGTCCTCACCTATTACCTTCTGTATAATGGTGACTAGCTGATCAATGATTGGAGCTTGAGGCATTTCATTCTCTAAGATAAAAGCCTTTGTAAATATGTCTTTGATGTCATGCAACACTTGCTTTTTCTTTTGTTCTATCTTCATCTCTTCTTGTCTGTTCTTCCTATTAAGTAACTCTTGAAGAGTCTCTATTTTTTCAAAAGATAACTCATTGGGATCCCATTGTGGAATCACAATGACTTCATCTAGTGTTACATCTAAAATCTGAGACTTCTTCTTCAATATTTTCTTCTTCTTCAATTCTGGAGAACTTATGCTCGGCAACATAATATCTTTCCCTTTTATAGTTTCAATATCTAATGCCTCCTTCAATTCATTCAATACTGTCTGTGGATTTGGCATACCACCAATTTTAGGACCTGTAGGAGTGGATGATGCAGAGTGTGGTAGATCAACCAACACTTTCACTGCCTCTTATTCTTATGGCTTATCACCAGTATCCTTTATCCCTACTCCACTATCTAAGACTATTTTCACAATTTCTAAAATAGGTAGATTATGTGAAGTTACCTCTTATTCAGTTGTTTGTTGTTTCTCTTCACTTTGTTAATTATTGATAACTTCAAGTATCTCATCAGATGTTGTGGACTTTTCTTCTTCAATATCAGTTTCCTTAATAGGCGAATCAGTTTCTTTTCCACTTAGCATCTATTGTTCCTCAACATTCAAATTACTTGGATCATCAACTATATAATCCATAGGATTGTCTGCAGTCAGATCAACAGAATTTGTTGCATCCAATGCAACTTTGGTCTTGTCCTATTCTTTTACAATTTGATCTTTAAGTATCTATGGTTCAGGGGTAGTCTTCACTTCAACCTCTTTTGCTTTCTGCTCAGATGTCCCTTCACTAGATTTCTTATCTTTTGGAATGATCAGTCCAAAGATCTCTTTCCAAATCCTTTTGCTTTGAGGTACTACACCTTCTATATCATTCTTCAGAACAACATAACCTCTGAGTTTAGGAACAAACTTACTCTTGTACTCTTCAATAAATTTGACTCTTTTCTTTGAGGTTAAGTCAGGTATCACCTGGGCTAATGGTCCTTCCTTGATCTGTCTTTCTGTGGCAAGTGCAAATTCCCATTTGCTTGACAGAAAATAATAAATTTCATCTGGCACATGATTTCCTATCTCTGTAGGAGTTAATTTGAAAGTACTCATCATGTCCAAGAGTGCTTCCTATACTTTGTACCTATCTTCTATTTTCAACTTTTCATACTTGATGAACTTAAATGTTGCTAACCCTGTTGAATTCCTCAAAGTATCACATACCTCATCAATACTTGCTGGTTTCTTGAATTGAGCTTTAGGTATGTTGTTGGGTTCATCAGTTTCTATCTTCTCCTCATCACTATCTGTCCCCAAATTTAATCTCCTTATGGGTCTCTTTGCTGGCTTACTCAGCTCAGCCTTAGGAGAAACCTTTGCTTCCTTTCCATAACTACTTTCTACAACTTTCCTTTTACCATACACTTTTTTTTGCACTTCTATTGGGGAAGTAATAGTAGATGCTCTTTTCCTTGGACGATTAGCTGCAGGAGGTGTAATCTTGGGTTTGGCTCTGCTCGGCTTGGTTACTATAACAATTGATGGTTTCTTTCCCTTAGCTTTCTTAGTAACCTCTTCTGATGCACTGAATTCCTCCTCTATAGATATATCCTCACCTTGTCTAGTGGTCAGGCCTAGAGGTGCATCGTCAAGTTCTTCATCACTACCTAAGCCAACCATTTTCTTCAGGTTTTTCACTATCTTCTTTCTTTTCCTATCCATAGTTCCTTCATTCAAACTTCTATAAATTTTAGCCTTAGCTTCATCAAAATTTCCAATTCTCTCTATTGTGGTGTCAATTGCCTCAGCTAGGAGTGTAGTGATGGCAGAAAATGCTTCATCAACATTGATTTCATATGGAAATGGCTCTAAGCATGTTATCCTAGGAGTCACTGCCTTGATATAGGTATTATCTGTATCAACTAGAAAACATATTTCCTCATAGTGCTTCTAGACTAGTGACTTAGGAATCCTAGTCCTTAATCTCATTCTCTTCTTGAATTCTACAAATAGCTCCCCATTATGCTATTGAAGTTACTCCCTAGTTTCTCTATACATTCACTAATCTGAACTCTAATGGGTCTATCCTTTTTCCAAACAATATTTCCCAGTGTAGGAAATGTATCCTAAATGTAGAAAAATATACATGCTAGTAAAGAACCAAACTTACATGACGAGCTCTTAGCCTTTCTGATTGATCCAAGGTTCTCAGCTAATTGTGTCTGCTGCAGCTTGGCAAGATCATATGTATGATTCTTCTTGACAATTTTCCATGCTTGATCAACTGCTATACAGGGAACACTATCCAATCTGCTAGACTGATAGAACTTGTGTGCAATTACCCTTACTCCAAAGTCAAGTTCTAGGTCAGTAATTGTAGAGATAGTCATACCTCTATTGTTCCATACTGCTCCTGTGTTCAATGTAATTTCCTCTTTGCTGTTATCCCTCATGGTCTATTTTTCATTCACTATCAGATATCTAGTCACTCGATGAATCATGCTTCTGGTGATCTTGACTAGTCCATTATCCAACCACATGCACATTTCATGAACTCGACTAAGCATAACCTTAATCCATTCATCTTTGAAACCTTGGGAAAAATCTAGGGTATGAGTTAACCCTTTGTCAGCTAGATGTTTGAATTCTACCTTCAGAACTCCATTTACACATAATTTGTTGTAGGATTTCCTCAATTCATTATCTCCTTCTTCTCCAATCTTAACCATATAACATGATCAAAAATCATGGATCATGAGTACCTTGGGTGGAATGGATGAGAGGGCTCCCGTTAAATCACTCTGAATCGCACTCTAGGAACGGCTCGAAAGTTGAGAGGTTCACATTCATCACTCTGTATTAACTGAATTTGTTCTGGTTTTGCCTCCATAATCTTAGTTGGTGTTGAAGAACTTGCAGCCATGATCTTTGAAATTAGGGTTTGAGAGATGAGAAATAGAGTACCTCAGCAAGTAATGCTTCACACTATTCATTGTTCACCTTAAGATTGTTGATGGCACGCTGATGAAATCTTCATTTCTAACTCCGTTAAGATCAATTCTTCAAATCACTTCAATTGCTCGGTAAATAGTAAAAATCACAAGGTAAAAATGAAATGTCGATTGTTCATTCGATATAAGCTTCAAAAGGTCAAGGTACGTAAGCATTGAATTTTTTGCCTATTGAGTTAGTGCAAGACAGCTGTCCTCAACTTTAACACAACTTGCATCCCACTCGGCTTACTACACTCAGCCTTCACAAAATTTACTTGGCTAAAAAAAATTGGCACTCACTAAAGAACTCGGCTTTAGTGTCCATGATTGATGCTCAACACATATAGTGCAATTTTCTCATCTTGACATTTTTTCTTCAAACTATGTCCCGGTGTATCTTAACATATGTAAATATGGACTTTTGTACATTTCATGTTAGGAACTGATGTAAAATAAGAGTTTTAAATACAGTTCCTTACATACCTCTTTCTCTTAGTTGGAGAAGATGTGATCACTTGATCTATTGGATTGGGTGACCTCAGCTTCATTGGCTTCACTGCTACATGGTTCAGACTTCTTAACCCATGTCTTGTTCATCTATGCTCTAATTTTCTCAACTGTAGGAGAAGGTACTCTAGTCTTACAATATTTCCTTGTATGTCCAATTTTCAGACAACTGTGACAAACTAGGCTTCCATTCATCCAACTTTTAGAATTTCCTCTAAAATGTGTCCTTATGCAATTTTCTGGAACATGTCCATACTCACCATAGTAATGACAACTATGCCATGTGTTGTAATCCCAATTGTAAGTATTGCCTTTTCATGGTGATTTCTCTTGTAACTTTGATGTCCATTATTTTTTACCTTTAGATCTACAATCTTTTTCTCTATGACCATATTTGTGACAATTATAGCAATTACCATTGAGTCTAGGCATTTTTATTGCCTTTATATTACATTCATGCACTTGATGTCCAAATTTATTACAGTTAAAGTAATAACCATTAAAGTTAGTTTTGGATTGGACTTACCATTCTTGCTTTGGAAAATGTTTGTTGTATGACCTAGTTTTCCACAGTGGTGACAAACAGGTTTCTCATTTCTCAGCTTTGCATTCTTTCTTTCACCTGTGTTAGATGATTCTCCATCTTTAGTGGTTTTATGTTGTTCAATGTGACCTAATCTTGAAGAATATTTAGGTCTTCTTGATGCTTCCACCAATTGTTCTCATAGTTGCACTCGGACCATTCACTTTGTTATTAAGTTCTTTCTCAGATCTCAATTCATCTTTCAATTGACTGTTCTTAGATCTAAGATTTACAATCTCCAGATCTTTCCTATGGATCTCCTGATTCACAAGTAATAGTTGATTTTCCATGTCTACTTGATTGACTGTCAATGTTTGCACATCATGTGTTCTTTCATCAAGTCTGGTAGTCATCATTCTTTTGTCTTCTTCTACCATAGCCTTGTCATCTCTGACTTTCTTTTTCTATTCAACAACTTCACACATTCTTATTGATTGGGCTTCTTGTTCCTTTTTCAATTTTTTGAATTCTTCACATAGTGCACTGTTCTTTTCCAGTAGATCTGCCATTGCCGCATCGCTGTCAGTAGAATCTCCATTCTAAAATAGATTTGTGGTGTCCTCTTCTTGATAATGAGTGGCATTCATTAGTTTGGCCAAATCTTTTCTTGCAGTCAAGGACTTCTTTAATTCTTGTCTGGCAGTCTCAAGCTGTTGTAGTGCAAGATGAATATCAATCTTTTGATTCTCAATGACTTTACCCATCTTGTAGATCTCCATCTCAAGATCTGTATTCTCAAGCTAATTATGACCCTTTTAGAGAACTGAGCTCTGATACCAATTTTTGGAAATACAATAATGGGAAAGCAAGATACTGAGAGGGGGGGGTGAATCAAATCTTCAAAATTAAATGCTTAAAGTAAACTTGATCCACATCCATACATATATGAATCTAAAGTAATCTCAATAATCTCAGATAGTAATCATACAATGAAATAAATAACGCATAACACAATAACTTGGTAACCCAGAAACCCAAATAGGTAAAATTGGGGTGGGGATGACACCCACAAAATTCTCCACTACTGAAATAATAAAGTGTACCTGTTAAGGTTACAAAATGTAATCTACCCTGTTAAAGGTCTACCCTATTAAGAGCTTAAGATCATTACAATCTACCCTATGAGGATTTGAAACTTACAATGAAGTAAGCACCCTGTTAGGAGATTTAAGAAAGGTCTGCTAGAACTACTTTGTCAAGAGATTTTCACTTGATACAACATTTAGAATGTCTCAAGTATTGATCCTTCAATGTGCACTCTGATGCTGATGATGGATCTCCTCTTTTCAGTACCTTCTATGATCTCATAATCTGATATTTCTCTTCACTGTTGTTCACTATGTTATTACTCTACTTGATCTCTACTTTTGAACAAAATAACCCTTTGTGCATTTTAATTCAAAATGTAGTCACTTTGATAATTTTTCTACTGTCTCTTACACACACAAAATAGGGTTTCAAAGAAATCTAATATACCTATACAATTCTGATAGTGAGATCTGGATCAACTATTAAGATCTAATATCCATTCCTTGATGGTAAAACAATTAAATGTTTACAATGAGTCATGCATAGCATAAAACAATTAAATGCATAACTAACTTAGTAGAAGAATATTAAATGCATACATAATTCAACCCAAAAATCTTATACAAGTCAGCTAGATCACTTATCCTTGAAGTTTGTATCATTCTAGACATGTATACAAAAATTGTTCTTCTCAGCACTTGACTTCTCTTTCGCTACTCAGCTCGACAATGTAACATATAATCTAATAAATTATAATAAAAGTGTCAAAGACTTGAGAGAATCAAAGAGAAAAAGTTTATGCTTTCAGTAATGCATAAAAGATAAGTATTCACAATGTGACTACAAACACCAACGGTCACTAAAACCCGACAGATAGATATCATTGACTGTCAAGTCATAGTGATGCCCAAGCAAGAACATCAACAAGCATTACTAACAAGAAGAATCACAAGCATACCCAATGGCTAGAAACATAGTGTAAACCAACAGAGAAGCCCAAGGAGAACTGGAGTGTTGACCGATACTATCAAAGAGTTAAACACCAAAATTAACTTGAGTTCAGAAAGGAAAAAATATCTTATTGGCAGAGATAAATATAGACTTAACTGGTAGTTATCATTATTTTCATCGACAAGATAAGCCAAAGATAATTAATTGATTTAAAACTATTTTGTCTAGTTGGAAACAAGATCTCAGCGAGATAAAACAAGATTTTTTCTTTAAATCTAATTGGCGAGAGTTGTGGATCATGCCAAGTTCAAGAAAATCAAGAACCTAACAATGGTGATATCATGTCTATAAAGAGAAAACTCAATTCATTACGAATTGGTGTGGGTGAATGAATGGAAAGAGGATGCTGAAGAGAAACTGATGAACAACAACTTGATACAGTGCTGATCAACCAAGCTAAGGAAAGAACTAAAGTTTTATGTGGACACTAAGCAACAGAGCACAACATCACCGAGCATAATCAAAGTGGAGAAAAGGTATAAACAGAGTTATATTGATCAGAATAGTTTTATGAGATTACAACAGATCTAAAAATCTGCAAGTATAAGTTGTATATGTAAATAGATCATCGTGTTTTAGTTTAACCATTGATTTAGAAAGTCTCTTAACTGAGAGGGATTTAAAGATCCTTTCTATATTAAGATACATCCCAAGGAGTATCAAAAAGTTTGATCATGAAGATAGCATGAGATGCCAGATACCAATTGACAGGCCAAGTGAGTGTCTGATCAAAATGGTAGCATAGAGATGCCCGCTATCAAGTGACATACTAAAATTTTAAATCCTCTAAAAAGGTCACACCTAACAGTGTGTTTGTAATCTTTAACAAGGTTGGCTCTTCACTAAACTCACTTCAAAAGAGTGAAAATTTTGGGTTACCGGTCCCAAGTGGTTTTTCCCTTAACAGGGTTTCCACGTTAAAAATCCATGTGTCAATGTATTTATGAGTCATTACTTTAGTGTTTTGCATTACACATAACTTAACTGGATTGATCAATATACTCTAGACAATTTACTATCTTTCGGTAAATTAATAGACTGCTATTCAGTAAATCTATAGTAGAAGGTTTTACAAAGCATTATGAGCAGTAGTAATTTGATATAAGTATTTGGAGGCATTCATCTTATAGGACTGAAGATAAATAGAGGTATAATATTGTGGTACTAAGTTTTAAGGGTTGATTATTGGAATATTTTTGAGGCCACTGATTCAACCCCCCTCTCAATTATTACTAACATCTGGTTCATTAGTCAACTTGAATCGATCAGGTTTCTCTATATATACTTCTTCTTCCAAATCTCCATTTAGAAAAGAATATTTTACATCCATTTGATAGACTTTAAATTTCTTGTGAGCAACATAAGAAAGAAATATTCTTACCACTTTTAATCTTGTCACTCATGCAAAGGTTTCCTCATAGTCATCTTTCATTTGTGCATACCCTTTGCATACCAATCTTCCCTTATTCCTAATAACTTCTCCATATTTATTTTCTTTATTCCTAAATAACCATTTTGTACCAATAAAATTCTTGTCTATTGGTCTGGGAACATGGATCCAAGTGTTGTTCTTCTGAATTTGTGTCAACTCTTCTTCCATGGCTTTGTACCAATTTTTATCTCTGTAGACTTCCTTTACATCCTTAGGTTCTACTTTTCAGATTAAGCAGGCTTCTTCATTTGTAATCCTTCTCTAGGTTTAAACTCCTTTTATTCTATCCCGAATGATTTTATCTTCTAAATAATTTAATCTCACATACCTTGGAATCTTTTGTCTTACCACAGACTTTTGTGATTTATCCTCTCCACTTGTATAGGCATCATTAACTTCATTTATTGTTCCACCTTGAATTTGATATGGATCATTGTGTTGTTCTCCCTAATTTATATTGATATTATGATCATCACACTCATATACACCTTATTTGGATAAGCTCTCAAGGTTTTCATCCACCTAAATTACATTTGCACTTTCTACTATTTTCTTCAATCTTTTTTTGTAGCATCTATATGCTTTTCTCTTAGTAGAATAGCCAAGAAATATGCCTTCATCACTTCTGGTATCAAACTTCCTAATATCCTCATCTCTCTTAATGTAGTATTTACTACCAAATATTTTGAAATACTTGATAGTAGGAACATTCCAAAAAAAAATTTCATAGGGAGTCTTCCATGTTTATCCCTTGAGTTGAAAACGGTTGAGAGTATATACTGCAGTACCAATTGTTTCTCTCCAAAACATTGGAAAAAATTTCCCTTCAATCATCCTAGTCCTTGTATTATCAATAATGGATCTATTCTTCCTTTCAATGACTCCATTCTATTGAGATGTTCATGAAGTTGAAAACTATCTTTTTATTCCATGACTTTCACAAAATGCATTGAGCTCACAAGATGTAAATTCTTTACCTATTTTTGGTCTTAAGCACTTCACCTTCAGTCATGTCTTAGTCTCAACCCAATTTTTAAAGATCTTAACTTTTCAAGAGCTTCATATTTTTCTTTTAGAAAGGTTACCCATACCCTTCTAGAGTAATCATCTATGAGTAACATAAAGCATATGTCTCCATGCATACTTCTTGTTTTGGTAGGACCACACAAATCAGTATGTACAAGATCTAATAATCCATTGGAATTTACAACTTTATATATGAATTTTTTTTTAGTTTTCTTACCCAATTGACATTCTTTGTAGGTATAATTTCTAGGCTTCTTCAGTATTGGAAAATCTCTAACAACATGTTTAGAATTTAATGCCACAATGTTATCAAAGTTCACATGGCATAGCCTTTTATGCCATAACCATCTCTCATCTACTTATGCAATCAAATAAGTCTTTTGTCCACAATTCAGATGAAATACATTACCTTTATTCTTTGAGCCTGTGGAAATTTCTATTCCATCATTATTTGTGATCTTGCATCTATCATCTTTGAAATGTAGCCAATATCCTTTGTCGACTAACTCTCCAACACTAAGAATATTATGCTTCAGACCTTCCACATATAGTACATCATCATTTGTGTTCTTCTTATCCAGAGAAATGGATCCTCTTCCTCTAATCATACCACCACTGTTATCACCACATCTTACTATACCATCATGCTTTTCATAATTGATAAACTTTATCATGTCACCAGTCATGTGATGTGAGAAGCAACTGTAAATAATACATTCATATATTTTGATCACTTGATAAACTAAGGCTTTTTTTGCAATAACACTATTAACAGAAATGTTAGACTTATAATCATTTGAATTGGCTTCATCCTCCTTAATGGAAATAATTACATTTTCATATTCACTTCTAACAATATCAGACTGATCGTCAGTGATACCTTCATCATCAGTAGCATAATAACACTTTTTGTCAAATCTTGACCGATTGAACTTGAACCTAGCATCCCTCTCTGGACATCTAGAGGAAAATTTTCCTATTTTATTACATGAGAAGAATTTTATGGGAATTTTTACTTTATACTTACCTTATCCTTTAGGTATTTATTTGGCAATTAGTGCTTCTATCTCCTGAAGTTCCTTCTCTTCTTCTTCAAGATCTTTGATTTCTTGTTCATATTTTGACACTCTCCTTGTGGATATCTCACCCTAATTTGATCTATACATTCCTCTTCCATATGTAGTGGCTTTGAAATAAGTTTCAACCATAGGAAAAGAGTCACCAAATTCACTCATTTAAAATGTAGATAACTTACCAACCAAAGTATCTCTTTGTATAGTGGAAAAAGTCTTTATTTATTCAAGTGCACAAACCTTGGTCTTGTAAGCATGAGGAAATGATCTCAATACCTTGTAAACAATCTCATTTTCAGCCAATGTTCCACTGGCACATATGATTCCACAAACTAGTTCATTAATCTTTTGCATGTAGAAGACAATGTTCTCATCTTCAACCATCTTCAATGCTTCATTCTTTCCTTTCAAGATTTTCAAATTTTCTTTCTTTACATGTACATCTCCTTCATGTAGAGTCTCCAACTTGGTCCAGGTCTAATGAGAAGTCTCTAGATCCATCACATTTGTGTACTTTGTATCTGATAGGGTACACAGTAATACTTCATTTTCTCTCATATTGTATTAAATTTTTTCTTCTCATTAGTTGAGGTCGTGGATAGATTTGTAGGAGGAGTATAAGAGTTCTTTTTAATATTCCAATATTCCTCACCAATGCATGTTAGATGTGTAATAATCCTTCCTTTTCATATGGTATAGTTAGTACCTTCAAACCTTGGATTGTCCTTTCTATACGTTGTCATAACAGATCTCCCTCAAGCTTGTTAAGATTACTTCAAGGGAAATATGATCTAATACCAATTTTTGATACTATGAAAATGAAAAACTAAGAGTGGGGGTGAATTAGTTGTTCCCATAATCACCTAACATTGGTCTAGTAAACTAAGAGCCCCTAATCTTGATTAATTGGCCTAAAAACCTAATCAAAGGCATTTAAATACTAGGCCTAATTATGTGAGTAAATTCAATCAACCTACTCACAAAATCAAATCAATAATCATCAACCAAATCCTAACATCAAGGTTATTAAGTTGATAAATCAAAGTCCCTTAATAGTCCTAACCTCCTTTTAATTAAGTGAACCCATTCAACACATGTGTGTTCATCAATTTATAATTAAAAAGGAATTAAAGGGAGAAATTGCTATTTTGTCTCATCTATAACCAAACAAGCATAACTTTGACCAATCAATTGCTAATCGCATGGATTAAGTTCACATTGATTGAGGGAGAGAGAATATCAATTTCTCTTAAAGATCAAATATCAACCATTCATTCTCATGGGATTTGTATAAAATCAAGATCAATCAAGGCACTATTGATACATCCTAGTTTGCACGTAAATAATGCTAAATTTCATCTAGGGTTTTATAATGCATTGTAGGAATCTTAATTTGCATAGAATTTCCTTTCTTAGATCATATACATATCATTTAGCATAATGGATAATGACTCTTAATTTCATTACTAGCTTAGTTTCATCTTTCTACATTCTAGTTGCATTGTCTTAGCAAGATCTTGGAGTAGAAAGTGCAATCTTTTCATCATACTCACAATGAATCTTCCAATTTAGAGTATCCTAGTTACTAGTCTACATGCTAAATCTTAGAAAAATACAAAATAGACCAAACTCGCTTCATCTAGGAAGCAATTAATTAGTTTCTAATAGGTTTTCATTTTGTTGTTTTGATTGAATATCATGTTACTAACCCATGGATGTAAAGATTTATTGAATTTTTTGTGCTAACCACTTTCTCATTACAATGTGTCTCACCATCATGAATTGGTATTGATCAATGTATTAGTCATAGAATCTCACACCTCACCAAGGGTAGTTTCCAAGCACTATCAACAACTGCTCATCATTCAACTCATCAATTAGAGTCCGTCATCCTAGTCTCTCACCAACTACAAGGTTTGCCACAAACACAACAGTGTTTTTCAACACCACAAGCCCAAAATCAAATAGTGTTTCTTAAAACTCTCATTGGACACATAAGTGTTTTTCAACACTCATTGGATGAACTATGGAGATTTAGATACAACAAGTATGGACAACCAACAATCAATAGAACCCCTCAATACCTAAACAAAAAAAAATAAAAAAAATATGAAGATATGATTGATCATGTCTCCCATGTAACTTGATGATATCCCTAGATTAGAAAAACTAGGAAAGACATTGAATTTTACTTGTGTGTTGTCTAATATCATTATTTTTTGAGAATTATGTCTTCTTGGTAACTCAAAGATGTCTAACGACTACAGAAACAAGGATATCTTGCATGATCATTTTATTTGATTTCTTCTTGTGGGTGTGGTTCTGATGATCTAGAAATATCAAATAAATCAGGTGTCTATGGTAAGAGCCTCCATATTTTATAGTACATTGCACATATCTTAAATCACTTTATTTGAATGATAGGGTGATATTAGAAATATCTCCTTGTCTATTTCTATGTTTATTCACACAAAGGCACACTCATGTTCATCTTGGCTCTAAAATGCATCGATGCTAGTGTACCCTTGCAACATTAATTGGAAGCAATACTCAGGTCATCTAGACCCTACTATCTTGATGTTTGTATTTTATTCCCACATCCTATTCGATGGAAATTATATTCATATCCTCATGGTCACAATGACACTAGTGAGGGTTATATGGCCTTCATGCTCCCAAAACTCTCAATGATGATAAAGATAGATACAAGACCAAAGTGACTTGCATTACATCTTGCATTCATCCTCGGTTTGCATTTAGTTTTAGCATTATGATGTTGCTAGAATCTCAAGAAATGAACATCATACCTTTCCTCAATAGTCAACTGTAGATATAATCCTTGACTCAAATTAAATGGACCTAAACACATTACCTGCAATAAAATTTAGTGGCATACATCATCAGATCATATAAAAGGGCATGCAGTGCTAAGATTTCATTTCATTAAGCATATTGATTAGCTCATGACATAAAAATTGAAGCAAGAGAACAAGCTATTGGTTACGTTATGATGACATCAAAAGATTAAAGAGGATATTAATAAATCCATACACAGTGCAATGCTACAATTAAAGTACATTTCATAATGAATAAATAAGTCCAACAACATGATCAGGAAAGGAAATGAATATATCTATCAACATAGCATGATGTAAAATACAGCTACTCATGACAAAAGAAAGATGCTACACATTCATCACAAGAGATATAATCAAAAGGATCATACACAAACAACATCACATGAGGACACAAAAGAAGCAAAATAAAACATTTCATATATCATCCTGAATATAAATTCTAAGTACAATTTATCAGTATTAGTGAATCAACATCGATGAATCAGTATCAGTATCATACACAAAATGTACATCATGTATGTCAAGGTGCATCATGTATACAATGAGTCTCAAAATAAAAAGAGGAGAAGAAGGAAGAAAGAAGAATCATGTCTCACTTGCACCCTTAGCACCTTCATGGGGAAGATGAGGAGGTGGGACCTCAGCTCTAACAGGAGGTGGAGGGATTTCTCCCTCTGATCTAGTCGTAAAATATGAATAAGTAGGTGCTATGTTTCCCTCAGGAATAAATCCATTGTACATGGCATAATAATAAGCATCTATCACTCCCTGGTAGTTGGAGACATGTTGATCATGATCCCTGGTAGTGGTAAGCCCCAAAATATGGGTTTCAGCCCCCCAATCTCACTCCTCTAGCTGTGACCATTCTACAGTGAGCTCTATCTCCAACTATCAAATATGTGTGGCTTCTCTCTCATATACCTTTGTAGGAGGTGCATCAACAATAAGAATATCTCCCATAGGTTCCTTTCCTTTATCCTTAGACAAAGGATCATATCTATCTCCATGATGTGGAGGACCTCTGTAGACTCATCGTCGCACCAACCCCTCTCCCTCCTCCTCACCGACAACATCCTCCTCAACACCAACAGAACCTAAAGTTCCACCCTCTCCACGCCTACATTTTTGTCCCAAAAAATCTTGAATCAAGATGTCTCCTAGAGTGCCAACCTATCCCTTGTTCTACCCTCTGGTGGGTGGATCATCGTCAATACATGGAGCTCTCTCCATCAGATCAGTAAAATGAGGCACAGGATGAGCTTCTATGCATCGCCTATGGGCTAGGGTGACACTAGAATTTGTAAGCTCAGGTAGTTACTCCCACTTGGAAGGTTGAGGCCATGAACCTCCTAAATTAACAAGGCATGAGATAATATTGAGTCCTATCCCTAGCTCTCCTGATATGCATAACGAGCATATGTAGTAAACTCTATAGAGGCAGATCTACCAATGACAGATAAACTATAAAACATAAAAGAAATCTCTCTGTGAGCATCAAACCATCTCTCAAAACCAATGTATAGCCTCCAATCAATAACAGATAGGTCATCAAGCTGTCGGTGCTAGTAATATGTCTTGCCCAAATTGGGTTGATGGATGTATCCTATGTACCTATAAATGTAGGGTTGGCCAGCCCCATTAGCCCCATTTGTCACTGGTCAAGCTATGCAAAGATGTTCTCATGCCCATGTCTATAGCACCAATAATCCTGTAGCCATGCTCCTGCTTCTCTGGTATAAAACCTCATGAAGCTCTCGCTACATGTGGAAAATAACGTAGGAACCCCAAGAAAATTTCTTGGGGTAGCCAACATCTCTAATAGAATCTAACCCCAACCACATAAGAAGCCCTGTTGGCTCCTAGTTGACATCAACATGCAACCTATCAACCCAAACATAACACAAGGAAGTGGATACTCTGCAATGTAGTGGGTCATCATGTAATCCCATGTAAGGTGTCTATCCATAATTGTATGATCTCCAAAAATTTGATACAACTTTGCAATGCCCTGAGTGGGCTGTTGATCATAGTACACTAGATTGACTCTGAAGGAAATACGGAGGATCTTGTCGACATCCTCCAGCATTACTGTGATCCCACTAGTGGAGGTGGAAGGTATTATTTTCTAAATGAAACCTCTCCACCAGAGAAGTCAACAAACCATGGTTCAAACAGATATCAAGAATCACAATGAGCTTCCCAAGCCCACACTGGTCAAGGATAACCCTCTCCTAATATAACAAATTCCCCTCTCCTGATCTGATAAGTTCCCCACTATTTGTATGGTCTGTAGATAGGCACAATGAAACTGAGGGTCACTCAACTGAACTTGCATTATAAATCAACATAAAAGTGCATCAGTATGTGATCCAATCAAAGGATACATGCAATAATTAGAAGAAAGAAGCATCAAAAAACAAATAGAATCAAGAAAAAAAGCTATCAAAATACAAATTAAGATGATCAAATGAAAGAGAAAATTTGACTAAAACATGCCACTATTTCCCATCTGATGCAAGATAGTTCACTATATTATCGTACGATAATATTCACTAAGCCATACAATAAAACACAATGAAGTGATAAAGTTCATCACATCGCACAAAGTAAGGGGAAAATTTGGGAAAGTTCATGTGATACAAGGGTAAGGATGAAAGTAAAAAACTCTATGAATGAAATGATATACATTTTTAACCATAATATCATGCGAGGATTCCTACCGGATGATATGATGAATTTTATCATCGTATGATAGAGCGACACAGACGGGTATAAACATGAAAGAAATTCATGAAAATGCATCATAATCTAAAAAAAAGGTTGGGACTCAATCACTTACTAGTGGTTTGTAGTTCCTTAGCTGATTGTGATATCTCTAGAGCTCAAATCAGTGGTTTTTCACTGGTGTAGGCATCTTTCCTCGTAGAAGGGCTCAAAAGTTCTCTAAAAGAAACAATGAAAATGAAATGAAAGTTACCGATAAAAAAAAAATGAAATGAAATGAAAGTGACCCCTCAAGGCTCTTTTATAGCCACTTTGACCTAATTTTCAAAGTCATCAGATCATACTGAAAACAACACCATTACCTAATTTGAGCATCTTAAATCTATTTTTTGGGAGTGAAATTGAAAACAAGTATAAAATTTCATGCCAAATGCCCCTATCAAAATTTTCAATTAAATGTAGTTGATCGCTGGCCTAATCAAGATTATCATTGAAAATTAGTCAAGAATCAATCCAAATTCAATCCTGCCTAATCCACCCATGATCAAACCATGGTCCAATTGAGTTAAATTTAGTCAAACATTGGTCAAAATTTGTCAAAATGACCTCAATCATGCTTGAAACTTAATCATAATCATCTACAATCTATTTGGAATCAAATTGAATCAATCTCACATGATTCCTAATCATAAATTGAATATTTCCTCTCAAATCAATCAATTAAATTTTGATTTCTCTCTTGATGGGCAAGATAAATACATCAAATCAAGCAATACCTCATCTCTAGGGGCATCACAATTTCATCAGAATCCATATCAAGTTGCGATCCATGGATATTTCTCTACACTGGTAGTTTCATCGCTTCACATCAAATTTCTCAGAATGCATTTCATATTTTTCAAACCATTCAAATCTCTAGGGGAATATCCATTTCATCAAACCACATAAATCTGGTAGTGTCTTCCCAATTAGGTAATTGGCTTAATTAGGATCCATATCAAGTTAAATACCTCAATCAGTCTCTTAACTATAATTATTTTCATCACATTTCATCAAGTTGATACTCAGTCAAACCAACCTTATGGTTTAAGATTCTTTTCTGACATTGATCAGTTTCATCGCTTCACATCAAATTGGTCAGTTGTCATCACCATCAGAAAAGAATTCAGTTTCATCACTCCACATCAATCCAAACATTCTGGTTCACTTCTATCGATCTACATTCAATCAAGCTTGGATTTGGTATCTCGGTCTTTGTTTAATCAAGTTCAAAACTGATATATTTGAACCTTCAATCAAATTTTGTTTGATCAAGTTCAGAATTAGTTCTCAATCAACAATAGTTTCATCTCTTCACATCAAAATATTCGACATCTCAACATCAAAAATTCTTTGAATCTAGGTGTTGCTTGCACATTGATTCAAAGTGGGTGAAATATAATCACCTAAAATTGGTCTAGTAAACTAAGAGCCCCTAATCTTGATTAATTGGCCTAAAAACCTAATCAAAGGAATTTAAATAATAGGCCTAATTATGTGAATAAATTCAATCAACCTACTTGTATATTTAAATCAATAATCATCAACCAAATCCTAACATCAAGGTTATTAATTTGATAAATCAAAGTCCCTTAATATTCCTAACCTCCTTTTAATTAAGTGAACCCATTCAATACATGTGTGTGCATCAAATTTCTAATTAAAAAGGAATTAAAGGGATAAAATTGCTATTTTGTCTCATCTACAACCAAACAAGCACAAATTTAAGCAATCAATGGCTAATCACGTGGATTAAGCACAAATGGATTGAGGGAGAGAGAATCTCAAACGCTCTTAAAGATCCAATTTGATCCATTCATTTTCATGGGATTTATATAAAATCAAGCTCAATTAAGGCATTATGAATTCATCCTCAATTGCAAGTAAATAATAATAAATTTTATGTAGGGATTTATAGTGCATTGTAGGAATCTTAACTTGTACAGAATTTCCTTTCTTAGATCATCTACATCTCATTTAGCCTAATGGTTAATGACTCTTAGTTTCATTCTTAGCTTAGTTTCATCTTTCTACATTATAGTTGAATTTTTTTAGAAAGATCTTAGAGTAGAGAATGCAATCTTTGCATCAATACTCACAATGAATCTTCCATTTTAGAGTAGCCTGGTTAGTGATCTACATGCTAAATCTGAGAGAAATACAAAATATACCATAGTTGCTCCATCTAGGAAGCAATAAATTGGTTTCTAACGGGTTTTCATTTTTTTTATTGAATATCATGTTACTAATACATGGATGTAAGGATTTATTGAAGTGTTTGTACTAACCACTTTTCACACACACAGTTCCTAGACTTGTCAAACTTCAAACCCTTAAACCCCAAATTCGTTATACTTATGAACCCTTAAATTTGATCTGATCAAATGAAATAATGAACATGAAAGTACACACAATCAAATCACATCCACACAAGTTGACACAATATTTTTATCATGGAAATCCTTTTAGGGGGAAATCGACTGTGGGGTTTATTACTGATAATAAGTAAATACCTTGTTAGAAGTAAAAACTTATTACAATGTATATGGGGATTACACATGCAATCAGGCTCACTATCTAGAGATCATTGTTCAAATTAAAATCCTTGGGATACAACCCTAAGGAAGGCTCACTGCCTTATAGTTTTTATCACTACAATGATCAATAAGACTACAATCTAATAGGATTTTGTGAACTATTGATAATGACAACTCAAATGTCTAATCACAGTTCCTTATATGTACACTTTACAGATCTCCGTTCAACCTCATATTAAAACACTTTTAATTTCACTGAATTAGGATCTCCCTTTTTCTATCCACCTCTTACATATGTAACAACGATCTGAAACTCAAATTTTCCCTATTTCATCATCTTATACCTATAAATAGGTTGGCAAAGCATAATTCATCATCTCTTTCAATCTACGAGCTAGATCTCTTGATTTGAATTCTTCTATGACCGCTTAATCTTGACCACAAAGTATAACCACCTTATCAAGATCATAAATCTTCCAGATAACACATTTTGTACTAGTGCAACATGATTTAC
The DNA here is from genome assembly GCA_018584345.1 of Thuja plicata. NCBI lineage: Eukaryota > Viridiplantae > Streptophyta > Pinopsida > Cupressales > Cupressaceae > Thuja > Thuja plicata. Next base: position 7,936,247 of record MU224951.1, on the reverse strand, counting down.
CAACTAGGTCAACCAAGATCAAATGATAATATCAAGAATAATTCTGACCAAAAATTCAATCAATCAAGTCCTTTTGATCATGAGTAACACCAAATCATCAATCACATACTTCAAGAACATCTTCCAGCATAATGAAAAATACTCATCCATCCAAATCCATCATAGCCATTTGGATTTGTCACCCCTTTTTCACAAATCCCTGAAGAGCATTTCCATCAAGCCATTGAGATAATAAGATTATTCCTTGTGGACATCGTAAGTATAAACCCTTTGAGTTGAAGATACCTGATTATTTCCTAGACACACTCCTAAATGGGCTTCTTGAAATTTTCTCTCTTAAGCACATTAGACCTTTTTATGGCTTCCTGTTGATAGTGACTGTCATCTTTTCTTCCAATCATCTTCTACAACCTATTAACCTCTCCAAATCTTCATGAAACTCTCTGTAAATTTTGGTGAACATAGAAATCACATTCAACATCCTTCTTATATGTGTGCAAATCCATATCTATCGTGTTCTCTTCTCATTGGACCTATGAACACTCTGCTCCACTTGCTAACCTACAAAAATTAAGTTAGCAGCAACTAATCTATTCTTCTAATCACGTCCTCTGATCAATTCCTCTACTTTGTTGACATCAATTCCAAAACATTAGTCTTTTATCTTTTCCAATATGTGTGTTTATGTGTGTTTTTGTGTGTGTGTGCATGTACATTTTTGTGTGTGCATGTGCATGTGTGTGTGTGTGTGCGTGTGCGTGTGTGCATGTATGTTTTTGTGTGTGTGTGCGCATGTGTATGCATCTATGTATGTGTGTGTGTATATGTAAGAGAAGGTAAGAATGAATGAATAGATTCAAATGCCTACTACTCGGTGAGAGGTCTATACCTTGAATATCATAGACTCAACTAATAAATTACTAGACAAGATAAATAATTCACTTAGTAATGTAGATCCTTACTGACTCAGAGTTGGACAGGCACTAAAAGACATCTTGAATTCCCTATACCCCAAAGAATCAACACAAATTTAGATTATAGGCTGGTACAAAGTTCTAGTTTCCATTTCAAGATATTTCAGGTGGTCAACTATTTTTTATTAGTCTATTTTTCCTAAAATCATTTATATTTCCTTATTTACCCTTCTATTTTGTATTATCATATCAAATCCCCCTAAATCTATCCCTTCTCCAAACATACATAATTAGTGATGGACCATTGACCCATTCAACGCTTAAGTCCTACTTGAGTCTATATGGTCATCTCCCTTCTGATTATTCATTAGGGAATTAGATCTACCCTTTGCATGTCTTTTTATATTGTACAACTCCCAACATGCATTTTTTTGGATTTAATGATGTCCCATATATTCTAAACATTTTTTTAAATTAATAATGTGATCCTCTATTTTATTTGATAACATCATCAATTCATTGATGATGTACAATAGGAAAAATACGGAGAGCAATGCAACATAAAACATACTAAGTGAATTACTTCCCCATTTATATAATTGGACATTAGGAAGGAAGAATGTCTCCAATAGGCTCAAGAGGTGAATCAAGAACTAATTAGAATATTGTTTTTCCTTCACTAAATAATCTAATTGAAATGAAATGAGAAAGATGATGTAATGTAATAGAGCTATGAGAAAATTCACTAAAAGGTTGATCAAAACAAACTGAACAAAAATGGTATTAAGCTGAAACTAACGGAAATGAAAATCAGAAAATAAAATTGACCTATACCAAATATTTTAGTAAAAAATGATAGGAACAAGTAAAAATTCAATCTGTACCCAAGGGATAAGGCAAAATTTGATCTATACCCAATACTTCCAGATGAAATTTTCATGGAATCTGCAACTATTCATGTACTTCCCATAAATGATCTAATGGCTCTATAACCTATTCCTACAAACATAAAAATGGGGAAAAGTTTGGGAAAGGGATTTTCTTTGGTCAAACCCACATTTAGGAATCAACCTTAAAATATAATAGAAAAGGAAATAAAATAAAAAGGCAATTTTTTGATTTACCTTTCATAAACCCTCATGAATGGATGTAGTAATCACTCAAATCCATGAAGATTATTGAATGTACTTGGAATCCAAATATTTGACCTTGGAATGTAATGCAGGATCAAGGATGCCCTCACAAATGCATAAATTTTTTATTTCCACTCCAAGATCTAGAATATAGATATGCTTGATAACCACATGCAAAGGAGAGAGAGAAGGATGAATGAATATTCTTTATTGATTAATAATTCCTCTACTTGTCCATCATGGGAGAGAAAATTGCATCAATTGGAGAAGATTGTCTTAGATTTGATGACACTTGAAGAAATGGATACTTAGAGATCATGAATTGAATGTTTTCCTTCAAATCTTAAATCCAAATCATCAATTTCTCTTTCTTGCTTTAAATCTTGATCACTTTGATTGCCAAAATTCTTTCACTTGATTCACTTTTGAAAAATGAGGAGAAAGAAGTTTCTTTTATAGTAAATCCATCATTTGGATTCAAATTTTATCTAGGCTGACCACAATTGAGAACCTTGGAAGAAGACCCTAGTATCGAGCTCTGAGAAAAAATTGGGTCCAAAACCCTAGGGACAGGTCACCATTTACGATGTGTCACAGGTAAAATAGGCTCAAATTTCATCGAGATATTAGGGAAGTGAATAGGTGCAGGAAAAGAAGAGACATGTCACAAGGATCAAGTATAATAGGTATTCGGACCTTGAAACCACCAAAATGGGGCCTAATAGGTCCCAAAGCATCCAATTATGGGTACTAAATTTTTAGGACTACACATTTAGCCTCCACTTTAGTGGGATTATGAGTCAATATCATGCTCATGGTCAAGGAGATCAATGCATAAGAATGATCCTATCAAGGTGAAGGAGACAAAGAAACATCAAGGCCCCAAGTGATTTAAGTATTCATCAAATCCAAAACCAAGATAAGAGGGTAATTGCTCAAAAGAAAGAGAAAGAGAAAGGAGAGAGAAAAAATATGATCACTAGGCTTGTAAGGGATTTCCTTAATATGGATCACACAAAGGAAAGCATTGAAAAAGATGTCATTAAAGGTGTAGAAATTTGTTTTATTCTAGTCAATTGATCAAAAATGATTAGTCCTTAAGGAAATCATTTCCTCCATTAAGGGATCTGACAAGAGAATGACCAGGCCTAGTTGTCTCCTTAGGGATAAAGAAAAATGATCAAGCCTAAGGAAAGCATTGTATCCTTATGGATCAAAGAAGGGGGATCAATCCTTAAGAAAAGCCTTGTCTCTATTTAGGGATCCAATGAAAAGGATAAACACAAGGAAAGTGTTGTCTCCTTAGTCATCCACAAGAGTGATTGCATCAAACCATTGTATATGTGTGTGAAAAATGTGAAATATAGAGTGGAGTGTATATCCCGATATTAAAGGGATTGTAAATGCCTTAACAGGAGAAATGGATTTAGCAGAGCATACATGCACCCACAAGAAACATTTCCACTATGAGATGCCCCCAAGAAAGGACAAATCAAGAGAAATGAGCATAACAAAAGAGAAAATGGAAGGGATATACCAACTCTAGGGTTAGTATGATCATATGATAATATATGCATATTATATCAAAATAAAAAGTCATCATTGAACCCCAAAGGTAGTAGAACTAAAATACATGATGGAAGAATGTAACGTAACAGTTTCAAAAAGGAGTCTTTTGGGCCAGCATCACGAAGACCAAAAATAATAGGTATCTATCTTTTTGCATCATCCCCAATCACACAACACAAATCTACATTTACAAATAGTGGAACACGCACCACATAATATGTAACAACATATAGAAGACGTGATATATAAATAGAAGTATGTTTACAACATTTTGATTCATTTATCACCTTGAACCAACAGAGAAACTAGGGTCATTTAAATAAATCTAAACAAAACATATAACATGGAACATATCATGGGGGAAGCACATACAAACAAGAAAAAACACAAAATCCACCACACAAGAGGAGCTAGTCAAGTGTATTGCTTGCCCCCCCCCATCTCAATCTATAGTGTTTAGGGTAGGTGAGAAACACACAAGAGGAGAAACATCAAGCATGGTAGATGGAATAATAGACAATTCAAAACAAGGACCATGATGTGAAGATGGGTTAATTTTCTCATCACTAGGATTAAGAGATAATTGTTGTGAAAATATAGTTGGTAAATCATGATTAACATCAATAAGCTCAAACATATCATCAGAATCACTAGCATGAATATTATAGTTAGTGTCATTAAGAGCACCAAAAGCATCATCATCAAGAGTATCCTCTTCATCCAAATTAATTTTAATAGAATCCAGAATAAGAATACAATTATCATGTTTTATTAATTTCATCTTTACAAAGTGAACTTCCTCCTTTGGCTCAAACATAGGTTGATCAAAGGGAATCAAAGAATCAGTGGGTATTTTAGGTGAAGGAATGTTTTGGGAAGAATGTTGATAGGCTCTAGCATGGGGTTTACAATGATAGTCATGAGCATGACAGTTACATTTGGTTTTTCTAGAAATTGGATTTGGTTCTAAATTAATCAACATTAGGTCTTTTATTCTTTAGGAGAAAGAATGGAAGAAAGAAACCTAGGTTAACATCATAAAAATGCTTATAAGATATAGGAGGTGTAGGAAGAAGACTGCATCTAGGACAAGGAGATGGAACATCCTTAGGCTTTCTAAGTTCATCGACCTTTTGGATATTGTAAGCTTGATATGATTGAAAGAGGTTATCATGATGGGGTTTCTTGAGGCATATAAGGCCAAAATAAGTCAAGGTCAACAAACTCTCCAGGCACTAAAGGTTGATAGAGGCTATGGTTAACACTCATGATTTGTCCATTATGAGGAAATTTCAAACACTTATGAATAAGAGAGACCACAACTTTCATAGGGGTAATTGAAGAAAGACCAAGTTTGAGTTGAAATAGATTGGAATTTGGAACCATAGTAATGGTAAAATCTAAAGTTTTTCCACCAACTTCAATAGGAAATAAAATAGAACCATGTGAAGGATAAAGGAAATCATTGGAAGTTTGGATCATAACATCGGACCAGATGGATTCCCTCTTTTCTTCTTCCAACAGTTTTGGGAGTTAACTGGTCAGGATGTGTGTAATGCTGTAAAAGAGAATTTCGGAATGAAATCTCTCCTTAGAGAACTTAATGCCACGTTTTTAGTTCTTATTCCAAAATGTCATGGAGCTAACTCTGTGGATTCTTTCAGACCTATCAGCCTTTATAATGGAATTTATAAGATTATTTCTAAAGTCATGACCTCCAGAATGCTTGCTCTCTTGCCTTCATTAATTTCCCCCCAGCAGAATGGCTTTGTCCCAGGGCATCAAATTCTTGATTCCATAATGGTTGTTCGTGAAAACATTCATTCTCTTGAGGCAGCCAAGAAATAGGGATTTCTTTTAAAATTGGATCTCTCTAAAGCCTATGACAGGGTGGACTGGAAATTTCTCCATAAAGTTCTTAGTAGCTTTGGTTTTGATGAGGGGGTTATTAAAATTATTAACCAATTGGTCTCTACTGTGTCCTCCTCTATGATGGTTAATGGGGGATCTTCTAATTTTTTCAAACCTTCAAGGGGTCTTAGACAGGGGGATCCTATCTCTCCAATTCTGTTTGCAATTTTGGCTGAAGGCTTGGGAAGATATATCTCTAAACTTGTTAATTCTGGTACCCTTTCTGGTCTTTGTCCCTCCTCGGACAGAATTAATTTCTCCCATGATCAGTTTGTGGATGATACTCTTATTATGGGTGAAGCTTCAGTAAAAGAAGAAAGAAATCTTAAAAAAGCTTTATCCACATACACCTTAGCTACGGGTCAATCTATTAATTGGGATAAGAGTTCTTTATTTTTTATCAACACTCCTCTTGAGAGACAAAATTAGATCTCTAGAATCCTTGGATGTAGTATTGGTACCCTTCCTTCCTCTTACCTGGGGCTCCCTCTTTGCTCCAAACCTCCTGATATTTTCTGGAATAAAATTGTTGATAGATTCAATAGGAAGTTGGCAGGCTGGAAAGGTGCTCTTCTCAGTATTGTTGGTAAAATTCAGTTGCTGAAATCTACAATGCAAAATATTCCTGTGTATGCTCTAAGCCTTTTTAAGATTCCTCAAAAGTATGCTATGGTTTTGGAAATGATTCAAAAAATATTTTTATGGACTGGAGTTGAAGAGAAAAAGAGGTTCAGTCTGATTGCCTGGGAAAAAGTTTGCAAACCCAAAAATAAAGGGGGTCTGGGGATTAGACCTATCAAGACCACTAATAAGGCTCTCATGGCCAAATAGGTTTGGAGAATTTTTGGTGACTCAAAGCAATGGAACAGCATAATAAAAAGTAAGTACCTTTCCAACTCTAACAGCTTAAAGGATCTCTTACATAATGAAAATCGAGTGAAGGGTTCTTACATTTGGAATAGTTTATGTTCTTCCATCGATCTCATTAAAAAAGGTATTAGATGGAAATTGGGAGATGGATCAACAATTGATTTCTGGGAAGACCCCTGGATTTATGAATATCCCCTGACTGAAAGACAAGAGTGGAAGGAAATTATTATCCAAGCAAAAAATACAATTGGAATCAAAGTCTCTGACTATAGACAGGCTAATTCCTGGAAGGATCTCTCATGCATTGACAGAAGTCTCTTACCTCTTATGTTAGATCTGCAGTCCTAGGACTGTGATGGTTATAGACAGGATAAGATGGTTTGGAACATTTCTAAAAGTGGTGAGTTCTCGGTCTCCTCAGCTAGCTCCCTTGAATTTGCCAAGGTATCAAAACCCCATTGTGCTACAATCTAATGTAAACTCCTCACTCCTAAGATCAATTTCTTCTATTGGATTATAGTTCAGAATAAGCCCCTTATAGTTGATAACTTGGTTAAAAGGGGTTTCCATCATGTCAATATTTGCAGTCTTTGTATGGACCAAGCTGAATCATGTGACCATCTTATGATTCACTGCAGTTTTTCTAGGAAGATTTGGTCTTTGGTCTTCCAAATTTGGAATTTGGCCTGGATCCTCCCCAATTCTTGGCAGGAATTTGTTACACAATGGAATTGCCCTTTTGATAATGAGATGGCTAGACAATTCTGGATCCTTATCCCTCCTAACCTTTGCTGGGGTATCTGGAAGGAGAGAAATAATAGAATATTCAGAGAGAAAAGTTCCAAACCTGAAATTGTGTTCAACAAAATAGCCAGATCTCTTAAGGAAAACTTCACCTCTGCTATCTTCAATAGCAATAATAAACTAAGTCCCTTCCTTTCGGAAGTCAATTGGTCTAATTGGAAATTCCCAATTTATAAAAATCTTATCAGTCCCCAAAGAGATCTTGCTGTTTGAACCGCTCCTCCCTTTGGCTGGATTAAAGCCAATTTCGATGGTGCTTCTAAGGGAAATCCGGGTGTCTCTAGGGGAGGTGGCATTATCAGAGATAGCTATGGTAAATTCCTTGGTGCAATTAAAATTCCTCTGGGATTTCAAACAAACCATAGAGCTGAGGCCCTGGCAGCTCTGTACACTGTCATGCTGGTGGAGGAAATGGGTTACAAGAAAGTTTGGCTGGAAGGAGATTCTTTGAACATAATCAACAATATTAAAGAAATCAACCCTCCTTCTTGGACTATAGAGAATATTATCTCAAGAATATTGTCTATAGTTAAAACCTTTGAAATTGTTCATATATCTCACAACTACAGGGAGACTAATCAGGTGGCTAACTACCTTGCTAACATTGGCGCCAAAACTGATGGAGTTCAAAAATGGAAAGGAATACCCATGAATGATGAAGCGGTCAAATCTCTTATAAATTATGATAAGCTCAGGCATAACGAAGGAATTATTAAAAGTATTGTTAATGGCACGAATTAATTCAAATTAGAGTGGGAAGATTTGGTATGATGGCCATATCAAGGGGAAGTACATTCACAAGTTGCGGAGTGTAACCCTAATTATTATTACCCAAACTTCAATGATCAATGCCATTATTATTTGTAACTCTGATCAGTTTGAGCATGCGAAGACAAAAGAGGAAGAGAACAACATTATCAGTCTGCTCGAGATAAAACATCAAAAGAACGAGTCTCAGGTAGAGAAAAATAAGAAGGTGAAACTTGTCGCCATGGGAGGAGACCTTAGAAGGGAGGAGCCTGCGGAGTGCAGGTGGAAAAAAGACAAGGATGTTTGGAGAATTCTGAAAAAAGGGAAGGTCCATCATTTTCTGAAGCATCTTCATGGATTTGATCCTGAGATTTCAAATGCTTTTGCTGAAGGATGGGATAAGGGAATGGTCAACATTGCTGGAAAGTCTTTTAGACTCAGCTTGGAGGTGTTGTCCGAAATAACAGGTCTCCCACTGGAAGGGATGAACTATTCCAAGGAGGTTAAAATAGGAACCAGGGCGTATAAAAAATTTCCAGAGTCAGATGAGGAACGGGCTCTCCTAGTTAAAGGTAAGAAGGATTATGTAGAAATTGAGAACATTGAAAAAGTTTGGGGCTCTGTTTTAAAAGTCATAATGGAATATTTTACGTTAGAGGGAAGATATACTAGGGTTTACAACTACCACTTCGCCCTTGTCAATCATTTTCGGCATGAGATCCTTATTTCTTTCCCCTTCTTCCTGCTATGGTCGCTTAACCAAAGCATCTTGGATTTCAGATTGAAGAAAGCCCCAATTCTCCATGTTGGTCTTATTAACCTCATTATAGATTATGCCAAAAATCATATTCCTGACCCCATTCCTACCCAGGTCAAAAAGAGGAAGGTTGTGGGGACTCTGCCCAGTTCCTCAAAATCCAAAAAAGCCTCCATTTCCTCTGGCCCGTCCTCTTCTTTACCCCGGGTTGTTTTGAAGAAACCTAATCTCTCAAGAGGCTTTGATGATACGGAAAAGATTGCTCTGGTTAATACTTCCCATCTTCATATCCAGTCTCCAGATGGTAAGGATCATACCTCTCGGGACTCTTTTATTGATGATGCCCAGATTAGTCAGCAGGAACCTAGTACTGAGTTGCCTCTTCCTAACACCCCTGTGGAGAAGATCATGGTGGACCATGAAAAAATTAATACTAAGGGTAGTTGTATCTTCCCTAAGTCTGGGGAAAAAGTTAATTCTGGTCTGATTAATGAGAACTCTGTTGAAAAGGAGACTAAAGGGACTGAGACAGTGAAGAATAAAGAAGCAGAAATTAAAACAATTGATAGTAATGCGGAACATTCTGGGGATAATAGCTTCAAAGTTCTTGAAGAGGATAATTCTGAGCCGTATGAATCCCCGAGCCATGAGAAGGATAATAGGAAAGAGGATAGAGATAGAACATTCAAGGGGAGTAAATTTAAATCTCTCCAAACAGATATCCGCAGGATGGAAAGCGAGGTGAGAAGGACTACTATCATGTCTCCTCTGGAAATTGCAAAAAATAAGTCTATATACAGTTATAATTTGGATAAGTGGGTTCAATATGATCTGGTGGAGCTCAAAAATAGATGCATTAAATTGGAGAACAAGAGATCCATGATTGAGGAAACCATTAATATTATCAGGAATGATATCTCCCAAAATCCCAATGCCTCTGTTTATGATGATGTTGAGGAAAAAATTAGAAATGTTGTTGAAGCAGCAATGACTCCCATTCAGAAGAAAATTAATGGGAATGAAGAAATTCTAAAACACTTTCTCACGCTGGTAAACACTGGAATGAAGGCTACGCTTGAGAATCTGATTTCTCTGAGCAATTGGCTGGAAAACAATAAAGACAATGTTGATCACCCTGTTTCTTCCCAGCACTCGGGACCTAGAACTCGCACTAGATCCAAGGTGCAGAAGAATGAAGATCCAGATCTCTAGAAGCTGAGAGAGAATGTGACGACTATGAAGACTTAGCTGATGGACTCTGATAGCCTTCTGAAATCTTTGCTCTGATTTTGGTGCTGGCGGGTTTTTTCTCTGTTTTCTTTCCAGCTGTTCTTTTGTTCTTTTTGTATTGAATGTAATTGTTGCTAAATCTGGGTTTTGACCCTCTGTTGATTGTTCCCATCCTTGGGTTAGTCTGTAGCTCGTGGGGATTTTTTAGCCTTTCCTTTCTTTTTTTTGTTAAAGGGTTTCGGGGTTCCCTTCAAAACCTGCTTTTACCTTAATCAAAAACATCGGATTTATCAAAAATTACAATGCAATTGTCTATTGAAAAGATGTTCTATAATTATCACTTTAACCAGGCAAGTAGGGTCAATAAGGACACCACAGGAATGAAGGCCACTAACTTTTTCCACAAAATAAAGAGGACCATTAGGTTCTTTAATTGTCTCATTATGGTCAAAGGCAATGTAAATCTCAGGTTTAGGTTTAGGTTTAGGTCTGGTTTTCTCAATGAGGTTGACAATGTTATTTTCTTCATTGCATTTATCATCATAGTCAACAACATGAGTAGAAAATGAAGGCAAAGTTTGGGTAGACTCAAAGGTATTGGTTGAATGAGATGGTAAAGGGTTGGTATAAATTTGCATGGTTTTATTGGAAGGTTCTACAGATAAGTTTCCTTGATCATTAACACCCTCAACAGATATAGCATTAGAATCAAGTAGGTCTTGAATAACAAATTTCAAACAGAAACACTTTTCAGTATCATGATCGGGTTGACAATGGTATTGATATAAAGATTTGTGATCAAAGTGTTTGGGTAAAGGTTATGTAAATAGCCTTAATAGGAGGAATATTTAACACTTTATCATTAATCAACTTCAAGATCACATTATGCAAAGATTTAGAAAGCTGAGTGAAATTACAAGCACGTCTAAAACTAGATGACAAAGGAGCCACATCTTTAGATGTTGCTGCCACTTGCTCATCAACATTTTTGGTTGAATTATTGAGCTTAATGAAGTTATTTTATTTTTGAAACTTGTTAAATTGTTGGATGTGGCATCACTCTTATCAACCAGATTCATTGTAGTAGTGCTCTCAAAATAACTCACTTGAAGTTGATAATTATGAAGCACTACACATAATTGAGTAAAATAAGAGAAATAAAAAAGTAGAATCTTATCTCTAATGTATTTTTGCAAATTAGAAATAAAAATTCATTGTACATCAATACTAGGCACATGATAAGAAATATGAGCATGCGAATGCTTTATTATACTAATGAAATCGATGAATTTTTCTTTAAAACCTTATTTACAATCATTAAATTAGTAAAAGAAATCTTAGGACCAATGTTGTTTTGAAATTGTTGAATGAAATCATTAGCGCAGTTTTGAAAGAATAGATATAATAAGGAGGCAAGGAATAATACCATTGCAAGGATTTGTCTCAAAATGTTCTAGTAAATAGTGTATCCATGAACCCATGGTCATGAGAGATATCAATACATAAGGTTTGAAAGGTTTTTATATGAGTCAAAGGATCACCCTTACCATTATAAGTTTCAAGATGAGGAATATGCATGTATTAAAGGATAATAGCATGGATGATATCCAAAGACAAAGGACTAGTAATGTCACAAGTAGGAATATTGAACTTGGATTGAGTCATTGAAGAAATTTTTTTTTGCAAAGAAGACACATTTTGAGCTAAGATATTAATGGTAGAATCGGTAGAAAGAATGGTAGGAGGAGATGTGTTTGAAATTTTTGGAGCATTACGAGAAATGGAAGGAACGGTTGAATATGAAAATATCACACTATTGTAAGTGGGCATTGACGAAGATAATGAAACACATGGAACACTTGAAGGAATAGAAGGAGAAAAAGGATTAGGGATGCTAACATGTGTAGGATTTATATCTTGAATGGAAGTTGTTATGATAGGTGGAGTATAAGTGGAGACACTAGGAATTAATCTAGAAATAAGCATAGAGGTCTCAACACTAGTGGTAGGTGGAATGAAACCTAACTCTTGTGTGTGTGATTTTTGTACCTGTTAAGATAGACACAACACTTCAATAGATAATTGCATTAGTGAAAACAAGGGATTGATTAGCAAATATAGATTAGTAAATATATCAATCACCAAAATCAATCTACTGCTTCCTATCTAGGAGGAGTATGAAAAATGACATAATAGCCCTCAGTGTGTGTGATTTTTGTACCTGTTAAGAGAGACATAACACTTCAATAGATCATTACATTAGTGAAAACAAGGGATTAGCAAACATAGCAATCACCAAAATTGATCTATTGTTTCCTATCTAGGAGTATGAAAAATTGCATAATAGACCTCAGATTATGCATATTCTAGTGACATATACAACCTAAGAATGGAAGATTAAAATGAACATATACAACCTAAGAATGGAAGATTAAAATGAAAAGTAATCTAAATGATTGAGAAACATGCATTCTAGCTCTAAGAATGAAGATTCTAACAATACAAGTAAGAAATAAGCTAAAAAGCAATATGAACCCCTAAAATATGAGCAACATGAGTTTTCTCCTTCAATTCTCCAAATATGGGCAGCATAAGAATGCTTTCAACAATTCAAAATTCATGGATTCGACAATCAACAATCAAAGACTTCAAAGTTAAGGGCAAAAGCGAGGGCCATTTGAGCTCAAAATCCATCCTATTTATAGAAGAAATGGAGGAAGGGGAGAAGACTCTAGAAGGGATGCCATTAATGAATGTGTAAAACTAATTAATGAGGAGTGTGGAAGAGAATATGTAAGAGCCATTAATTCTTCATTTATGAAAGCATTAATGAGGTATGTGTGAGGGTTTAAGAAGCATGGGTGAGGGTTTAAGGTCAAGCTTGATAACTTTGACTTTAGGGGGAGGGTTGAATTCCTAATCATAGATTTAGGAATGTGACAAGCTTAAGGGTAGCTTAGAATTGGGATAAAGGGTTAAGACAGGTGATTAAGGAGATAGAGATGGGAGGATAGAGAATGAGTGGAGGGGGATTAGCTAATTAGGGTTAATTAGCTAATTAAGAAGAATTAGCATGTGAGAAGGGGTTGGGATGAGTTTGAACTCATGGTTGGGTATTTGAGATTTGTTAGTTTAGAGGGAATATTAATGAGATGAATTGTTGTAATAACATATTAACTCAATAATAGGTATTTTAATTAATCACATAACCTTTTAATTGCTTTGTAATAATTAATTAAGACTATAGCCAAATTGAATCAATTTAGGCTAGGGGATAGATTTTGCAAGTGATGAGGTATAATTACAATTTCATTAATTCCTTTTAAATTAATTGCCTTAGCCATGTATTGATTTGAATTGAGTTGATTGGTTTGATTGGCTAAGGTGATTAACAAAATTTGATTTGGATGAATTATGCCAACTGATTGAAGAGTTGTCTAGACATAATTGGGGGTATGATCACACTTAGGGAAAACAGGGTCTATGGTCAGAGTAGACCAAATCTAGGTGGTTACATGTTCCCCTCTTTGAATTGATGTGCAAGATGCATATTGATTCAAAGAAATTTTTTGATGCTGACTTCAGAAAGATTGAGAATTTTTCTCATGATTGAATGAAATGTTTGATGAGATCAGTCTCACACTTGATGGAACTAAACTGATATTATTGATTTTGAACTTGGTTTTCATCCAAAGATCAATAAAAGATCTTAAAGATACCAATTCTAAACTTGGTTGTCTTCCAAAGATTGATAATACTGATTCCAAATTTGGTTGTCATCCAAAATTCAGTATGAAGCTGCCAGGAGCTTAGTAAGAATCTTTAAAATGAGGAAACATAAGATATCCAGCTTATGAGAACCAAAGATTTCTATCCAACAGTCCTGACTTAGTTAAGAAAACTGTCATGCCCTAGTTTGTTTGATAACAAAGTCATTTTTAATTCTATTTCGAGGAAGAATTTGATTGATGATAATGTGATCATGCCCCCTTGGGAACAAAATCAAAAGAAAAATAAAAATCCCTCTATTGAAAGAATGTATCACTTGTAGGAGCGGTTAGATCAAGAAAGAATGAAATAGAAGTGAAGAAATGAAGGTGTTTTTTTGAGAAAACACAAGAGGACCAAGTTAATCATGTTTAAAAGGTGAGTTCAATTTTGTTCCCAATAGATCAAAGATTTTGGGAATCATTTATTATGTAATTAACTTGGATTTTGAATGAATCAAGAATAGAAAGGATTTTGAGCTCAAGTCCTTATGTTGTTCTTTCAAAATGAATCATGCAATCTCTAAATTCATCTATATGCAGACTCTTAGGACTATCACTGATTTGTATACACTGTAGCATTTTATCATCATTGGGCACATTTGGAACGGATACCACCTAATAGTACAATAATCACTAATACCTACTGATATTATGAAAGTATGAATACTATATTTATTTGGATGCAATGTCAGAAATAGACTTAGGCATCAAGGCATAGAAGCCAGGATGACAAGTTAGTTATCTCCCTTTTATTATATCAGATTCTGTGTAAGGTAAGATATTGGACCGCAATGACCTTGAAAATTCATATCCTTGGGTACATTATGCTTCGTATACCTTCGTGAGAATCTGAGGTTTAGAAAATAGACAAGGAAATTGTTTCAACCTCACCGTAGTTTACACATAACAAAGATTAAAATATATGCGGCTATCCACTCATGTTGGCGGCTCTTACCATAAATATCCAAGTTAGGTGAAATTTATAGGATCATTTGGAACAATCACCATACGCAAAAAACCAAGAAAATTTTATGTCCCCTATCCTTGTGACTCTTTGTCTTTGAATAGACATCATGGAGTAACTCGGAAGACACAACAATCACCAATTGAGAATCAATCAAAGAAAAACTTATAACTTCTTATATGCCCCTAGTTAAAGCATCATCAGAACATAAAAGAGGTATAATCAAACCAAGATCAAACTATGTTTAGGTAGTATTGAGAAATACTATTGATTCATTTTTCAAGCACAGTAGAGATTCATCAATCAAAATGTGGAATTTAAGCAATATGTATTCCATGTCTGAGTATTTTTCTTGTTTGCAATCCAATGTAGGTCTTAGGAGCACCATTCATGTTAGTGCAATGTTTGTGCCAGATAGGTGGTTCATAAAGATATGCCCTTGTTTCATGAAAGTGATAGGTGAGTGCAAATATCGAGGAGCAATTATGTCACAAGACAAACCATCCTATGCAAATCTAGCAGACGCAACCTAACATGCTAGCAAAGATTCTCCCAGTGCAGAATGACTTGATCCCTAAGAAAAAAATGTAGACAAGTCCCAGGCAAGGATAGGATATTTGTAAGGAAACAAATTCAAATTTTAGCACAAGTGTAATCATGAAGGCCTAGTATCAACAATGTATTGATAGATAGAGCGCAGGATATAAGTGATGCTTGATTTCCAATGTGTAGAAGATTTGTAAAAGATTACCAATTCTAAAGCATGATATCATTTGTGTGCCCCCAATGTATAGAAAGATGTAGGGTGTTACAGATGGATTGATAGATTAGAATTGGATCAGCAAAAGTGGATGAAGTGGGTGAATGTTACCCTCAAAGAGAGTCTCCTCAAGATTACCCAAGCTAGGGAAAAATAATATAGCAATGTAGGCTCATAAATTGGTATCAAATCTCATATAGGATAATGACCTGATGTCATGAAAAGTATGTAGAATATATCATGTAGTCCAAAAGAGTGGACATGTCAAGAGAGTTTTTAGAACTTGTTTTTCATTTTATGTTTTTCTGTCTTCCTTTTGATCAAGACCAAGGGGTCAACTGATAGGATAGCACCATCGAGATAAGGGATGATGAAGGATTAGTGTGAGGGTAGTGAATTTGGACTTGGGATAAGCAAGGTCACAATTGTGATCAACGTACAAGAGCAAGTGAGTAATATATACAGTTTGTTCATGAATAGGCCCAACCTTGTCAAGATCACCAAACAGAAAATGGATGGAAGATTTGATCGAAGGAACTTGCCCCCAAGTGAAGAGTGCAAGAAGGAGAAATTAAGCATGATGTGTGTTTGCTAGGTTTTCATCATGGTACTTATCCAAGGTGCCAAAAGAAGTGGTTTTCACCATAGGATGAATATTTTTCGCTTTACTTTTGCTACCAAGGTGCCTGTTTACCAGGTTTTCACCGAGGCTCTTTTTTTTTTGCCTTTTTTCTCTTTTTCAATTTTAAGGAGGAACATATGCATCATTCTCTATGGATAGTGCTCTTTTGAAGGATATGCTATGATAGGCCAAGAACACTGAAAGTATGCTCAAAGATGTTGATAGGGCGATTTAAAAAGTTATGAAATGGAGAATAAGGAAGATGGAAGCCAAGATTTTATGCAATGGACTAGATGAGAGGAAAAGAAGGAATGTAAGGACCCAATATAGAAGGATAGTAGGTGACAAGATCAACATCAACACACTCTTTGAAAGGTAGTGTACAGATCGAGTTTTTGATGTATGAATGGATAGGGATATTGGTACATAAGGACCCAAGATGGAGGAAGTATTCAATGTAATAGATTTTGGGACATGAGGACCCAAAATAGAGTTAGCAGATGGACAATGTGTGAAAGAAGATGAAGTGGAAGCCTTTGGAAGCTTGGATGCCAATTCTGATTTTTCCTTTTTGTTCAAGCCTTTTAAGAGAGACTTGGGAATCCACATAAATTTTGATTTTCCTTTTCTTTTGGATGATTTAGAATGCAATTCTTCCATGATGGATTTAGGAACCCATATTTTCTTTGATATTATTCTTTGCTCAATGTTGGAATGTACTTCTGCCATGATGGATTTAGGAATCCATATTTTCTTTGATATTATGTTCTTCTCCATGGACCTTTTTGGTCTCTTGAATGTTTCCTTTTTCTTTGTATTCACATGTCGATTAGATTGGACATAGTGATCTTCATATGTAAGTGGATTCTTGAATTTTTTCTTTCTTTGTTTAACATCCAAATTGTTTCCAAAAGACTTGGGATGTGTAGATAAATAAGACCGATATGGATGGTTCATATGGATGTGTTGATATAGAGGTTTCAAAGATGCATGTTTCTGTTGATCTTGATAGGAGATAGGGTAAGTGGATAACAACCTAGGAGCAGAAGATGGAGGGATATATGGGCCCAATATAGATGGAAGGTTTGAAGCTTTCTATTTTGAACATATGGACCAAGGAGATGGAGAAGGTTGATTCTTGCGTACAAATGGAGGAATATAAGGTGTGAAATGAGTATCAACATCTTTAGAGTGAGCTTCCTAGCCAAGGATCTTTTGTTTCAAATTCATCATAGGCTCATGTGTAACTTTGATAGGAGCCATTTTAACCAAAACCCTTGATGCTTGAGGAAACTTATTGTCATGTAAGGGATTTGGAGGAATAAGAGTTTCTTGAGGTGGATATGGAGGTTTATGCGAAGGATATGATGGGATATGATGATCTTGACAAGGGTCTTTGTATATTGCAGGAAGGGTACCTTGCTCTTGATTTTCAATAGGATTTTTAGAAGTATTAAGATATTGCTTAGGAGATGGAGGGATATGTAGCTCTTGAGATGGAGGAATGTCTTTTTGAAGGAAATGAAAAGATACGAGGGGATCATCTTTAGATTGTAGGGATATGGGATCTTCATCAAATGTTGGAGGGGATAGGATAATGTCTTAATCTTTATCATTAGTAAGACTTGTTTCTTTATTCTTTTTATTATCCTCTTGACATAGATCCAGTCCAAAGGAAAAGATAGGAGTTTTAATCTTCATGAGGGATTCTTCAAGGACTGCTGAGGAATTATCCAAAATAGGCTTTGAAGTACATAAAAGCTTAAGGTCTTTGATTTTAGGAGCACAAAATGTACTTGCTGCAAGATATAGATTAGCTTGGATTTCTTTCAAAGGCATCCCTTGAGGGTAGACATAGTTATCATGAAAAGCATTAGGATCTTTGTGTGATGGAGGTGTTTTGGATATCCTTGAAGCTTTTTCAAATGGAGGAATAGAGGAAGAAGTAGAAGTAGCATGTAGCTCATTTCTAGACATAGGTTCATGATTATGATCATGCTTGGGATTGGTATCTCCATTTGATAATACATTAGTAACGTCAACTTTGATTATGGCATCATCAATTAGATCTTGGATTTTATGTTTTAACTCCATGCAATGTGAAGTTTTATGCTCATTATTTTGATGATAGGCATAGTAGGTACTCACAAATAACATTCCACATGAGGTGGTTTGAGGCAATGTGATGAGATTGTTTTCAAGAATCTCTGCCAGCATTGTTGTATAAGATTACCTCAAAGGAGTAAATGCTCTATCCCTTGGACATGTATATCCACTTGAACTCTCCAAAGAGATGTTGGATTCAAGATTATGAGGACATTGATCAAAGATAGGATCAACATGATCCTATGAAATAATCTCTTAATCAAAGATAGGATTATCATGAGTAGGTTTCTCCTTTGAAGAACGTGAAGACATGTGTTTCTTGTGATCATAGAGAAGAGGAAAGATTGATCTTAGTGAAGACCCACTTGATGAGGTATCCTTTTCTTCCTTTAAGTTTTGAGTTTCAGATTTCAAAGCTTGCATTTTCTTAGATAGGGTCTTAATGAGAATTTATTCTTCCTTTTTGTTAAGACCATAGGGTCTATCTCATGTGTTTTTAGCCATCATAAGATTGTTTTGATCAAATTCTTGGAATGGTGCCAAACAAATTTCTGAATTGTCCCAAAATGTGTGAGTTTGGGTTTGATGTTTCAAAGTAATTGATTCCAGTTTCAAAGGGTTAGAATGCCTTGATAGTGAGCTAGGAACCAATGAGAGTCGATTGTTTGAAGTAAGTGACTCCAGCATTAGAGGGTTAGAATGTCCTGATGGTGAGATGGGAATCAAGTTGTTTAGCTAAGTGTAAAGGCCACACGATTCAAGACCAATTGTGAAGATCTAAAAGGACATGCAAGGTAGACTTATAAGAAAGTTGTGAAACATTGACAGATGGGCTAGTAAAAGCAACAGGACCAGACTAAAGAGCCAAAAGGGTATCCAAAAGTACTGAATTCTTCTAAGAAACAAGTATGTAAGTGCACTATGTCCTAGATATGACACTCTAAATGTGAGGTTTTGCTTAACCTGATGCGAGCTTTGATATCCTGGATGCAACCTTTATTCCTAGATACGATGCAATACTATCTTGAAGTTTTTGAAAAAATTTCTGATAATAGGGTGTGTTTGCATCTTTCCAATGAGTGAAAAATACCTGTAGACCAAGGATTGAATTTTTTTGCTTGTTTGACGGTGTTATCTTTTTAATGATTTTCAGTCACATCAAGCATTGTTGCATTGTTAAAGGGTGAAAAAACACATCCTTATTCCCTATTTTTTAAGTAGAGAATGAAAATCTTTACTCATTGACCTAGGTACACACTCAAATGATAATCAAACTATGGCTATTACCAAGCATGCAATGACTCTAGTCATGATGCCATATTAGCTGAATCCAAATGCAAGTGAGGGCATGATATGTTAAGTGTCTTGGGGAAATTAATTTTTTCCTTGCACAAGGATTATCACCCTTTCAGAGATGAATCATTTAGTTTGTCTACAAAGTTTTTTATTTATGATGGGGTAATCCATTCGAAACTGTCTCCCATAGAATTGAACAAGGAAAAATTGAGGCTTATAGCCCTATGAGTACTTAAATATGTGTAGTCTCGCAAGTAAGATTCAAGCGGCTCCACTCTACACATACTCAAGCATGTTCAAGGAATGATGTCAAAATTCCAAGAACAAAACTGACTTTGTCTTTCGAGGCTTTGGCCTATGAGAAAGAATTTATTTATAGTGAGTTGGAAGGGTTGGCAAAAAACCTGTCCTCACTTGGGTCATTCCCGGGAGAGTTTTTCCTCAACTGGTAGGCCCTCTACTATTAAATAAGCATACAAAGGATTGGCGAGCTTTGGATTTCTAGATTTCTAATTCTTCAAAAGAAGGAGAGCATACTCTCCTAGTCCATGTCATTTTCTCCCAAAACACTTCAATCAAAGGTTCATTCCCTCAAGCTATGTTGAGCCTGATTTAGATATTCCTAGTTTAATGAAAACACAAGTACTTGAAAGCAAAGTTTGATTGTTTAGTTAACCACAATTATTTAGTGCTTTTCTTGTTCAATTACTGATCCAAATTGAATTAAATAATGTGTTTGTTCATCGATCCACAAGATTTTAATTCTTTGATTGTTTAGTTACTATCCAACTTTAGAAAAGTGATTTGCTGTCTATTTACCCCAAATTCCTTTCAATTTTTAAACCAACTTCTAATTTTATGATTTTCCTTGGAGGAAAAGAGAATACTAATATGATCAATTTAACAAGTGATTGGAAAGTGTGTTAAGTGTTTAAATTTTTGCAAAGAAATCAATTTAATCCATTCCAACACCTAAAAAACATGTTAGGGTGCTAAAAATATGATCAAAATCAGGGAAACAACCAAGTTAGCAAGTTAGAAATCAAATTTGTCAATGACAGAACTCTGTATTTTTTCCCTCTCGACTCTAGACCATAATTTAGATACCCAAAATGATAATCCCCGTAAATAATAAAATTTTGACCCCAAACAATAATCTTCACCGAAAACGATAAGCGTTTTATGCGAAACGATAACACATACCAAAAATGAAAAAAAGTTACCAAAAATGATTTTAAGGCCAAATTTTACCTTCCAGAAATACAGTGGCAGACGATATTGAAATACCTGGAAATGATAGAATATATACCACAGATGATAGAGTGCTCCTGGAAATGATAGAAGATATACCGCAGACGATAGATTGCTCCCGGAAATGATAAACTGCCTGCAAACTTTGAAAATGTCAAGGGAAGAGATCAGAATTTTGTGAAATTTCAAGTAGTCTTGCCCCATGGTGGGAACCAGAGATGTGTGTGAGATTTTTGTACTTGTTAAGAGAGACAGAACACTTCAATAGATCACTGCATTAGTGAAAACAAGGGATTATAAAACATAGCAATCACCAAAATTGATCTATTGCTTCCTATCTAGGAGGAGTATGAAGAATGACATAAGAGCCCTCAGATTATGCATATTCCAGTGACATATACAACCTAAGAATGGAAGATTAAAATGAAAAGTAATCTAAATGATTGAGAAAATGCATTCTAGCTCTAAGAATGAAGATTCTAACAATACAAGTAAGAAATAAGATAAAAAGAAATACGAACCACTAAAATATGAGAAACATGAGTTTTCTCCTTCAATTCTTCAAATATGGGCAGCATAAGAATGATTTCAACACTTCAAAATTCAAGGCTTCAACAATCAACAATCAAATAATTCAAATTTAATGGCAAAAGCAAGGGCCATTTGAGCTCAAAATCCATCCTAATTATAGAAGAAATGGAGGAAGGGGAGAAGACTCTAGAAGGGATGCCATTATTGAGGGTGTAAGACTCATTAATGAGGAGTGTGGAAGAGAATATGTAAGAGCCATTAATTCTTCATTTATGAAAGCATTAATGAGGTATGGGTGAGGGTTTAAGAAGCATGGGTGAGGGTTTAAGGTCAAGCTTGATAACTTTGACTTTAGGGGGAGGGTTGAATTCCTAATCATAGATTTAGGAATGTGACAAGATTAAGGGTAGCTTAGGATTAGGATTAAGGGTTAAGACAGGTGATTAAGGAGATAGAGATGGGAGGAGAGATAATGAGTGGAGGGGGGATTAGCTAATCAGGGTTAATTAGCTAATTAAGAAGAATTAGCATGTGAGAAGGGGTTGGGATGAGTTTGAACTCGTGGTTGGGTATTTGAGATTGGTTAGTTTAGAGGGAATATTAATGAAATGAATTTTTGTAATAACATATTCACTCAATAATAGGGATTTTAATTAATCACTTAAGCTTTTAATTGCTTTGTAGTAATTAATTAAGACTGTAGACAAATTGAATCAATTTAGGCTAGGGGATTGATTTTGCAAGTAATGAGGTATAATTAGGATTTCATTAATTCATTTTAAATTAATTACCTTAGCCATGTATTGATTTGAATTGATTTTATTGGTTTGATTGGCTAAGGTGATTAACAAAATTTGATTTGGATGAAATATGCCAGTCGATTGAAGAGTTGTCTAGACATAATTGGGGGTATGATCACACTTAGGGAAAATAGGGTCTATGGTCAAAGCAGACCAAATCTAGGTGGTTACAACTCTTAAGAAAAATCTATAATAGGCTTAACATTTTTATCAATTAGATGAGAGATATGATGCAAGATGTTAACACCGTGTTCCTCATTATGAATTAGATTTTTTAAGCCCTCTACAACAGAAATGACCTCAGGATTAGAGTTTTATTTTCCTAACCATGGTTTAGATTTCTCAAAGTCATTGGAAATTTTTTGGAGTTCCATAGGAGAAACTCTTAAAGCCTCATATTCATCATGAGAATAATTGGAATATTTATTATCCATTATAGGATTTATGACACTAGTATGGATGTTGGTCTCATCAAGATTCCTAAGAAAGAGAGAAGGCTTGAAATAAAGGGAACCCATAAGTCTACAGATTCTCCTAACTGGAGTTCTACAAGTAGTACTCAAAGTGATAACACTCATTCATAAGGGAATGAGATAAAACATATAGATTTAATTTAATTGTAAGATTTGAAAGAGATATGCAATCCAAGAAAAGAATATCTTTTATGAAAAACACGACTAACTATCAAATTCAAAAATATAATATAAAACATACATAAGTAGATCTAGATCTAAAGGAACATACAAAAAATAACATGAAAAGATGATCTAAACACCAAATCAAAAATTATGTAAGAGACATTGGGCTCACCAAAATGTACAATAGGAAAAATGGGGAGAGGAGTGCAACATATAAAAACATACTTAGTGAATTACCTCCCCAGTTCATGAATTTCACATTAGGAAGGAAGAATATCTCCATTAGGATTAAGAGGTGATTCAAGCACTGATTGGAAACATGGTATGTCCTTCACTAAATAATTTAATTTAAATGAAATGGGAATGATTATGTAATGTAATAGATCTATCATAAAAGTTGCTAAAAATTGGTATCGAGTTGAAACTGACAGAAATAGAAATCAAAAGACAGAACTGACCTGTACCAAAAATTTCAATAAAAAATGGTAGGGACATGGAAAAATTTTATTTGTACCCAAGGGACAGGGGGGAATTCGATCGATCTGTACCCAGCTCTTCTGGGTGAAATTTTCCATAGAATTTACAGCTATTCCTATACTCCACAAAAAATATTTGACGAATTTGTTACTTGTTCCTGTACACATAAAAATGGAAAAAGGTTGGGAAAGGGGTTTTCCTTGGTAAACCCCCTATTTTGGAATCAACCTTGAAATATAATAGAAATTTCATAAAGGAAAAATGTAAAGAGAAAAATTTCTCTTACCTTGCATAAACCCTCATGAATGGATGTAGTAATCACTCAAATCCATGAAGACGTTGGAATCTCATTGGAATCCAAAGATTTGACCTTGAAATGTAATTTAGGATCAAGGATACCCTAAAAAATGCATCTATCTATGATTTCCACTCCAAGATCTAGAATTTAGATATGCTTGATAACCATGTGCAAAGAAGGAGAGAGAGAGATAAGGATAAATGAAGCTTCTTTCTTGGTTGATAATTCCTCTACTTGGCCATCATGGGAGAGAAACTTTCATATATTAGATAAGATTACCTTTTTTTGGTGGATCTTGAAGAAATGGAGACTTAGAGATCTTGAATTGGATGCTTGCTTTCAAATCATGAATCCAAATCCTCAATTGATCTTGCTTGCTTGAAATCTTGATCACTTTGATTGCCAAAATGATTGCACTTTATTCACTTATGATAAATGAGGATAAAGGAGGTCCTTTTATATAAAATCCACCATTTTGGGATTCAAATTTGATTCAGGAACCCCAAAATTGAAAACCTCAAAAGAAGACGCTAATATTGAGCTCTGAGAAAAATTTGGGCCCAACACCCTAGGGAAAGGTCACCATTGGCAATGTGTCCCAGGTAAAAATGGCTCAAATTTTAACAGGATATCAGGGACAATGAATAGGTGTGGGAAAGAAGAGAGAGGTCACAGGGATAAAGCATACCGGGCATTCAAACCTAGAAAACCATTGAATGGGCCTTAATAGGTCCTAAAGCATCTAATTATGGGTGCTAACATTTTAAGACTACACAGATGTAAATGATGATACAATTTAGATCTTTAAATTAAATATCCATGGCCCCTTGGAACTTAGCCCCAAAATTTATGAGCTCAAATGGAATCCTTGATTGGACTCTTAGTTGCCAAAGGCTTGGACCTATTTTAAACCTTGGTTGGACTCTAAATTTTTGAAGGCTTGGACCTATTTTAAACCTCATATCCATGTTGCACTAATATATTCATATTTTTTCATATTCTTAATACACTAGAATTTCAATCTATATGCAAATATGAATGTTTCCATATTAGGAATTGCTAGCTAAAAACTTGCTTGAGTTTTCAATATGATTAAACATGGATGAGAGTTTTTTATAACTTACATTTTTAAATGTTTTTTATTTATTTGATGTATTTTCATATATTTATAATTTATTATATTAATATTTACATGAATTATTATGTCTCAATGAAATATTGTTGAGACATCTTATTTGTCTCAATCTTTCAACTCCTCTTTCAATATTTTTTTCATGCAGTCAATTCTTTATCTTTTGGACTATTTATACCTACTAAGCCTATCTTTGTGTTTAAAATATTTTTAGTTGTTCTTTTGATGGTTTAAAATTCTCTTTAATGACTTGGTTGACACATTTTTGCAACATGGATATGAGGTTTATGAATTCACACTAATGAAACCATGAGGTTACCAAAATGGTTTTATGCTTCAATAGCTACCAATACACTCACTACAAATTCTAAAGAGTTTCCAACTCCAATTATCAAAACCCCATGAATGACTGGACCAACTAAAAGGGATTAAAAAATCCCCCTACACTTTTGGCTCTGCAAGACCAAGGCGGGTAAACTTAAATTCAGTACAATACTGCCCTCATTAAACACACCCCTAAATTTTATAACCATATTATCTCATAAGAGGCTCAACAATAACAATAAAATACTAAGAGCTAATTACTCATTGATTCTCAATTGTTATGGAGCATGAGATACACATACCACAGGTAAAACTGAAAAATAAAAAGATTTTTAATCAAAAGATGGTATAACCAGACAACATGAACCAAAAAGATAACAATTATAGCATACTTAGATCAGTGCCTTATAATTAGTCAATGCTCTCATTTTACAACCCATTATATGAATGACATAAAATTGCTAATGATCCAGGACTTAGATTATTATTGCATTACAATAACATCTATTCATGTAATCCAAAGTCAAACTTCTTATAATGATCCTTATGCCAACCATATGAACTTATGAATTAATTTTCATCATTTAAATTGATCTTTGATCAAAGCTTAGAATTAGAACATACACATGAAAAATATGCAATGAATTCAATAAAAATTTTGAATTATTGAATTCACAACTCATAAAACCAACATAGTGGAGAGCACCAAATCTAGATTGTATTTAATTAACCTCAAAATCATTGTCTTCATACAGTGATTTTCTCACTAAAATAAGACTCAATAGGACTAAAACTCCACTACTAAAATTATATTTTCTCTATAGAATGTTATACAAGACTCATGACATTTGTTAAACCTGATTGAGGTTGAACCAACTCTCATGAATTCAAGATAAAATTTATCAGCCCCTTCTAAGTGATCTTGGAAATCCTTTTATAGAACAAGGATTGAAACAAGCTACAGATCACTTAGGGAAAAACAACTAACTGCTCAACAATAAGAAATCGGGAAGAACACCACCAGCTAACAAACTAAAGAAATCAAAAAGAAACAAATTTGAGTTGCAATATAACTGTGGCATCAACAAAATGAAAAACTCACACTCTTTTCAGAAGATAAATCAGATATAGTTTCTTTGAATCATGTAGGCTACCCATGTATTTTTAAGGAAAATCCAAGGTACCTATTGAAATAATTGTTCTCCCTATAAACATGTCCAAGTTTCATGTCAGTAACCATCCACAAAAAGACAAAATTGATGGAATTTGATTATTCAAATGGAATTTATTTTATTCATTTACATCTCCCATCTAGAAAATTCCCTATCTGATGGCCAACCAAAAGTAATAACAATCTCTAACTTCCCAACTACCTCATTCCAACATCTGCAATAAACTTTACAAGGTCCACCTTAGTTCTGAAAATATTGTCTAGTACATCATTGAAACTGGGTGTATCAATATCACTTGTTAGATGTAATAATGTTTCAACACTATCAACAATCAAATCAAATTATTTCATCCTTGTATGGACATCCTTCAAATTTCCCTCCCCATCATAAATGTTGGGAACATAGTCCTTGTATGACTCAAAAAATAGCTACAACTTGCCCTTGATTATCTATTTTTTCCCTTGAAGAATGCAACCAATATGTTTACTATGTCAATCATATCATTTGTCTTTGCAATCTTATCAGGTAAGTCAGGCCTATAAATTAAATAGCTACAATTTTCACCATTGAAAAATGTATTCCTGACCATAAGGTGAAAAAAGGGTTCAGAAGGGTCATTTCCTCTGCACACTTCCCTTCAACAACTTGTAAGGATATATGGGAACCATGGACAACATCCAACTTTTTTTTAAAAATATCTATGCTATTCTTTAGAATTTCTAGCAATACTTTGACTCGCAAAGTATTCTTTTATTCCTCTAATTTCTCTATTCTACCAACATAATCATTTATCTTTTCATCATTTTCAACATGAACAAAATTAGAAACATTAGAAATAGATGGAAAAAACTAACCAATGATTTCAACTGAAGCATCCACAATCTGATGAGTAAAAAGTATTGGCACATTATCTAACCTTTCAGTCAGTGCAACAATTCTCTCTTCAAGCTTATTATTAAGCATAAGTTTCCCTCCATACTCTTTTGAAATCCTAATCACACTAGTATATGTCTCTACATCTCTTGTCTCTAAATATTTAGCTTTGGATCAATTCAAAAATGACACATGAGTTAAAAGGTTATAAATTCCTCTATTACTCACATTTTAAATATTCCAGATAAGCCTATCACCCTGCCTTCTATTTTGTATATCAATAAGCCTCAATTTTTGTGTAAAAGGTGCAAGTGACAAGATAGCCAATGTTTTACTTTTTGGATCAAAACCAGAGCCTTTGATAAATTCACTAACTTCAACTTCAAATTTGAGAATTGGATCAGGTTGTATCCTTATCTGATCAATAATGAAAGAGGATTGCATATCCCATCCAGGCATTAGAATCATTCCACTTCTTTTCACAAGTTCCCTTTCCTGTTCCAAAGTAAGTGTGTGATTATTACAATCATATTATTGTAGTTCTAGCACTAAATTTTCTTTCTTTTCATCAGTATTATCCTCCGGCCCCAACTTCAACTTTAACTCTTTTTTCTTCAATTTAAAAAAAAAAAATAAACTCATTAGTTTGGATAAAATTATCATCCTGTAGAAACATATTGGAAATTAATAATCTATCATCCATCTAAGAAATTAATTCTAAATTTGATTCTCCAGACTCTTCACCCTCAGGTGACTTTTGAGCATCTCTCAATGGTTTTCTTAACTCATGGAAATACGACCCCTTCCTAGTGATTACTACCTTAGCAGCATCCTTCATTATCCTGGTAGCATGTGCAACATTTTTTCTTTTAGTTACTGACCTTTGTGAAGACTCAGCCTCATCACCTTCCTCCAAAAACTCAATATACTCCTTTCCTAGAGGCACATATCCATGTGATGATTATACATCTTTATGATTAAACTTGGCCTCAACTCTAGCAAGCACGTCGAGCATCTTCTAAATAGTTTCATCATATTTTCCAATAAAAATCTTCAATCTATCTTAATACCCAAGTTCATGGTAAAAATAAAGGAAAGAAGGATCAACTTCCTTGAATTCCCTTTTAACTCTCTAGATATCATTCCACCTCCTCCTCTTATCAATCAATTATTCAATGGAAACTACATTTCTTATGATATCCTCCTCAGGTAAAGGCTCATGAAATGGAAAAGAAACACTTGTCATTTACTTCAAAGTGTATCGCATGAATCCTTTCGGATCACATAATCTCAATTTGACAGTATACAATCTATAATGTCTTATAAAATCATTCATGGAATCCAAGGTCCATTTACCTATTGTAAAATCACCTACCACCCACAATCTAGGTAAGAAGGTGCCTTTCTTCTTCTTGGGACATAAATATTCCTTATAAACTAATGTCAATTTCCAAATGAATTCAATTATACCCAACCTGACATGGACATGTTTTGGCAAGATATAGGGTGGCCGAGGAAAACCAAAAACTCTAATGATAGTAAAATTTTCAAAAAAAATGCATCTCCCCAGTTATGCCAAATGGGATCCTCAATTTTAGCATGCAAAGGTCTAATCATTCTTCTAAGTTTAAAAGGAGTCCTATCCTCTTTTTCACCCAACATATTCTTAAGAGGATTCATGATCCAATTTTCAAAATATAAGAAAGAAGAAGAATAGGTAGTACTTTCCCATAACCCTATTCAGAGTTGTACCAATATCTGCGTTCCCTTGTCTTTCTTAATCAGTATCAAATCCTTGTCCATATAATCAGCATTGTAAAATAGCAGTAGTAAATTTGAGACCTCTTGTCGATAGCTATTTGTTGCAATTATGACACTACTCCATCTGGAAAGTGACACAGTCCGATGTTGTAGTTTTGGTGTCAGAATCACCGACGGTAGCTATGTTTGTAGTTATTGTGACAGGCCTGACCGTCGCAATATGCACTGGCTATGAGTGTTAGTATGCCATCATTACACATTATGAGTTTTGCCATCATGATGGGTATGCGACAAACATGTTGTACATGCAAGGTCCAACTGTCAGACTATTCTAACATCTGTACATTACGTGTAGTGTTTTGGTGTCAGTCATCCACTGAATACCGTCGCAATTGCGATGGTATGCTATGTTTATAAAAAAAAATTGTCATGTACATGGAGTGAGACCTTAAGATATTGAGCTTCTCTTTATTTGAGAATAGTTTAACATTCTCTACTTAACAAGGCCAACCATGTGAAGGTGGAAGCTCATCTGGCCCCTTCTAGGAGCCTCTTATGACCCTTTACAACACTTTAAGATCTCTAAGATGTAATCTTAGGGATCATAAAGGGTCATAAGGGATCCTGGGACACAACATCTGAGAAACATAAATGTAGGCATCATGGTCACAATTGTTTGGAGACAACATAATTGAGTGGTATACCTAGACGATGCAATGCAGCCACTACTCCTACAGTTCTAAGTTGGCACTGAATGATCCAAAAACCATAGATAAGGAATAAATTTAGAGAGCAGAGGAGGAGGGCCATAATGACTGAAATAATATAGGGATCCTGTATTATTTTGGTCATTACGGCCCTCCTCTATTCTCTAAATTTATTCCTTATCTATGGTTTTTGGATCCCACAGTGCCAACTTAGAACTGGAGGAGTAGTGGTTGTGTTGCATCGTCTGGGTATACCTCTCAATTATGTTGTGTCTCCAAACAATTGTGACCATGATATCTACATTTATGTTTCTCAGCTATTGTGATATCTACATTTATTTTTCCCAGCTATATTTGTGTTTATGTGCATGTTCTTTATGTATTTGGCTTCTCTCCCTCGGATCCAAAATAAGATTTCCCCACTCTGAATTGAGAATGCACATGTAGCTGCATAGAATATATAGTGTTAGAAGGCCCCAGATGGGTATAAATTCAATGTACAATTATGGTCTTGAATAGATAAAGTGGAACTGGAATTTCAACAAGGCTGGGAAAAGTTTGTGCATAATTATGAACTGAAGATGGGGAATTTTCTAGTGTTCAAATATGTTTCAATTTTTTTTTAAGTGAATATATTTGATACAATAGCTTGTGAGAAAAATAAAACAAAAAGGAAATCATCCTTTCTTGGTAAGAGATAGTTTTGTCCAAGAAAGGATGATTTCCTTTCTGATTGATTTTTCTCACAAGTTGTTGTATCGAATATCTTCACTTTAAAAAAAGATTTTGAAACATATTTGAACACTAGAAAATTCCCCATCTTCAGTTCATAATTATGCACAAACTTTTTCCAAAATTCTAGTTTCAAATTATCTTTACAAGACCATAATTGTACCATTGAATTTATGCCCATCTGGGCCTTCTAAAACCATATGTTCTCCTAGTTGTTTATTTTGTGTCTCCAAATAATTGTGACCATGATGCCTACATTTATGTTTATCTACTGTTGTGAGATTAAAAGTCTTCTAAGGAACATGTCGTGTCTATGTGGAACTGCATAGAATCATCACCAAAGAGGGTTTCAGATCAGAGAACTCCCTTTCACTTAATAATTATGAAGCCATCAATGGTATACTAATTGGTTAGGATTCTAAGTTTCCATTGATGGCTTCAAATTACCAAGAAAAAGGTGTACAAAAGACTTAGCAGCCTCTAGAGCCTTTTGCTTGAATGCATTCTACCCCTGACGTACTTCATGGAAACATGTTGCATCAGGATTATAGGGAAATGTAAACCAAGATTCATATAGAGAAAGGTGTTGCTCTTGGAAAATGGTTGATGGTGATTGATGAAGAAGATTTGAAAATGATGATTGATCCAATTCATATTGGTGCAACATTTCCAAATATTCTTTGAACTCATTACTATCAAATAGTCTGTAGATGGTAATAAATAGTGCTCAGAATAGATAATATATTTATATATCACATATTGAAGATCATAACATATGAGAAAACAAACAAATTTTTTGTACTCACAAGTGTAACAGATTCATCTTCTCACTGAAGAGTTCAGCTGGAATTTTTCTTGAAAGTTTGTTTAGGTTGAAGTAAAAAAGAGAAAATCTCTTATAAAATTATTGGTATAATTTGGATAGAAAGGATCGCCCAACTTCATAAAACAAGAATTGAAACAACACAAATTAAAAGTAGAAGACATACAGACCCATCTAGTGATCATATTGTGTTGAAGGTGGCACCTAATGCTTTTGTAATGACTATAGACAGTAAATTTTGCATCACTACCTGATGTCGTTGAAGTGTTGACCTGGGGTTGAATCCAGTATGCTCCTGTATGATCCAAAACCTAGAAGGAAGGAAAATATGGGGTTAGATCCAAAGGATCTAAGAAATGCATGGCACCCTATTAATGATCCTCACCTACAATTATGCATGTGCATAGTCAAGCCATACACTTCTAAAAGGAACAAGGATAAAATTTACAAAAACCCATCCAAGAGTTAGACATCATAAATCATAAATAAGGTTAACTTTTTAAAAATGTTATACCTTTTTTCATTTTTTTAATAAGGTAAATTTTATATAGAAAATCATAACGAAGTCATAAAAAAAAATTCATGAGTTTATCAAAATGTCCAACGTATCTACATGAAATTCTAAAAAACTTGTAGTATCTACAATAGCCCTTTGTTAATAACATTTATGCATATGGTCCCAACAAAGTAGTGCACAAAATACACAAAGAAGGCATCGCAGAAACATGATTTCTACTTTCACCATTGAAGCAATCTTAGCGGCACTAGCTACCTCTTAATCCTTGCACAATTTGCACTCATTTCCTACGTTAGGTATGAACGTAGATGGGCTAGATGTAAATGTTGTTTCATCAACCCACCAAAAGTATTGACATCCACTATTTCTCTGTAATACCAAATCTACATCAGTTCTTCCTAAAATGATTATAACTTGTCACATTACTTTTAAACATTAAAATATAATTCTATATCCAGACCTTTTTCCTATTTGGGCAACCCCAAAATTGATTTCCAGGATTACTTGTTGTGCGTGATGTCTTCAACACACAAGGGCCAACACCACATTGACACATAGGCACATTGACCAAAGCCATCGACGCTATATCGATAAATATTGCACTGTCATTCCAACATATCATGTTGTTTAGTTGATTATTTTGTTCATTCATACTAATTTTAATTGCAATAAAAAGAAACATACTAATCATGTAGACAACATCTCAAATCAAATTTCAAAATGACTATTGTCAATCACAGTACAAAATGATAATACTTTGTATTTGATGATATAATGAATCTGAACAACATGTAAATGCAAGGTCCTAACTGCACTTGATGGAAACCATATGCATAGTTTTGATTGGGACTTTTAGTCCTTACCACACATTGAAATGCATGTAAAGGAATCTATAGTTGGGGGCATGTCAAATTGTGATATTTCTATCAAGATTCAAGTTTATAGTTTGACATTCACAAATTTCCTTGTGTCAGATGTAATTAACAAACTAATCTCACAAAAATTGTTGATGTTTCAAAAATTCCTCTCATTACTTCTTCTCTTCTTGAAACAATTGGAACTACCTGGGAAAGATGAGTAGGCTCTACTATACCCTTTTTCATGTCCACTACATGCGTGGCTAATTTCTTCTTTTCTATCTCCATTACTCATCATGCTTCTTCCTTGTTATATTTGTGGCCTAAATATTGATATTTAGAGTGTACTCACTTTCCTGGGTACTCCCAATTGTATGAATTGGAGTTGAACCATGTGTCACCTACACTCTTGCAAGTCATTGTCGACACATCAACAATTTTCGTGATATGATAAGCAATTTGTGCATGTCAAATTCATGGATGAAACATGGGTCATTGAGTTTGACTCAAAAAACTATACACATGAATCCAGATAGCAATATCACAAGATAATGAAAAATTTTAATGAAATTTTAATGGGAGATGTAGTCGGGTATATAAAAGAATGGTCCATGAAGAACAAAAGAACAAAAGAACAAAATAATGGAATCAAGCATTCCAAATGAAAAGATGTAAACAATGCCAATATTAAATAGCGAGCTCATAAACAATGCATGATGCCCTAGCTTGCAACCCA
>MU224951.1:7809454-7878512 GCA_018584345.1 Thuja plicata | reverse complement strand
AGTAGACAGGTTCAACAAAATGAGTCATTTTATGCCTTGTAAGACCACAAATGATGCCAGTCATATTGCTCACTTATTTTTCAAGGAAATAGTTAGAATTCATGGTTTTCCAGTAAGCATAGTGTCTAACAGAGATGTCAAGTTCATGGGTCATTTTTGGAAGACCTTATGGAGAAGATTGGGAACTAATTTGTCCCACAGTTCTGCCTACCATCCACAAACAGATGGTCAGATAGAAGTTATCAACAGAGTCTTGGGAAACTTGCTTAGATTCTTAACAAAGGAGTATGGACAAGCCTAGGATCAAGTGTTACCACAGGTAGAATTTTCTTATAATGATAGTGTTAACATGACTACAGGGAAAAGCCCATTTTAGATTGTATATGGGATGCATCCACGTGGAGTTTGTGAACTCGGAGAGTTAAAAGGACAGGAAGTGATAAGTGGACATGCTGATGACTTTGCACAGTCTATGAAGGAGATACATGATCAGGTGAAGAGGAATCTGATTGAGGCAAATCAGAGATTAAAAGAGAAGGTAGATGAAGGAAGGAGAAAAGTTTAATTTCAAATTGGAGATCTGGTAATGGTACATCTAAACAAAGCCAGATTACAGAAGGGGATTCCTACTAAGCTGCAAATGAGGAGAATAGGTCCCTGCAAGATATTGGATAAATATGGGCAGAATGCCTATAAAATTGATTTATCTAACCATTTGGATATGTCACCTATTTTTAATGTGCAGGATCTTATTCCATACAGAGGACCAGTGATGCCTGAGATTACTCAAAAGATGGAAGTAGGAAAAGATATTCAAGATATATGGGTGAAAACTAAGTCAAAGTTGCAAGCGGAGAAAATCCTGGATTCACGAGTTAAGAAGACAACTCAACGAAGGGTATACAGAGAATACCTAGTCAAATGGTTAGGGTTACCAGAAGCAGAAGCTACATGGATGAACAAAGAATGTAGAAAACAAGGAATTAGTTCGGCATTATTGCTGACTAATTCAAACTAATTTTTCCTTCTTAGAGAAGGGAGTATGGTACAGAGCACCCTAGGGTTTCTCGCTCCAAGCCCTAGTAATTATCAGAGTGATCATGGAGCATATCACGGTTAGCAGTTAGTTTGGTTTGGTTGGCAGCTTTCCTAAACACTAACAGCTCTTAACTCCTAGCGCAAGAGCGGGCCGGTTACATTAGTGTATCGCACAATCGCAAGGTGATCGGTGGTTAGTGAAAAATGGTTGCGAGGATGCGATGACAGTGTATCGCAAGATCGCAGGTTAACCGATAGCTAAGTTAACAAGTGTACGACGGTGCGATGACAGTGTATCGCAAAGTCAGTAGGTGATTGGCAGTTAATGGAAAATGGGCGTGATGCTGTGATAACAGTTACCTTAGTCTATCGCGTGATTGCAAAACAACCGGCAGCTAGTTTGTAAGTGTTGTGAGAGCGCGACAACCATGTATCACAAGGTCACAGGATAATAGGCAGCTAGTTTGTAAGTGTTGCAAGAGCGTGACAACAATGTATCGCAAGGTCGCAGGGTAAGGCATGCATGGTTATTAAGACTCGTGAAAGTGTGATTAACATTTGGAGCAAGGAAAGTGAATGATCGGGAACCTAGCCGAGAAAGAGTTGCAATACCGCAACTATAAGGAAGATTGACTTGCCAACATGGAAGATGGAAGTTAAAAAGTCGTATACGAAAAAATAAAATAGAACGCCATGGAGGAAAATGTTGTCCACATTGCCAACCATGCTGAGGATGACATTGATGATAGTTGCAGGAGGAAGATGAAGAGTCAAGGTAGTTAGAATCCTCAGGCGAATAGGTAACCTAAAAAATGGTTACAGTCAAGAAGAGGTTGATTTATAAAATTGATGAAGGAACCATTTTAGAGGGGGTTGTAGAAATTGGAGACTTAGCAGGCTAGCAAAGAAGATTTCAGTTTAGATTGTAATTTTTGTGTTTTCAATAAAGAATAGTTTCCTGTGTGTTCTGTGTGTTCTTCTATTGTGTACAGACTGCTGTAGAGTAGGATTTTGAATTCAGTTAAGTACCATGGATTCTTTTTGACTCTCATAATCCGTCCTATGGAGTGTGACCATCAAAAAGCATCCCTCATGTATTTTTATTCTATTTTTGTGTCTGTTTCTAAGAAGTGGCTAGCCAGAATTGTAGACAAGTCCTAGGCGAGCTAAATGGTCCGGCTAGAGAACTTGTAGGAGAGAGAGATAGAAGGAGAAAGGTGCATGACTGACTTTATTCAGTCATGGAGAGAAAGATAAGGTAAAGAGTGAAACATTTTGGTGGGTAGGAAACCTAGGAGAGAGGGAGTATAGAAATCCTTATGGTTAGAGTCTGTGAGTAACCCTAAGAGACTCAAGTGTGAGTCTAGAGGATCCTGAAGTGAATAGGGTCCAAAGTGAGATTCCTAATAGAGAGTAGGATTCTAGAAAAGAAAGGTGACCTCCCCATCAGTAGACTACATAATAAGAATACGTGAAGAGCTTAGGAAGAAGAGGAAGAAGCGTGAAGGAAGAAGAGAAAGGATGTAAATGGGAGACTAGGAAGACATGGGAGATGTGGAAGAAAGAAGACCAAGAGTCATTTTGTGCAACTTTATATCATTTACATTCATTTGGATGTTGAGAAACATGTCATAGCACTTTTGGGGAGATCTATTGAAGTTTTCATCACTCAGGAACTCAGATTTGTTCATTTTAATTGACCAACTAGATGCATTAACAAATTTTATCATTAATCAGGTACGCAAGACAGCAATTAGGGAGTTCAAGCAAACAATTTTCTTCAAACAATGAGCAAGGGAAAAATCAACCTTGCATGTGAACATGAATAGTTTCATAGTATTTCTACTCCCTAAAGATTCTACTTGTGTATGTTCTCAAAATGTTTTCCAATCACGCACATAGTCCTAGAAAAGAAAAAGTTGGTTGCACTATGGTTCGTAGTAATGGTTAACTCTGCAACTTTTGCAATCTCAAGTGGGTGAAATCCAATCCCGGTGCACCAAGGTTTTGACACAGTCTGAGAATTTAATCAATCAGGAGCCGCTGAGGAGATCTGACAACCCAACAAGAAACTACACCCATGGAGATTTCTTCCATAAGGACATTTATATAGCAATTTTTTCTACCATGGAAAAAATGGATATTACCGCTTGAGGATTCATCCATGTGGTTTACCCAATAAAGGGAGTGTCCACTATGGTTAACCCTTTCTAACAAGGAAGACTCACAATATGGACCGCATAGGGACTTAGTTCGGATTCAAGGGTTCCAAGTTTCTGATTCTCCCAAAAGGGAAAAGAGCATAATCCTCTAGCCTCTTCACCTCACCAAAACATAGAAAACATGATTAATTGACCCACTAATTTGAAATCACCTCACCCAAGGTTCATATATCAACAAAAATGACCACCAATCTCAAGAGAGAAAGTACCAATCAAAGTTGAAGATTAAACCAAGTTTAAAGTAATGACGAATCCTTCCCTACCTACAAGGGGATCTATCGTCAAGAAGAGATTCCCATGTAAGAAAAGTGAATGAAGCCCACTCTCTCAAGATCACCACAAATAGTGTTCATAGGTCCTAATTACTATGTGAAACATATATGCAAGAAAGCAAATCTAGGTCCATTTTTAGAGCACCAATTGGAAATGTGACCTATGAAAGCAAGAAACACTCAAGCTAAACACATGTGGTTCATTTTTATTTCTAAAATATAAATTTTATAGAGATGCAACAAAATACCTCAAGTCCAAAGCAACACGCTTAGTATATTTTACCTTCTTTTTATTTTTGTTGAGCTTTTCCACGAAAGCAAGCCACAAACTCTCCAACAAGCAAGACAAGCAAACAAGCAAACAAGATATGCAATGTATATTCAACTTATGCAAACCCTAGGGTTAGATCTGAAAATCAATTGTTAGAAGCAATAATAACCAGCAAATAATCCAAATGACAACTCATATCATGCATTGAACCATGTGAAAAATAAGTGCAAGCTAATCATTAAATGCCCTTTTTTAATTTTGTTTTTTGACCTAGTCAACAAGATTGGACCTATATGAAATGAATTAGGATCCAAAACCTTAAATACAGAAAAGAGACCCCTATTTAAAAATAGAGAGCTTTCCAAAAATGTAAATTTTTTAGCAATATTTTCTGATTTGTGCCCTAGGGACCTTATTTATCAAAACATACCATTTTTCATAAATTGACCAAATGAGATATGATATTGCATCCAAATTTAAAACAAAAAGAATGGACCCCCTGTAGAATTTAAAGACCTTTTTGAAAATGTATTTTTTTTGAAAAATATCCTAATTTGCACCAAAAATTAATGTTTTATGAAAAATAAAGAAAAAATTATTAAAAATTCAAAATACCTTGGAAAATTCTAAATTTTGTAATCAAGCTTCTCTGATATGTCATCAACCTGCAAAATAAATTTTAGACCAAAACTCCAATCTGTTTGAGAGATATGATCAAATCTTTGAAAATCTAGGGTTTTCATCCCCAAGCAAATTTGCACAAGGGGGGTGGCTCCAAAAATAACAAAAACTAGCCCCGTGGTGGGTGCCAAAAAATGTGTGCTAAAAATGTGTCACACTTCTATGAATCATTCCATTCAAGGTTGCTCAAGAATGAGGCCTCCATTACAAACCCTTGCACTCCATGAATAGAGAGCTGTGAGTCGATATTAGAGGCCTCATTCTTGAGCAACCTTGAATGGAATGATTCATATAAGTGTGACACATTTTTAGCACACATGTTCTAATGTGATCTAGAACCTGTAAAGAAAAGAGAGATGGGGGTTAGATCAAGAAGATCTAAGTAGGTAATGGCATCCTATTACTGATCCTTATCTACAATTATGCACATGCATAGTCAAGCCATACACTTCTGAAAGAAAAACTATGCTACAAGACATGTGCACTCAGAAGAATGTTGTAGAAAGGAAAGAAGATACCATGTTTTTCCTCATGAAATTATCATAAACAAGGAGTACCACATAGTGAATATCAACAACAAAATTAAAAAAAGAGATATCAAACACTTCACAGAATGCCTTGAAGGTAATAGCAACAATGTCCTAGCTCTCAAAGCTCATGGGTCATCAAGAATTCTAAATTCCAAGATGTAAATGAATGCCAGTATTAAATAGTGAGCTCATAAACAATGCCTGATGCCCTAGCTTGCAGCCCGTGATCCATCAATACATTTCCTCATGAAATGATCATAAACGGGGAGTACCACATAGTGAATATCAACAGCAAAACAAATAAAGAGAGATAAAACACTTCACACAATGCCTTGAAGGTAATAGCAATGATTCCTAGCTCTCAAAGCTCGTGGGTCATCAAGCATTCCATATGCAAATATGTAAACAATGAGCTAATAAACAATAGATGATGCCCTAGCTTGTAGCCAGGAGCCATCAAGACATTTCCTCATGAAATGATCATCAACGGGCAGTACCACATAGTGAATATCAAAAACAAAACAAATAAAGAGAGATCAAACACTTCACACAATGCCTTGAAGGTAATAGAAATGATGCCCTAGCTCTCAAAGCTCGCGGGTCATCAAGCATTCAAAATGAAAAGATGTAAACAATGCCAGTATTAAATAATGAGGTAATAAATAATGCATGATGCCCTAACTTGTAGCCTGCGAGCCATCAAGACATTTCCTCATGAAACGATCATAAACGGGGAGTACCACATAGTGAATATCAACAATAAAAAAAGAGAGAGAGATCAAACACTTCACACAATGCCTTGAAGGTAATAGCAATGATGCCCTAGCTCTCAAAGCTCGCGGGTTATCAAGCATTCAAAATGCAAAGATGTAAACAATGCCAGTATTAAACAGTGAGCTCATAAACAATGCATGATGCCCTAGCTTGTAGCCCACAATCCATCAAGACATTTCCAATATTAACAATGCTAGTATTAACAATGCCAACAATGTCAGTATTAACATTCATATCATGTCATTAAATCAACAAATGCTATCAAAATGAAGTTGAGTTAATGAGAATACAAAGCTTGAATGCCTACCTGATCAAGTCATGGCTACCATTATATACCAAGATTCCAATCTTCCATAGTTAGGCCCTCTTCACTCATGACGGTATGCGATCACGCTAAATTAGAAATGAGCCTTTCTTTTTCTTTTCTTTTTTGTTTATAATCATGCGAGTGTCACAATTCTGATAGTACCATCGCTATTACGACGGCATCAGGGGCACTTGTAAAAAAACATAGAAATCACACACAAATGGTAGTGTCGTCGCAAATTGGTGTCAAAATTTGACCCCAAATGTTGTAGTGTAGGATGAGATGCATCATAATTGAGTAATGTTTGAAATCAATTGTAGAAGGATTTCTTTGAATAGCAACCATGTCATTTTGAATTATGTTGATAATGAATCCCACATAATCATACTCTTTATTTACATGTGGGTGATGAATATCCATAGCTAACATCAACATATCTTTTGTCACTTTTTTTCCTCCATCCAGTCCCAAAACCTTACAAAAACCATACATAGTGTACTTGAAATAGTTATGAAAGGTATCTAGATCATATGGTTCATTAACATTATCTGGAATTGGCACTATCTTCCTCCCATCTCTTGGCATAAACTTAGGAATTGCATTCCTTTTCAAGACACCTTTATGCAAGTAATATTGACTTCTATCTTCATCTATGTCTATATTAACACTCGTAGCTCCAATAATACCAAACACCTCCGCAAAGTTATCTCTGTGAACTCTAACCAATGTAGATTTATCTTTCCTTTTGATAGACTTGGTGAGTGGACAATAATTTTTTGCTAATGCTTTAACTAGGTCAATATCCACAAAAACATTAGGCACAATCAATTTTTCCATATTTGCAACCAAAGGGTTACACATAGGGATTCCCTTCACTCTGTTATTGAAAAGGAATAAAAACAAAGAACCATTGGAAATAGGAGTATCTGGTTTCTTACATTGAAAATACATATCCTTCCATGCTTACTCATTTTTTGATAATGCATTTGATGTTCCAGGCAGAAACTGCACCCATTCCTCAGAAGATTTATCTTTCTTTGGTTTCCCCACAGCTACTGATCTAGTGGAAGTACTCGGTTCTTCCATCTCTGTAAAATTACAATTTCTATCACCAAGAAGAAAATCTTCAACAACACACACACTTATCTGAAACACAATGAATTATCTAACCAGACCCTCCTTCGTTGTCACACAGAAAGAAAAGACTCAAGATTCATATGCAAATAATGGCTTCATATGCAACTTTAAATAATTTTCATGTACAAATTATCTTTCCATAAACTCGACATTAATTTCATGCATGCAAAATCAATCAAATTAGTTGTGGAAGAAAATGGTCAAATCATCAAGCTAGAGTTCATAACCCTACAATGGTTTAAAACAATTTGAAAAAAATGCCAGCATTACACAAAATTTTTTGGCATGTCACAAAAACATTGGTCCAGACCCCACTTATGACCTTTCAACCTTAGTCTTCTATCAGCAAAGTTGATATGGAAACTTAGCTCAGCTTCACATCACAAAATCGTAACTAGCATTATACCTCACAAACTTGCACCAAGCTATAACAATCATTCTGCATGATTGCAATCTTCAAATGAAATTGCATCAATAACTTGTGATCTCACACTAGCGGTCATTTCAAAACATCTTTCCATGATCGCATACAAGAAACTTTAAGGCAAAGAAAACCTGTGAACTCACGATAACCGTTGATCATTACACCTAAGACATGTGGCATCATCTCACACCATCATAGAAAACTGATATATCCTTTTAAAAACCTTTGTGATACTGCAACAAGGCTTTTCTTTCTTTAGATATCCATGGTACACGTAGAAAAATCTCACCATACAGCATGTAAAATTCAAGTCTTTATAAAAAAATTGCGATCTTGAAGTGCCTACATAGAACATTAGTTAGTTTGTTTTAAAGACCTTAGGACACATGGAACCCTTTCACTTGTTCACATTTAAAATACTTAACCCTAAAATATGCTTGCAAACCCACAAAAAATACAAAATTAACCACTAAATGGCATTATTGCATGATCGCAACTGTGAACACTTAACTATTACTTGTCATGTGATGTTGCAAAAGGCTATAACTTGACTGCCACACTAACCTCATTGCAAGGTCACAACATAAATCACTAACTTGACTTAAACCCCGTAACCTTGCACACACAGCTTAACTTAACCACCAAAGCAACATCTCAACTATTTGATGTAACATGAAAAAACCCCTGCGATAATTTGATACAAAGAACTTAACACCATTGCAAGATCTCATCCTTTTAGACTTGACATTTTATAATCTTGCGACCTTATGCCCAAATGTTTATAAGACATTTCTAGTTCTCATGAATAAAACCTTTGACCAAATAAGGCTTGTGAACAATCAGTAAATCACAATAAGAAAATTTGACTTCAGTCGACTGCCACGACATAACACACGGACCAATAAGAAAAAACCAGCTCGGACCTCATGCATTTTTTGACTTCCAATTTGATTGCAAACCTCAATCGATCAACACATGAATTTTTTTTTTGCAAGGAAAAGCATTCTAATACCAATCTTGAAGGAAAAATTCAAATACTTAGCCAAATTTTTACGTTTCCAATAGTGGCTCTGATTGGGGACACTTGTCTTCTCGGGATAAGATGAGAATATCTGAATCGTGTGGGTTAAGAAGACTAACTAAACTATAGAAAATAAAACCTAAATCTAAAACACACACAAACCTATTTACATATATACAACCTATCCATTGTTCATGGATATATTTCATTATTTCAAGAGAAATAATGCTTCAGAAATTGTCCATGAACTAGAAATTCTGGAGTATCTTCGACCGTGTCTTTTAGAAAATATTAGTCTTTACCCCATTTCATGTCAATAATGTATGGGCCTAACCAGAAAGGGTAAAATTTTCCAAGTCTACCATTTTCTTCCAATCTGGCATTCTACATGAGGACCATGTCATTCACTTTAAATTTTCTAATGGTAGCCTTTTGTCATATAAATCCTTAACCTGCAGTTGTAGTTTTACATTTCTTGCATGTGCTTATCTTCTTGTCTCATCTAGCTACATTAGATCAATTATCCTCATCCTCATTTCATCATCTAAGTCCTCATCATAAACCTGCACAAACTTATACATCTGCATTAAGTTATTCTATGGAAACCTAGCCTGAATTCCATATACAAGGTCAAAAGGTGCACATCCAATTTCCTTTTTAACAACTACCCTATCAGCCCATAATGCAAATCTTAGCTTGGAAACCCAAGCCTTCTCCTTTTCTTCCAGGACTCTTTTGATCATTTTGATCAAGCTTTTATTGCTTGATTCAGCTTGGCCATTTCCTTGTGGGTGGTACGGAGAAGAGTAAGATATCTTAATCACATATTTTTGACAGAATGCATTAAATTCATCAAACCTGAAACACATAGCATTATCAACAACTATTTTCTTAGGGAACCTAAATATTTTAATAATATTCTCCATAGTAAAATCTACCACCACTTTTCTTGTAGCTCTTCTAGTAGAGATAGCCGCTACCCACTTGGTGAAATAGTCAGTAGCCACCAAAATCCATGAGTGACCACCACTTGACATTCCTGCAATTTCCCCAATAAAGTATAATCCTCACTATTGAAATGGTGCTTGAACATTTACAGGCGTAAGAGGTAAGTTATCAGAAAATTTTAACTTACCTAAAAAACTTTGGCATGCATCACATTTTTTTACCATTTGATGTGTATCTTTGAAAATAGTGGGCCACCAGAAACCAGACCTCAATACCTTATGAGAAGTATTTTTAGCTATGTAATGGCCACCATACACTCCACTATGCATTTCTCATAAAAGCTTCTTTGTTTGATTTTGATCAACACATTTAAGAAACACACCTTCATTTCTTTTCCACCATAGTCCCCCACTAACTATAGCATATTTGATAGCATTCAATTTCATTGTTCTTTTCTTGGTTGCATTCATATCAAGAGGGAAAATCATTTTTTGCAGGTACAAAATAATGTCATTGTACCATTCACATTAGTCACAATCACATATGAATGGCCTTTGATCTTCTTCTAAAACATGAATATGGTTAGCATCAAGATTTTCTTGAGCCATAAGTTTTTCTAACCCCTAGCCTCTTACCAACTTGGTAACTTGAATGCCTATATTAAATTCTTGGATCCTATTGATCCATCTACATATCCTCCCAAAGACCTCTTGTTGAGTGAAGATATCTTTAACAACTACATTGGGTACATAAGCAACAACAATTTCTCCAATTAGATAACACCTAAAATATTTAATAGGGATTTATAAAATAAATCTATGGCTTGTTCAAACCCCTCTGAATTTTGCAAGAGCACTACAACAACAATGTGGAAATATGCAAATGAGAATATTTTCATAGGCTTTTCATAATCAGGAATCCTCAAAATAGGATCATCCTTGATGGCTTGCTTAATATCTTGAAAAATCTTAGAAGGTTCAGCATCCCATTCAACCTTGGCCCCTTTCTTCATGATCTTTGAAAGAGTTCTGCTAATCTCAAAAAAACTAGTAACAAACCTCCTTAAGAGGTTTACATGGCCAAAGAATGACTGTATTCCCTTCATAGTTTTGGGTCATGACACTTTATCTATTGCATCCATTCTCTCTGGATCAATTTTGACTCCATCTTTTGATACAATGTGACCAATCAACTTGTCTTCAGTCACCCCAAACACGCATTTTCTTGGACTCAAGAATATACCATAATTAAGTTCTCTTACAAAAAATTTCTCTAAGTGGTCACAATTTTGGCTTTCCTCCTTTGAATAGGTTGTCAAATCATCCTAATATACCTCCAAAAAATTATCAATGAAATCTACAAAAGCAACATCCATGGCTCTTTGGAATGTAGCTCCTGCATTTTTTAGGTCAAATGGCATCCTAACATAGACATATGTTCCCCATGGTGTTGTGAATGCAATCTTGATTGCTCTGATTATTTTACCATTATCTAGTTATATCCATAGAAACCATCTAGCATAGATATGAATTCACACCCATTCACCTTCTGCAACATTGCTTCCATGTTAGGCAAACCATAATTATCTTTCAATGAATCCATATTTATATTTCTGAAATCTACACATAATCTTATGTATCCATTTCTCTTTCTCATAGGCACAAGGTTTAAAAGCCATGAAGAGTACCTGATGGGTGATGATACCGACATCCCTCATTTTCATCAGCTCTTCTTGCATTTTGGGACAAAGAGTGAGATTAATGGGCCTTTGCTTCTGCCTAAATGGATTAGCATCATCATTTAAGGGGACCACATGCTGGAATAAATCTTCCCTATAAGCCTTTAAATCA
The DNA here is from genome assembly GCA_018584345.1 of Thuja plicata. Lineage (NCBI taxonomy): Eukaryota > Viridiplantae > Streptophyta > Pinopsida > Cupressales > Cupressaceae > Thuja > Thuja plicata. The sequence goes on along the minus strand of MU224951.1, from coordinate 7,867,037 downwards.
TCATATGTTCAAGAAAACACATGCCTATATTTTCTTAAAATATCTATTAATTATTTCCTTACCTTTGGAGACAACCTCTTACCAATGTATAAATTTTTTGGAGCTTCTTTTGTTCCAAGGTTTATTTCCTCCAAGTCCTTAGGATTATGGATAGTCTTCATGATCATTGCTTTATCTTTGTTTTCAAAATACCTTTCTAGGACTATCAAGCCTATGGGAACCTAATTTTTCTTTAATTGCAATATATCCTTCCCAAACATTATATCTTTACAATCCATACTTTCTACATATCCACTAAAATCAAGCTCCTGGTTACAGTATTCACCTTCACAGCTCAAAAATGTGAGAATGTAAATTTCATTATCAAAACATTCTAGTTCTCAATATTGTCAGGGACTGAGGACCTCGTTTTCACTTCAACCTTCAAAATTCTTGCAAATGTGATATCATCTAGCTTGAGAGAAATTTTAGCTAGAAGATCAGCCATTTTATTGTGTATTCTATCCATCCAGTCAGTCCTGAAAGCATCAAAATTCTCAATCTCATCTTGAACAACATTCCTATATTGTTTTAGTCTCTTATTCTTGGAAGCATATTTGGATCTAACTTGGGATATGACCAATTCAAAATATCCAATTATACTACGATTGTTAATTCCATTCTTAGAAGCTAATCTCATCCCAATCAATAATGTTTCATACTCTGCAAAATTATTTGTACAAGCAAACAACAAAGTGAATGAAAATTTAAAAGTCTTACCACTAGGAGAGATTAGTATAACACCTTCACCTAAACCCTCCCTTGAACTAGCACCATCAAATTACACAATCCAAAGACCATTTCCATCAGATAAATTCTCCTTATATTCATATAAGGATATAGGCATCTTCTTCTAATCTATTTTCAGATCTTCAACTTTGAATGTGTCCATGTCACTGTCAAGGAAACAAGTCATATTCTCATCTTTACTGATCTCAATTATGTGTAGAACCCTTGACTCACAGTTAACCTTTACATTTTCACCACCAATATCAAAAGTAGAAAAATAAATATCACATTGCAAACTACCTCCCATATATGTGCTCCATTTTCTAGATAATAACATGCCATAATGAGGAGGAATATCTACAACAAGAACATTCATTTTTAGATCCTTATCTGGATATGCATCCAAGTTATATGGTAGGGCCTTGATAGTACCACTAACATGAACTTCTCTTGAATCTATGGCTTGACATCTCCCATTATGAGTGTCAACCTTCAACCCCATAGACTCCATAATTTTCACTAGCATTACTATATCTGATGCCCCTGAGTTTATCATGCAATTCTTAAGCATTTTTCCATTAATTATCACAGTAGAAAAGAAAGGGTCCACACTGCCTAGACAAAGATTCACAAATTTATATAAATACATCTAAGGAATTTGAGAAACTAATCCCTCATGCTCCTTTTCTTTCTTTTCCTTTTTACTTTCCCCATCCTTTTCTATCTTATCTTCATCTAATTGTTTACGTATAATTGAGGATACACCCTTAAACCATGCTAAAGTTTTTTCTTTATGTTCTTCTATCCTTATCATCTCAAGCAAAGGAACTTTAACTATAATTTGGGAAAGTAACTATGTCATATCTACAGGAATATACTCAGGGACAAAAATTTCTTTACCTGAAGTATCTTCAACTTGAGTTTCTTGGCTTCATTCAATATTCCATTTCTTCTTAATTTCCTCTTGAACAAGAGTATAAGACTCTCCAATAGCCTTTATTTTAATTTTAGATCCAAAAGTTGCATCAATGGATTTAGGGACCTCACCATTCTTATCTCAAACCTTGGTTTTCACATCTTTGATCTTCACAACGTCTTTATCCTTCTTTAATAGTTCTTTTATTTTACCCTTCTGATCTTTAATGAACATATCAGAAAGCTTACCATCCTCACCTCCAAAAACTATGTTTCTCAAATGGTAATTACCCCTTGCTTGGGTAACCATGTCTATTTTAATTTTTGGTATTTATTCATCAAAAGGTCTTCTCAGTGAAAATGGAGGAGAGCCATGTTCAACATTGCACTGGTTATCATCAATTTCTTCATCATCTTCAGAGAAGACTTTCTATTGATACTCCTCTTTCCTTCTCCTTGATTTCCTAATATATCTTGATCTTCAAATTCATCACCTGAATCAAGCTCATCACATAAATATTTTTATGTCATGAGATAATTTTCCTCATCATAAGTTTTACCAATCTCATCTTCCAACTCTTCACTAGCAAATATGTTTTTTGCAACAACACAATAGTCAGGAATGTGAGGTGATTTACATGTCATACACTAGGGATCATCTTAATTCACATTTATGGTGTCTTTTTCTATAAATGATCAGGGGTTACTAAATCTGATTTCCCCTTTTGTGTTGGTTTCACAGTGTTCTCATCCTTCCACTGAGTATTGTAAGGATAATTCTACAATCTGGGCTACCTACTAATATTATTATAAGTAGTCTTATCACCACTAGTAGCCATATCATTCTTATTTCAACAAAACTTTAGTTCCTTCAATACATTTAGCACCTTATCCAATTTATCATCCTCCTTAGGCTTTCCATTAGAGGATTTATCATTATCTTTCTTGTTAGATCTAGAAAATTTAGGATCATCTCTTCTCCCCAATTTTCCAGACACCCTTATATTACTTTCAATGTTTATAGCTAACTTAAATTCTTCCCTGACACTTCTAGGCTCTTTATCTCTAATAGAGTAAGCCATATTTTCATCATAATCATTTAATTAAGTAGCCAGACATATCTTCTCATGCAACATCATGACTTGGAACAATTTGTGCATATCTTTTTGAAACCTTATGCTGAATTCAATGACTTCTTCATTCTGATTTTTCTTGATGTTATTAAACTCGTTCAACATAAAACCTTCATTAGTATTATCACCATATTTTTCCTTAAATCACTTTTCAAATTCATCCCATGACTCTATACTATTATCAGGCAAGCCTATAAACCAATCTCTAGCATCCTCCACTAAAGATTGAACAAACAAATTCATTACTACATCTTCATGCTCGACCACAAAGTCATTGAACATATCGGTAAAATCCTTTAGATTTTCCTCACATGTAATAGCATTATTTCTAGAAAAAATGATCAATTTTTCCCTTATCTCATTTGAAATAGGGTTAGGGTAACCAAGAATACCAGTAAAGAATAGTTGTTTGTACCTTTAAATGTTAATTGGTTTCCTTTGGAAATGGTTAGTAGAAGCTTGGTCACTAGTACTAGCTCTCATATTTCATCCAATAAAAGGAATCTATGAAATGACTAGTGGTGGGACATTAGCACCTTGGGAAATAGATGGCATACCTACAATAGAAGAAGTACCAGCAGAGATAGGTTTAGCAGATTTTTTCAAGAACATAATCGTCTTCTTCATTTCTAATGAGGTTGCTTCCATCTATGACTTCTACAATTATTTTTCAAGAATCTTATTCTCTTTTCTTTCTCTCTCCAACTCAATATCCAACTAATACATACCACCACCAACAGGACCCTTATTAACAGGATCATTAATAACTATACCAACAACTTTTTATTTTCCTTTATCCTTATCACCCTCATTATTTTGAGGTGTTGGTTTATTCTAAGGGACACAAATATTATTAGTCTTTCCAGTATTGTAAATATGGAAAAAAACAAGACCCTCAACATTTTTCTTAGGTTCTTCATAATTGATGGCTTTAAGGTCATCCAATTGTTTCAGAAGTCTAGTTTTTTCAACCAAGGCATCTCTCTCTCTCTCTCTCTCTCTCTCTCTCTCTCTCTCTCTCTCTCTCAAGGAAATCTGCTAATGAATTTGCCTCTTCAAGAATAAAGATCCTCAAAAACTTCTTCTAAATCAGACAAAGAACTTTCTAGCTTTGAAGAGGCAATTGGGTTCATTGTTTCTTCTTCATTTTGATCCAATAGGAACCTAAAAGGAGAAAAGCTACACACAGAAGATGCACCATCTGATCTTCTATTCAGGACATCTCTACTTTTACTTCTTGATCTTCTATTATTATTATTATTATTATTAGTATTATTATTATTATTATGAGTAGAGTGAGTTACCCCTTATATGGTGTAGTTCTCCCTCTTGATCAGCAGGAGAAGAAAATAAGTTCTCATACATTCCAACCTCTACAAGTTCAGGATTCTCAAGGAAAGTTACACTATTTTTAGGAACAATAATGAAAAAAATTTGTATACTTGCACTTCTACTTTTGGGTTTCCATGATGAGGGAGCACTTCTTGTTCCTTGCCTTATCCATGGGCATCCACTCCTTGAAGTATTATGAAGCTCACCCTCTATTTTTTCCTTGGGATGCTACTTCACCTAGGATCTTGTGACTTTCTTGCTCATTTTGTATTCTTTGAAAATATAGAAAAATTATACTCTGCAGTGGTGCAGAGATTCGATTCGCCGCCCAATATAAATTGGGAAAGATTTTTATGAAAAATTGCAAGAAAAAATCTTACAATATCACATCCTACAAAAAAAACCTAACTCCTCATAAGATATCAACCTTGGATGAGAAATATTTATATCTCAGACACAAAACAATATCCTTCTACCCCAAAATATAAAAATACAATATCAATTATGTGCAATCCAATGGACAAACTAACTGGACTGAAATCATCAAGTCAAGGATCAAGCTCAACTATCAGCATTATCAATTATGCAATTACTACACAACTCACCAATAGAGTCATCATTTTGTTGGTTATCAAAATGGTTTTATGCTTCAATAGCTACCAATACACTCGCTACAAATACTAAAGAGTTGCCAACTCCAATTATCAAACCCCCATGAATGACTGGACCAACTAAAAGGGATTAAAAATTTCCCCTACACTTTTGGCTCTGCAAGACCAAGGCGGGCAAACCTAAATTCAGTACAATACTACCCTCATTAAACACACCCCTGATTTTGATAAACATATTATCTCATAAGAGGCTCAACAATAAAAACAAAATACTAAGTAAGAGATAATTACACATTGATTCTCAATTGTTATGGAGCATGAGATACACATACCATAGATAAAAATTAAAAATAAAAATATTTTTAATCAAAAGATGGTATAACTAGACAACATGAACTAACAAGATAACAATTATAGCATATTTAGATTAGTGCCTTATCATTGGGGAATACTCTTAGTTTACAACCCATTATATGAATGACATAAAACTGCTAATAATCCAGGACTTAGATTACTATTGCATTACAATAAAATCTATTCATGTAATCCAAAATCAGACTTGTTATAGTTATCCTTATGCCAACCTTATGAACTTATGAATTAATTTTCATCATTTTAATTTATCTTTGATCAAATCTTGGAATTAAAACATACACATGAAAAATATGTAGTGAATTGAATAAAAACTTAGAATTATTGAATTCACAACTCATAAAACCAACACAATGGAGAGCATCAAATCTTGATTATATTTTATTGACCTTAGAATCATTATCTTCATACATTCATTTGCTCACTAAAATAAGACTCAATAGGGACTAAAACCCCAATACTAAAATTTTAATTGCTCTGTAGAATGTTATACAAGACTCATGACATATGTTAAACCTGACTGAGGTTGAACCAACTCTTATGAATTCAAGACAAAATTTCTTATCCCCACCTAAGTGATCTTGGAAATCCTTTTATAGAATAAGGATTACAACAAGCTACAGATCAATTAGGGAAAAGCAACTAACTACTCAACAACAAGAAATCGAGAAGAGTACCACAGCTAAAAACCTTAAGAAAGCTGAAAGAAACAAAGTGGGCTACAATATAATTGTGACATCATCAAAATGACAACTGACACTTTTGTCTAATTTGAGGGCCTATATGATTTTTAAGCTAGATTTTCTACAGTGCCTTCTTCTACACTTGTTTTAGGGAGTGACTTATCCTCGAGAGATAAGTAGAAAATGTCAAGACCATCCCAGAACTGAGTATCATCTTCCTCTCCATGCTCTTTTGGACCAATTCATTTTGTTTTGGGATCGTATTGTCTGTAACATCTTTGATCAAAGTTTCCACCTCACCTAGAAAGGTGGGTGTTGATTCAAGGGTCTAGTAGGATTTGAAGGTGATAGTAGGTTGTTCCTCCTCCACAAGAAACTACTCTCTTCTCTAGATAACTAAGCCTCCTTTATACAACAAGAGAATATTGGGGAGAAAGGGACAAGGTGTTGAAAAATAATCTATGTAGGGTATTCACATTCTTTCTTTGAAAATATGGGATGTCATCTCTAGAGAAAAATATAACCCACCAATCTCTGCGGGCTGGTATGTAGCTTGAACACTAGGTCTGGTTGATCATACCAATCGAGATTTGCATCAATATCTACCATCACCTATTGGAAGTTGCACATGATATGTTGAGCATGATCTTGATGTGATTCTTTCATAGAGATAACAAAAGAAACCATGTTCGAGATGGATCTTCATACTTCTATTTGAAGTGTTTTGCGATGGAATGACATTAGTTGTCTTGATTCATTAGGCTTAGAAAAAGACCTCAACTTCCTGCATATTTTTCTTTATACTACAACATAAATTTCTTTGTATAAAACTTCTTGAAATTTGAGTCGCTAAAGAGAGCACTACTTTTTGGCAATCAATAAAAATAGGGTCCCATCAGGCAATGCCAAAAAATGTTGTTGATCCCTAAGAGGCTTACACCTAAAGAAGGGTAGTTGGGAAGTTCTACATATAGGGGACCTGATGTGCTATGCAGAATAACCTTAAATATTTTAGAAGTTGGCTCCTCATTCCTTAACTAAGAAAAGGGAGAAGGAACATGAAAAAAGTAAAATCTACACTACAAGGCAATACACCAAGGCTTTCTCAACATTTTGCAGGTTCATAGAGAAACTTCAGAAAAACTTTGGAATCTATTACTCCAATGATCCTACCTTTGGGGATGGAAATGGTGTAGGAGCAAGGGTTTTAGTAAAGGAAGTGGCCCCCCTAGAGGTGTGAAACTCATGAAAAAGACTAACATAGTCTACAAAAGCTACGTCTAAAAGGAATCCAACCAAGAGACATTTGTTAGCCTCTTTGAACCCAAACATAAATAACCCATATAAAGTTCCATTATGAGTACTCATACCTAATTAGTATATTATTCAGGGATGCAAACCTCATCCAAAAAAATCCATCCTTTAAACTAAGAAAAAATTATAATCGCAAGATAACTGCATGATCCATTAAATCTCAGAGTAATTAAAGGATGTAAAGGCCAACATATATAAATTTGGCTATAAAAGAAATCAACACAATACACTCTAGTTAAAAAAAGGAGAGAGGTTTTGTTTATGCGGCTAGACCAAAGGTTTTCTTCACCTAACTTTTCTACTGGCACCCCTAGTGAGCCGGGTTGTATATAGGTTCAATATTAATAAAAATTTATTTGGCTACGATCACCTTTTACCTATCAAGAGAGAGAGAGAGAGAGAGAGAGAGAGAGAGAGAGAGGTGATGATGGCACAATCTCAAAGCCTTATTAAGAGTAAACATGCAAAGATTGGAAATCAAGCCACAGGTTACATATGCCACAGTATACATCCGAGGATAGAAAATAAAGAAAATATTCCTTTATCATGCAAAATTTTACAACTGATGAACTTGTTGTGTGTGTGTATGTGTGTGTATGTATATGTATATGTATATGTTGTTGGAAATAATGGGAAGTGTGTACTGAGAGTGGAGGGGTGAATCAGTACCTCTAAAACTTTTATCTCTTTTATCCTTTAACCTTTATGTAATCAATTGTTTATCCAACCATCTATTCTATACTATCTTTGTGTAAGACATATCAATTCTTTAACTTAATCAAACATGTAAACATTCATGAAAGTAATTGACTCATAACACATGATATGATATCACAGAAAACCTCTATAAGAAGGTAAAAACTGCAGTGGGGATGGCACCCACAAAATCTTCACTATTTGCAGATTGGAAGGGCCTGGTTAAGGCTTACAATTTGATCACTTATAATGATATACCCTATTAGGAGTATTATGTGGAGACATGTTAAGATGTACTTTGTTAAGAGCTTTAGCAACACTGTTTAGTGTGCACTTGGTTAAGAGATTTATAATAGGATTGTTAAATCCACCTTTCTTGAAAGGATTTTTACACTTTTCTTCACTTGTTAGAATGTAAGTAAATTACTCATTGACCCGAGTGTATGTAATCTACTATTTCTAATTACATATTCATTCAAGATTACATTTATATATGTATCACCTAATGTGATTGAATAATACCTCTATTTCTCAATAACCTCTGTTGCTCGGTAGCCTCTGTTCTTGGTTCTTGGTAACCAAATTCATCTTTTATTGTTCTGGTTCTTGAAACTCTTAGTATGATCCATAGATGTGCTTGTTGGCTACCTTCATCCTCTCATCTATATTATTGAATGATTACAACATCTATTTATAAGATAGATTGACCTAATTAAGTTTCACGTATTACAACATTAACTCTATGATCACAGGTTTACAACTTGACCTTGATCTCCTAGTCTGCATGTTTTCAATTAGTTAGACTAACTAAAACAATTACAATAATGTTTCTTGTCCCTTAAGTAATGGTTTTAAAACAAAACAAAACTCTATAAATAGAATATGAGTGTTTTATCTGACGTGGAAGTCAGATCTACTTTTTCTAGGATGTAACTGACTTTCGGTGTCTGATGCTCGGTTTGCTCTGAATCAATTGCCTGTCTTTTGGTATTCCTTTGGTTGAACTATCTATCAGTTTCCCTTGCTCTGTCAAGTTCCTCTATTTCTGTTCTTTCAGTTTTTCTTGAGATTTGTCTCATCAGGTGTCTCTTGAACTTCACACATTTGGTGATCTCTGATATCTGTACTTTCGGTGTTCTTGAAAGTCTATCTTTTGGTGTAGGTTTATTGAAGGTTCAAAAACTATTTTCCTTTTGCATACTAATGGAAAAATAATGTCTTCAATCTCCTCCTTTGACATTAGTATCAAAAATTGATATGTGCATGAATTTAAAATGTTTAGTATGTACACCGTGTATATATCTTGTCTTTATATGACTCCCCCTAATTGTATGCATTATAGTATATATGTAGATGTATACTTATACTTTCCTTTCTTTATTTCTCCTTTTCACCTTATTATGTTCTCCTTTTGAACATATATGAATATATCATTTCCCCCTTTTTTGATATTAGGACAAAGATGTACAACTTACAAGTCAAAATTTTGGCAAAAATGTGTAACTTACAGATTGTCCAGAATGTGGGAATGAGAGTTTGTCACATCTTCCATCATCTATTCCCATTTCTCTTTAAGGTGTTCCAGAGCCATGAGCTCTAATGCAATTCTAGCATGCATATCATAAATGTTGTCTAGGATAGACATTTCTCAAGTGGCAACCAGCATTCTTGCCAGTGTCATGTGTTGCTATAGTAATGTGAGATTGGGTAAAATTAGAGCTTGGAGCTCAGTTACCTCATCTCTAAACTTTTATTCTTCATTTTGAATGTCTTTTCTCAGCTTTCTTTCTTGCTTTAGCCTTTTCATAGTGCAATTTGATTGCATCTTCACTATTAGTGAGACCTTGTGCACTTGCTTGTAGATCAACATCAATTTATGCTATCTTATCACTATACTCCTTAGTGAGTTGATCGAAAGTGCATAAATTTTGGATTAAGTTTATAGATTTTGAAATAATGGGGTCCAATGTACTTACAAGTTCAGACAACTTCACCTTGTTCTTTGCCACTTTTTGGCTGATTTTCTCTACAAGTTTGAATTGGAATTTCTGTTCTACTTGTTCTTCAATTTCCTTTTAAGCATCTATATTCTAAGATGTGATAGCTTCTGTGAAAATGGCCAATTGATCAAGTATAGGATTATCTTGATCAATGTTAGTGTCAGGTACTATCTATTGCAGTATGTATTTTGTAGTTTTGAGTACCTTTGTTTCTGTTGTTGCCTTCCTAAGCTTATCTTGGATATCTTTTCTCTCACAAAGTATTGCATACTTTGTTAGTTTAGTTGGATCCAATGTTTTAGGATCACATACTAGAATCTAAATAATTTCACCCAAAGTAACTAGATTCTTATTCTTTTAGATTTGTGTGGATGCAGATGTGTGAACTACTATTTCTAGTTCATTTGTCTTCTCTGAAGTGCTCAGTGAAGGCTTGGTAGATGTATTTTATTTTACCTTCTCATTGGTGTCAACCTATCAGTTTGGTGAAGATGTCTCCTCATTAACATTGGGTGTATCTGCAGATTTTTCTTTTGTATTCTCTAATGTATCATCTTTCTTCTCTTCTTCACTTTTCTCTTTCTTCTCTCCATCTTTCGCTTGCTTCTCTTCTTCACTTTTTTGATTAGTAGGTTTTTCTTGTTGTACATAAGTAGCATCTTTTGGTTCTTCAAATGTGTCTTTTTGTTCTTCAAATGCATCTTTTTATTCTGCATCACCCTTGGCTTTGGGTATGCTTTCATCTTTGGTAGGTGATTTCTCCTTTTCCTGGAGTATATTGATGGCTTCCATCAATATTGGCATGTTGTTCAGTATGTTCACCTATGCAGCATCAATTGTAGTGCCCTGTTCTTCGATCTGGTCCTTGGCAATAGTGACATCTTCATCTTTCTAAATTTCATCTGCTGGATCATCGGTGATGTCAATAATTGTATTGTCCACAGTGTTGTCCATAGTAGTGTCTGGCCATGTCTCATCTACAACATCCATATTCTTGTTTATTGTAGTGTCCATTTCCTCTTTGTCCAATTCTAAATCAGTGATGGTAATTGGTTTGGTGCTTTGAGTAGTCTGATCATCCTTAGTTTCTTGATTCTCGGTAAGAGCTCTTTGTGTCCCGGGACTTGTATCCCTTTTAGGAATATCAAGTATTTTTCTCCATTCAGCTTCATTCTTTCTGTCTAGGTCCAGTAGATGTCCTTTAAGCACTTGGTAGGCTCTCACTTTGGTGAGAACCTTTTGGAATGAACCTTCATCATTTCTTTGATCTCCTCCATTTTTTATTCAAGAGGCATGACTGATACTAGGGCTCTTTCCCTAATTTCTTTCTTAGAGTGCAAGGAAAAAGTCCATCTTGTCGATATCCTATCTTGAATTTCTTTGGAAATATTGTCTACTAGTTGTATTGGGAGGTATTTGAATATACACATCATTTTTATGATTGCCTCCTCAATCTTATTTTGATCCAAGCGATCCAATGTTAACCATTTCTTGACCTTCCTACTATTTACTGAACCTGAATTGATAATTGAGGCACACACTTCATCAAATGTTTTAGGTATCTTGTTCTTTTCCTCTTGAACACCTTCATCTTGTTCCATTTCCTCAATGTCCTCCTTAGTTCTAATGAACTTTCTTCTTTGTGTTGGCCCTCTTTTCTATATTTTGGTTTTCCTCTTATAGGTCCTTACTTGACCTTTCTTCAATGGTAAAGGACTTGTGTCCTTAGTTGTTTGACTTCTTGTCCTTGTACCAGTTCTAGTTCTAGGTTTCTTAGCTGGTGAAGGTAATGGAGTATCTAGCTCTGTAGACTCAGAGTCACTTTCCTTTTTAGCTTCACCAACAGGTGACTAAACCCCGGTTTCTTCTTTTTGTTCAGTTTCTTCTTCTGTAACTAAGAGCCTTTTCTTCAAGTTCTTGACCATTTTATCCTTCTTCCTATCTATCTTCTTTACAACCAAGCCATTTTTGACTCTTTCTTTGGCTTCTTCATAGGTGTTGAACTTGGGTTGTGATTTATCAATTGACTCATTTATTAATGCATCAATTTCATTGGATGCTTGATCTATATTCACTTCATATTCAAGTGGTTGTAGCCATATTTTTCTTGGTACAATAGGCTTGATGTATGTGAAGTCTGTGTCTACGATGAAACATATGTCAGATTTGAATTTTTCAATTAGTTGTTCTGGCATCCTTACTCTCTTCTGCATTCTTTCCTTGAATCCAGTAAAGTACTCATCCATGACTGACTCAAAATTGTCTCCTTGTGATTTTATAAACTCACTAATCTGTATGGTGACTAGTCATGTTATATCCCATTTCACATCCCCTATAGATGGAAAATATTCTTTGAAGTAGAAGAATATACACATGATAAGTGAACCATACTTACATGAATTTGATTTTTCATTTCTTGTTGTCTTCAAGTTTTCTTCTAACTGCTTGAGTAGAAGTTCTGATAGATCCAACTGAGTTCCTTTCTTTAGAATCTTATATGTTGTATCCTCTGCTCCGGATTCTATGTTATTTATCCTTCTAGCTTGAAAGAACATGTATCCTAAGACAAATTCTCCAAATTTCATTTCATCATCATTGATGGTGGATACTCTTTGTCCTCTTCCATCCCATGTAGCTCTTGTAATCTTCTCAATTTCATCCTTGGGTGGGTGCTTTAATGCCTTTGCCTTATCGGTTATTGGATAACTGGTAACTGCATTAATAACATCTTGGGTTATTGGTTTAGGCTCATCCATCCATAACTTATGGTTGTGTATCCTACTCAATACTAACCAAATTCACTCAGTCTTAAACTCTTTCAGGAACCATAGCGAATTTGTGAGCCCTTTCACTTTGATGTGTTTGTGCTCATCTTTAATAGTGCCATCATCTTTGCATAGCTTCTTGAAAAAAATTTTAACCTCCAGGTCGCCAATTTCTAAAATTTTGCAGTGTATGTATGCTCGCACATCTTTGACAAGAAAAACCTTAGCTGGTATTCATGAGAATGCTCTAGCATTGTCAGGTTGTGATGCAACCTTTGGGCATATCTTATAATGTGGTTCTACACAGGTAGAGTTTTTGACAAGTTTGACCTTATCCTTCTTGATGCTCTTCAGCTTAGCGGTTCTTGATGTCATGGCCATTATTTTAGAAATTAGGGATTTTCGTAAAAGATAAACAGAGCTCTCAGTTATGCTTGGTACTTACTTCAACCTCTGTAGTTTTAATTGATCTGCTTGGAGTGCTTTGTAACAGGTTGGAGTCGCTCTGCAATGTTGTCACTTCTAGCTCTATTTTTGCTCTGGTCACTTCGCTCAAATTGCTAGTGAGAAATGAAACCCTTCCTTCATCTATTTATAGACTTTGCCCTAGGTCGAGTCATTAATGCTCAACCAATCCTCAGTGTGTGAAGATAGAGCCGTCAGTTGATATACTAAATTCCTTCTCAGTGGCAACGTGATGCTTTGGGGAAGTCATCTTAACTTGTTACTTTTATCGATGGGTTTCGGTGTATGGCGAAGACAACTTTGTCAGCTTATATGATTACTGACAGATCTCTGTTTACACTAGTAAATTTATGTTAACTGACGATTCTTGGTAAGTGCAGACAATTTAGCTTTGAATGTATACTAATGTATTTCGGTATGTATTAACTGATGGAATATTTTTCATAGAATTTAACAAGTAATACCATAGTGTATCTATAATCATGCTAATTTGGAATTTCAACTATGTATGATTGGAACTGATGCAAAATATAACTTGGTGTAATGTAGTTCCATAATTACTTGTTCTGCTTAGGTGGTGGTGGTGATGTCACAAGATCCATTGGATAGGATGTCACCATTTGCATTGCTCGGTTTAGCTTCATCATTACTTGTAGCTTTCCTCCACATTTTGTTTCTCATCTTCCTGATGTCTTCAATGGTGTTTGCATTGGCAAAGGTGTTGGTCTCTGTCATTTGGTCTCTGCAGTCTTTCTTGACATGACCAACTTTATGATATTGTAAACATGCCATTCTGGGGTTAGTCCAACCTCTAGACTTTCTTTTCCACTGTCTCATACAATTTGCAGCAATGTGACGAAATCTTCCACATGTACATTTTGTCCATGTGTTGTAATCCTATACATATTGGTTACTGATTATTTTTAGTTGATAGGAAGTTCTTTGACCTTTAGGCTTCCATGCTTTCTTTTTCTTGGTCCAACATTCAAGAGTAGTGTGCCCATGAATTTTGCAAGTAGGACAGTATTTTTCCATGTAGATTTCCTTCTTTGGTTGTTTCATCTCAAACTTACATTCATATGCTTTATATCCTTTCTTATTACATTTATAAAAAAAATCCTATGAACGAAGATGTGGAGTTAGGAATACCTTTCATTTTTCTGTTGCATACATTTGATGTGTGGCCTTCCTTTCCACAGTGATTGCATGTCAGCTTTCTTGGTCTCGGATTTGCATAGACATTCTTTTGATCAGCTTGATTGGGTGATTCTCCATTCTTGGTATAGCCTATTCTGGTGATGTTGTTGGCTCTGTTAGGAGTATTACATGGAGACCTATTAAGATCTACTATGTTAAGAGCTTTAGCAACACTGTTTAGTGTGCACTCAGTTAAGAGATTTACAATAGGATTGTTAAATCTGCCTTTCTTGAAAGGAATTTTACACTTTCCTTCACTTGTTAGAATGTAATAAAATTACTTATTGACCTGAGTGTATGCAATCTACTATTTTTTATTATAGATCCATTCAAGATTACATGTATATATGTATCACCTAATATGATTGAATAATGTCTTTGTTTCTCGGTAGCCTCTATTCTTGGTTCTTGATAACCAAATTCATATTTTGTTGTCCTGGTTCTTGGAACTCTCAGTCTGATCCATAGATGTACTTGTTGGCTACATTCGTCCTCTCATCTATATTATTGAATGATTAAAACATCCATTTATAAGATAGATTGACCTAATTAAGTTTCATGTATTACAACTTTAACTCTATGATCACAGGTTTACAACTTGACCTTGATCTCCTAGTCTATGAGTATTTTATCTGTCGTGGAAGTCAGATCCACTTTTTTCGAGATGTAACTAACTTTTGGTGTCTGATGCTCAATTTTCTCTGAAATCAGTTTGCCTATCTTTTGGTGTTCCTTTGATTGAACTATCTGTTGGGTTCCCTTTCTCTGTCAAGTTCCTCTATTTCTTCTCTTTTGGTTTCTCTTGAGATGTGTCTCATCTAGTGTCTCTTGAACTTCACACATTTGGTGATCTCTGATATTTGTACTTTTGGTGTTCCTGAAAGTCTGTCTTTCAGTGTAGGTTTACCGAAGGTTCATAAACTATTTTCCTTTTGCATACTAATGGAAAAATAATGTCTTCAATATATGTATATGTATATGTATATGTATATGTATATGTATGTGTGTGTGTATATGTGTGTGTATGTGTGTGTGTGTGTGTGTATATATATACATATATATATATATACATATATATATATATATATATAAATGTATATCTATATATATACATATATATACATACATATAGATACATACATACACACACACATATATATACATATGTTTTCTCTCCTCTTTTTTTGGGCAAACACTGGGGTTTATATAGATGTTTCCCATAGGAGTTGAAAAGAAAGAACACCTTTCAAGATTCAATGTGATCTGTGAAGGCAGTTCGTGCAGAGGATTTTTTAGGTTGATGTTGATGGCGGTTGTAGGCCACTACCTTGACTTCAAGAAATTTACCATTTTGGGGTGGTAGCAACCCTCTTTTTAACTTTCCCTTTGCATGGTTGATGTTTTTTTCCAGTCGGGAAAGATCTCTCTAAGATCCTCATCTTTAAAGAAAACAATGTTACTCCAATTGCACATTGAAGTTGTCATTAGTTATCAAGAAGACATAATACACAGTTGGTGGCAGAGTCAACACAAGACAGTCGGTATATATCATCGAAGTGCAGAGTTAACCGAGAGCACTGATCATGTTTAGAGTTAACCAAGTATAGTGATACCTGAGTAAATAGACTATACCGAGCTCAGACAACACTCAGCTACACAAGCATAACTGAATACAAGTATAACTAAGATACACAATATACACCGAGCACCGAGAAACAACATTAACCGAGTGGAATAGAGTCCACATAAAATTTTGTTAAGGCACATTATTCTAAGTAACAAATTTTGATCCGACGTAGATAACGGTTTACACAATCGAGGAGGACATTAATTATGGATTTACAGCATTAATTGTTTATGCCTCCTATATATAGATGATCAAGGTAAACTATGTACATTGTTGATCTTAGGGTAAAGATGTAATTGTTGAACCCTAATTAGGTCACATCATTTGATATACAATTGTACAGATGTCAATTTTTGTTAAGTATGTTGATCAAGAAATGATCAAGTAGCCACCAAAGTACAAACACCAAAGATCAGACAAGGGATTCAAGGACAAAGACTATATTGCATAAATTGGTTTACAGAACTAAGGCAAGGCTACCAAGCAGAATAGAGCATAAGATATTATCATTCACATTGAGGTGATATGTTTTGTATGAAATTAATGGATCTGTATCAACAAATTTGAGATTTTATATGTTTCAGATCAACTTTATGTTACTCTCTAACAATTGTAATAGATTCTAAATCTCTTAACATAGTAGACTTAACCGTCTTATTGTAAATATCTTAATCGATTGCACACATAGATTGTGTTGCTAAATCCTCACATGGGGTAGATCTAGTCAATCTTTTTTTACTCCTACCAGGGTAAGATCATCAGAAGTGATCATTTTGTAAAGCTTTAACAGGCTATCTTTATTACTGCAGTAGTGAAGTTTTGTGGGTCTCATTCTTACCGTAGTTTTTACCTTCTTACAGGGGTTTTCTGCGATACCAAAATACTAGTGTCAAGAGTACTTATTTTCATGTATGTGTAAATTTTTATTTTACATGCATTCACCTTTCAACATTGATACTATATGTTTGGAATAAGCAATCTACTCAGTCGATTAATATAGAATAGTGAATGGAAAGAATTGTCTAAAAGTTTTTAAGGGTACTGATTCACCCCTCCCCTCTCAGTACACACCCTTTCCATTATCTTGACATTGGGCCAAAAATTGGTATCCAAGATTATTCTCTTATTTTGAAGGTTTAATAGTTGAGGAGAAAATATCTTACAATGGAGAGGTATACACTTGACAAATTTATTGAGAATCATAAGCTACAGTTGCAGATCTATGTTGAACAGTTCAAGGAAGCCAAAGAGAAACTTAGGGAGATGTTGATTAAGAGGAAGGACATGGCACTTTTCTATTGTGAGATTGATTATCATGAAGAAGAGATTCATGACCCATTTGATACATGTGGATCTAAATCTAGTAGCACATTTTATGCATTTGAAGGAATCATATCAAAGCTAACTGCGATCAATCAACAACTTACTGAATAAGTGAAAGCACTACAGATCAGAAAAGATACACAAATGCTTAGAATGGTTGAAGTCTTGAATGATGCAAAGAAAGATAAATAAGATAGAAACATGGTTGTTGCTGACAGAAGACATATGACTAAAAAGTTACAAGAGAAAGAAACTGAGATATCTAGACTCACTGAACATTACTTTGAGATCACCAATCAAGTGGTTGCTATGAGTCATAAGGCAGACCGAGTGAATATTGAACTTGAAAAATAATATATTATATCACTGTATTGAAGGAAGAAAATGAGAAACTAAGAAATGAAGTGAAGATTTTACAACAACATAATGAAGTGATTAAGAGATATGAAGAAAGCACTAAGAGAATGGATGAATTTCTAAATTATCATTAAATAAGATTGAATAACAATACCGGATTAGGGTATACCGAGCAAGGAGAATCGTCAAATCAAGAAGAACAAAGGAATGTATACTCAAAGCCTAAGCCAAAGAAGCCCTCTTTCCATCACTGTGGAAAACCAGGCCACACATCAAATGTTTGCAAGAGAAAAATAAAAGGTATTCCTAGAAACCCTCCTAAATTCAATGATATTTTCTATAATTGTAATAAGCATGGACATCAAGAAAATGAGTGTAGATCCAAGTTGAAAAAACCACAAAAGAAACTGTACAAGGATAAATATTGTCAAAATTGCAACATGAATGGTCATACAACTCAAGCATGTAGAAAGAACACAAAGTAGATCTGGAAGCCTAAAGGACAAGAAATGGTAAAACAACCGAGAAGACAAGGAAATGCTTATGCATGGGATTACAAAACTTGGATAAGTTGTGAATCATGTGGAAAATATGGACATATAGCAGAAAATTGTATGAGACTATGGTGAATCAAATCTAGGAATTGGTCAAACTCTTAAATGACATGTTCTCACCATCAAAAAGTCGGTCACTTAAGAAGAGATTGTGTAGGCCGAATAAACACTTATGGGAATGGAAATACAATTGATGAAATGTGAGGATCAAGAATAAAATGTGGAGGAGCATCAAATGATAATGCAAGACCAAGAACAATAGTCGGTGACACCTCATCCAATGGGTTAGGTGGATCCATTGTCTCCAACTAAGCAATACAAGCAAGTATGGAACTATGTTTTGCAATGCTATATTTTACATCAGTTCCTATATTTATTGCACATATGCCAAATCAGCATGACTAAAGATGCATTGTGGCATTACATATTTGATTACTATGATCTAGTCATGTTTGTTAATATCTACCATGTTAAAACTACCAGTTCATGAAAATGTGAAGAATTTATCGAGTTGCTATGGTAATCGAGTATATTGTATACTCGTCGAGCTGAAGAATTGATAATGTTGACAAAGCATGATTTTTTATCATTGAGTGGTTGGTGAAGCACATTTATTGCACCGCCCTAACTCATTTACTATAAATTTAGTCGATGTGAGCTTATTTGGTCACAACGCGATCACAAAGCAGAATAGAGAGTGAAGAGATAAGTTGTAGAAGAACATTTTCGAGCATTCTATAGAGATCTAAGTGCATTCTAAGCATACAAAGGTTAGTTATTGAGAATTCTTCCCTCACCAATCTATTCAAGCACATTTTATGGAAGCCCTAAAAACACAGAATCATGGCATCTTCATCATGAACAATGAAAGCTAAAATGGATAAGGAAAAGAAGGTGATTTTGGTGAAGAACTCCACCTACATGGAACCTAACTACAAGATCCATCCACAATTTGCAACACAACCATATAATAAAGGTGCATTCTCATCTATTCCACCTAGGTTTTTGCTAGTGCAAGACGTGTGTGCATATATACATTGCAAGATTGGAGAAATCATATATTTTGAGCTTATGTCAACCTACCAATCAGTGTGCACAGATGGAAAACTGAAGGAAGACCACAAACACTTAGAGGTTATAGGGTTAACCCGTGCCCTAGATTTCCTAAAGATCTTTCAAAATGAGTGGATCCACATTGTAATTAGCAGGGTACATGATGGTAAGCTATGGATGGATGAACCTAAAAAGATATCCAAGGATGTCATTCATGCTATAACAGGGTATCCAATATGTGACAAAGCCAAATCCCTAATATACCTACCAAGAACCAAGTTGGAAAAGCTTACATTAGCTGAGTGGGATGGTAGAGGCTTGAAGGTCAATGGCATCAATGATGTTGAACTCAGATTCAGTGCTTATGCTATTGGGTATAAAATATTTCAATCTAGCAGGCCAAACATTGTACCATGTGGAGTTGTGGATATAGATTACAAGATAGTCAAGAAAGGTCTACAACTTGATCTTTCTGAGCTATTGTAGAAGCAATTAGAGGAGAATATGAGAACCATCAGGTCAGAAAAGACAAATACATGTAATTTTGGTTCCTTACTACTTTTCATATTCTTCTACATGCAAAATTTCTTTCCATCAATCGGTAAAGTTAAGTGGAAGAAAGATAGACCGGTTATAGTTAAAATTGATGAAATAATTACAAGTCTAGGAAAGAACTTTGAGCCAGTAATGAATAAATATTTTGCAAAATTTAAGGCTAGAATGGAAAAGAGATCTCAGATTCCACTACAACTAGTTGATAAATACCAAGAAAATATCTACTTTATTGTAGATACCAACACAACATTAATCAAAGCAGCAGATCTAAGGACTTCTTGGCTACCTCTAATGGATTATGAATTGAATATTG
This sequence comes from Thuja plicata, assembly GCA_018584345.1. Taxonomy (NCBI): domain Eukaryota; kingdom Viridiplantae; phylum Streptophyta; class Pinopsida; order Cupressales; family Cupressaceae; genus Thuja; species Thuja plicata. The sequence continues at coordinate 7,847,004 of MU224951.1, read as the reverse complement.
ATGTTGCTACAGCTTGTTGAAAAATCTTCCATGAGATTTGGCACCTATGATGAGGCAAAGACTCGAATACAAATTTAGTTACAAGTACAATAGTTGGGTTGGAAAGAGACCAAAATTGTCTAAAATTTGAAGAGAACTTACAATAACCAAATATGAATTGGATAATTCTGAAGAGGTAACTGAGTAGCAGACCTTAGTCAGTCAAGAAGTTTATCCATATCATGACACAAAGGCCACTGAGTCTGATGACACACCAGTTGAGGCATCTAAGGCTAAGAAGAGAAAAAGTAAAAAGAATGTATCTCCACCACATACAATATCACAATTGGTGACTAGTGATTCACCACATTTAAAGAAAGGTGTACCAAAAATTACAAGGCCCTCACAAAAATTTACATACCAGACAAGGAAATAGAAGGGCAAAACTGAGAATCCTGCACCAAGACAAAAGAAAGAGTAGATATGTACAAAACAAAGATGACAAGGATGATTCTGATAACAATCCTAAACAATTCAAGGTTGTACAGAATAATCCATCACTGACTATTGATGAGATTGCAGAGGCAATCAAGAAAACTGAATAATTAGGACATCCTAAGATACAAGCATATGAAGATCTATCTACCGAGAACAAGGAGAAACTTGGAGAAGAAATAATAGGTATGATGATTAAACTGAAACAAGTTCCATTTGAATTTGATACTTATATACCATCAGAACTATATGATAAAATATCATCACAATGTTCATATGCACTTCAAACTAAGAAACATATGAGAGAAGCAGCTCTCACACTTATCAAACCTGAGTGCACAATTAAGGAAATACATAAGATAATGGGGAAAAATGCCAAGAAATTTCTAAGGAAACAAAGAACATTGAATATCCTACAAGGTAATATGAAGGAAGTGGATATTGAGAGGACCAAAATTTAGAATGAATTGTTGAATCCACCTAAGGAAATCTAGGACACTGAGGAAATAACTGATGTTGCATCTACTTGACCGAGTACTGAACCTATGATAGTTGATGATGCAATAGTTGATAATGTGTTAGATGGTATTTCTGAACTCCTAACCAATTTAGGTCACTCAGATATCACAATAATTGATGTAACTGAAGGAGATCCGGATGATAAGGCCAATGAAGATGAATCTATGAGTGCAACTGAGACTATTCATGAGCAAGATACATCACAGGTCGCTCGAGCTACTACACTACGCTAGTTACCTATTTTGGTTAAGGCAATTGAGATTGGGACTGAAGCACAAGAAAATACACCTGAGGAGGCAATAGATACAAATGAAGATAAGGGTGAAGAACACAATAAAGAGACTAGACATAGTGGTGAAACAAAACAAGATGATGAACAAAAAGATACCACTGATGCTACAGAAGAGAAAGGTGAAGGTACTACAAAGAATCCTAATAAGATAGTATATACATCTACTACTGAAACAAGGTCAGCTACCGAGGCACCTAAACAATTTTTCACACCGAGTACCAAGCTATCAAAGTCAGAAACCAAGCAAAAGCTCAGTTAACTTTAGCACTATCACCTACATTAAGAAATCAAGGTAAGAAGAAGAAGCATAAAAGAACCAAAGATACAATTACATTAGATGAAATCATAGAGATTCCTGAATGGGATCCTAAAACACTTGATCCTGAAACACTGAAGAAATATGGTGAACTTTGCACCAGAAAAGTTGCACATGGCAAGCTAAGAATAGAAGAAAAACATGCACAAATACTAGAGAAAGAAAAGGAGATCTTAATGCAAGTTGTACCAGATATCAATATAGATGCATGAACCCCCATACTAGAACAACTTGAGCTTCTCACCAAGGTTTTTGATAATCTAGATGTTGATGTCAATCAGAAACTTAAAGAAAGAGTAGAGAAGTAGATCCAATACAAGGTTATAGAGAAGATTAGCCAGGCAGTGGCAGTACCTAAGGTAACTTTGTCAGAATTAGTAAATGGTATAGAAACTAACATATCCCAAGCCATTACTATTCTACAATAGTTATGCACACTAGACCATTTCACTACCGAGATTAGTGAAAAACTCAAGAAAATAGATCAAGATCTACAGGCTAGTGCACAAACTCTATCAATCAAGCCAAATGTATTACAGATGCATTGTAAGAAGATACTTTAGAACTAGTGGTTGATACAGGACTTGAAGAAAGAAGAGGAAAAAATTAGAGATCAAGTAATCGAGCGCCAGGTGATGTTACTACCGCATTTAGCAATGATGCAAAAACATGTGACTATGGAAAAGAATATCATTGCCACCCCAAATTTATCAATAACAAACATCATATATGATATGCATGCCCAACTATAATTATAACTACTCACCCTTGAACACTTAAAGGAGGAATGAGAGAAATTATTGGAAACTCTAAAGAATGCCCATCCCAATATTTGACAAACTGTAAGTTCTATGGCTTTTGTCATTAATTTCAAAAAAAGGGGGAAATATATGTATATATGTATAGTAAAGGGCAATAAATATGTATAATCAGGATGTTCATATACATATACCAAGTATATACAAAGGGGGAGCATTTACAAAGGGGAAGTCATCATGTATAGTATATTATGTATAGTACTAAGTTTTTGATACTAATGCTAAAGGGGGAGAATGTTACTCTGATTGTAAATTGAATTTTTAGTTAGGTATCAAGTAGACATAATAGACATTCAGTGATAGAGTCAACACAAGACAGTTGGTATATGTCACCAAAGTGAAGAGTTAACCGAGAGAACTAATCACATTCAGAGTTAACTGAGTACAGTGATACCTAAGTAAATAGACTATAGCGAGCACGAAAAACACCAATCTACACAAGCATAACCAAATACTAGTATAGTTGAGATACATGGTATACACTGAGCACTGAGGAATAGTATTAACCAAGTGAAACAGAGTCCACATAAAAGTTTGTTAAGGCACATTATTCTAAGTAACAACTTTTGAGCCGACCTATATAATAGTTTACACAATCGAGGAGGACATTAATTACATATTTACAACATTAATTGTTTATTTCTCCTATGTGTAGATGATCAAGGTAAATTATGTGTTAGAATAACTGAGAGGGGTGGGGGTGAATTAGTGGCCTCAAAAATTAATCCAATAATCCAACCAAAACTTTATATCAAAAATATAATACCTTCAGTTATCTTAAGTCCTACAAGATGTATGGCTTTAATTAATCTTATCAAATATATACTGCTCGGTGAGTATACTATTTATCCTTTTATAGATTTTATCGAATAGCAACAATTTCAACTTAGTGTTTACTGACCAATCATGTTTTAGTAATGTGTAAAGAAAAACATCAAAGTAATGAACCATATACACATTTGACACATGGATTTTTAGCATGGAAACCCTATTAAGGGAAAAACCACTTGGGACCGATAACCCAAAATTTTCACTCTTCTGAAGTGAGCTCGATGAAGAGCCAACCCTATTAAAGGTTACAAACACACGATTAAGTGCGACCTTGTTAGAGGATTTAAAACTAACAGTTTATCATTTGACCTAGCATTCACTATGGTGTCAACATGAAAAACCTTTTGATACTCTTGGGTATCTCAATACAATAAGGATGGTTAAATCCCACTCGGTTAAGAGATTTTTTGAATCAATGGTTAAACTAAAACAGTAAATGATCTGTTCAATAATACAACTTTATTTTGCAGATTTTTAGATCTATTGTAAGTCCATAATACCTCTCTGATCAATATTCTCTTCTGTTCCTTTTCTCCCTCTTTCTTCTTTCTTCTCGACGAATGTTGTTGCTTCTCTGTTGCTCGGTGTCTGCAGAATTTCCTTAGCTCTATTCTCCATCTTGTATGATCAGATCTGCATGATGACTTCTATCTTCACTAGAATTGTATTCAGCATTCCTCTCTTTCATAATGAATTACTTGTCTCTTTATATAGACATGATTTCACCATTTAATCTCCTTGTTCTTTTTTGTTCTTGATGTAGATAGCTTTCTTGATCTGCAAATCTTGCCATGCATTGCTTTAATCTTTAAAGCTTTGATTTAGTTTTATTCCATAGATTTCTCCTTGACAATTGTGAATAAAACTAGCTTTAAATATTCAGTTCAAATGGTCAATGGAAATAAAACAATCAATCAGTTAACTCTAATTATACCTCCTGCTAGCTAAGTGTTTTGTCATTTCCTAACTCTAGTTTTGATCGGTGATCAACTCTTAGTTTGCTCCTTCATTGACTCTGGTTGTCCTCGGGCATCAACTTAAGTTCTTCTCGATGACCACTTTAGTTATGCTCGGTGTTGCGGTGCTCGGTATATACTATGAATGCTCGGGGTTCTCTATCTATCGGTGTTTACTATCACTCAGTGTACACTGGATTTATATGTTTCCCAATAACATAAATTTTATCTCTTTGATTTCTTGAATTCTATGACATTATGTATACAACCAATCAAATTATATTAAGTTGAAATCAATGACAATTCAATACATTAACTGATTTAATGTCTTGCATTTACTTTCTACAGCTCGGTGATCATCAACTTATCATCTTCAAACATTCAATCAGTTATAGTTCATCAATCTCTCCCTTTAGAATTGATGGAAACATACTTATCAAAACAATATGAAATATGCCATATCATACCAAACTTATTGTTCCATAACCAATTCAAATATCTAACTCTTGGTAAGCTCTTCTAGCTTAGATTTTATTCTTGCAGAGTGCTTTCTTCATTCCCTTCAATGGATAGATGTAGCAATTATGTCTTCTTATTCTATCTCTCCCTTTGTAGAATCTCTTCTCCCTTTTCTAGATAGATATGCAGTGTTAACTTTTCTTTAATTCTCTCCCTTTGATGGATGGTTGTGTCTTTGAATCTTTTCTTGGATCTTTCTCTCCCTTTGTAGAAACTTCTTTTTTTTCTCTCCCTTTGACTGATGTTCTTCTTCCTTATGGATATTTCATTCAATCTCCCTTTGGATGATCATGATAGATATTTCATATGGATATATTCCTCTCCCTTTGACAACAATGCCAAACAAAATAATATCATGAATATATTCCTCTCCATTTTGTCAATCAGCAATACAACTCTGTAGTATCCAACAATATCTCTAGTGTTTAGTTCATATAAGTACCTTTCTATGTACTGATATATCATTGTAGTCCATATCTTTTCTTGCATCAACATGATTGATCTTCTGATAATGTGTAGGCTGATGCACCCTTCTAGTCAACTTAGTGACTAGTAGACAAGGGTTGAACCCCTAGTCTCTTCCTCAGGTACTCAAATGTATCTTTCGACAATGGCTCTGTGAATATGTCTTCTAATTGTTTTTTGGATTGAACATATTCTAGTATCACATCTTTCTCTTTTACTTTTTCCCTTGAGTAATGATACTTGATAGCAATGTGCTTTGTTTTAGTATGCATCACAAGGTTCTTAGAAATGTTGATATCACTTGTATTATCACAATATATAATTACTGGTTCATGAATTTCCATATTCATATCTTTTAGCAATTTCTTGATCCATGCAATGATAGAGCAATTTTCAGCAGCAACCACATATTCTACTTCTACAGTTGATTGTGATATGCATCCTTGCTTTTTACTTATCCATGTGACAAGTCTGTCACCCATAAAGAATGCTCATCTTGTTGTGCTCTTTCTATCATCTATATTTCCAACCCAATCAGCATTGGTACACACTTGTATCTCAAAATTTCCTTCTTTATTATACCACAAACCATAGTCTTCGATATTCTTTAGATATCTCAGAAATCTTTTAACAATAGTCATGTGTGATTCCTTTGGATTAGCAGAGAATCTTGCAACTATACCAACTGCATGTGTTATATCTAGTCTAGTATGTACAACATACATTAGTTTTCCAATCATAGATCTATATAAGGTCTAATTTACCTCGTTTATCTTGTCTTCCTTTGTCAATTTGCGTCTAGTTTCCATAAGTGTTCCAACTAGTTTGGAATCCTCCATTTTGAATATTTTCAGAACTTCCTTGATGTATTTGGATTGTGTGATGTAGATGCCTTCGTCTTGTTGTATAATCTGTAGACCAAGAAAAAATTTGATCTCTCCAAACATTGACATCTCAAATCCTTTTCTCATTTCATCAGAAAATGATTTGCATAACATATCATTACCTCCAAATATGATATCATCAACAAATATCTCAGCAATCAGAATCTTATCATCAATATCTCCTTTCAAATAAATATTATTGTTATCATTTGTTCTTACAAATCCAATACTAATGAGATAAGAGTAAAGTCTTTCATACCATGCTCTTGATGCTTGTTTCAATCCATACAAGTATTTGTGTAGTCTACAAACCATGTTCCTCTTGTTAGGATAAACAAACCCTTCAGGTTGTTCAATGTATACCTCTTCTTCTAGTATTCCATTCAGAAAAGAAGAATTTACATCCATTTGGTATACTTTGAATCCTTTGAAAGAAGTATAATCAAGTAGAATTCTTACTCCTAGTCTAGAAACGGGTGCAAAAGTTTCTCCATAGTCAATACCTTCTTCTTGTGCATACCCTTTGTATACTAGTCTTTCTTTGTTCCTTGTGACTTCTCCATTCTCTTTCAGTTTGCTTATGAATATTCGTTTGGTATCAATGATATTTTGTCATTTGGTCTAGGTACTAATGTCCATGTTTTTTTCTTCTCAATCTCTTCAATCTCTTCATTCATTGCACTAACCCATTCTTCATTCTCAAGTGCAGTATTAACAGATTTAGGCTCAAAATCACAAATCAAACATCTAGTGTTCAGTGACTTACTTCTTGTTCTCATTTCAGCTCTTTTGTATCCTATGATTTGGTCATGTGGATGGCGTCTTCTGACATTATTGGCAAGTACCGATTCAGATCTCTATTCATCATTGTTATCATCATATTGACCTTCATTTTGATCTTTATCGCTTGGTTCATCATTGTGAGCATTTTTCCTAATTCTCGGTGTGTGCAGCCTGTTGCTTGATTGCATTGTTCTGTTGCTTGGTAGTGATACACTATTGCTCGCTCAGAGTATTAGGTTCTTCACTATAGACAAATCTTTTTTAATCTTTTAGTTCCTTTCTTCTTTCCTCATCATTTTTCTCATCAAATTCATCCACTTTAACATTTGCACTTTCAATGATTTTGTTAGAGGATTTGTTAAGACATTTATAAGGTTTTCTTTTTTTAGAATAACCTATAAATATTCCTTCATCACTTTTGGAGTCAAGATTTCCATTTCTATCATCTTTCAATATATAACATTGACTTCCAAAAATTCTAAAGTAACTTACATTAGGTGTGTATCCATACCATAGCTCATAAGGTGTCTTATTGATGTCTTTATGTGATGCCTTTCTCAATCATCAGTGTTATGGCACAATCAACAATTGATCTATTCCTTCTTTCAGCAATCCCATTTTTATGTAGTGTTCTCGGTGCAAAAATATATCTTGTAATTCCATGCTCATTACAAAAGTTAGTGAATTCATCAGAAATATATTATCCTCCTCTATCTAATCTTAGAAATTTTAGTTCCTTTCCACTTTGTTTTTCAACTATAGATTTATACCATTTGAACATCTTAAATGCTTATGATTTCTCTTTTAAGAACATAACAGTCATCATCCTCGAATAATCATCAACAAATAGAATGAAGTATCTATCACCATAATAGCTCGTTGTTCTCATTGGTCCACATAAGTTAGTATGGACTAGCTCTAGAATAGCATTAGATGTGTAGGTTTTTTTCTTGAAACTAGACTTTTTCATTTTTCCTTTTTGACAATTCTTACACATGACATGGTCGGGTTTTGACATACTTGGTAAGCCTCTTACTTTTCTTTTCTTGCTTATCCTAACTATTTTGTCAAAATTCACATGACATAACCTTTTATGCCACAACCAAATGTCTTCATTTCTAGCCAATAAACAATTGGTCTTAATATCATTAAGATAGAATAGGTTACCTTTTGTTTGTTCACCAGTACCGATCAACTTTCTTGTTTCATTATAGATCTTTTCCTTTTTGTTCTCAAATGCAACTCGGTGTCCTGTGTTATTCAGCTGTGAAACACTCAATAGATTATAGTTAAGTCATTTCACCCAATAGGCATTTTCACATCTGATCAGATTATTCGACATGATTGTTCCTTTACCTTTAACTAGACAAGGTGAGTCATTACCCATCCTAACTGATCCACCATTATAATATTCAAAATTTTCAAACTTTTCCTTATCTCCAGTCATGTGGTGAATGTAGCCACTATCAATAATCTAGCCATAATTTTTGCTAACTTTAGATATGAGTGCAGTTTCAACATACATTTCTTCTTCGTTTGAATCATCCTTCATAGCAACAAATACTACCTTAATATCTTCATCAAATTCAGTGTCATTATTTTCAGCTTTGTTCTCAACCAGGTAACAAACCTTCTTTCCTTTGTCCTTGTTGTCTTAGTTATCTCTTCTGTTAGAGTGTCGATTACTTTTGTAATATCGGTCATCACTTCTGTCAAACTTCTTTTCATAAGATCTGTCAGTGTTTATGTTATCTTTTCTCTTGTTAGGGTATCTACCAGAAAAGTGTCCAATTTCTTTTCAATTAAAATAGACCAATGGTAATTTACCTTTGTAGCTACCTTTTCCTATTTGCAATATTCTAGCCATTAGTGCTTCAATTTCATCAAGTTCTTGTTCATCACTATCATTTCTCATAGTGTTTTTATGACTTGATTTACTTAGTTTTAGAGAAGATTTGAATACATACTCAATAGTTGGTAAGACACTATTGTCAAATTTATTTATCTCAAATGAAATAAGTCTACCAATCAAACTATCTAGAGTAACATTGTTATTTTCTACTACTCTCATTTCTTGAATTGTAGATACTCTAATAGCATAAACAAGCAGTAAGGTTCTTAGAATTTTAATTACCACTATTTTTTCCTCAAATACACCTCCTACTCCTTGGATAGCATTGAAAACTTCTTTAATTTTTCTATTGTATTGATTGATGTTTTCTCCTTCTTTCATTCTTAGGTCATCAAACTTTCCTCTTAGGCTTTCAGCCTTAGCTCTCTGCACATTTGTATCTCCTCCATATACTAGCTTGATTTTGTCTCACATTTTCTTTGAAGTGGTGCATGATTTGACATCTTCAAATTCAGCATAGGAAAGTGAGGAATCAAGTTCTATCATAATATAATTGTTTTCATGTTTATCTCTCAATTGATCAATAGTCAGAGTTCTTGTTGGTGCGGCATATTCAGTGTCCAAGTATGGAGTGACATCATTTCTAATACTTGATAGGTGGAGTATTATCCTGCTTTTCCATGATGCAAAGTTGTCTTTGTTAAACTTAGGCACATCCCTTTTACTCATCTTGTGATCTTTATCTTGAGTCTTAAAACTCTTTTCCAAGCACACGAGCTTTGATACCAATTGTTAGAATAACTTAGAGGGGGGGTAAATCAGTGGCCTCAAAAATTAATCCAATAATCCAACCAAAAATTTATATCAGAAATATAACACCTTCATTTATCTTTAGTCCTACAAGATGTATGCCTTTAAGTAATCTTATCAAATATATACTTCTTGGTGAGTATACTATTTAACCTTTTCTAGCTTTTACCGAATAGCAGCAATTTCAATTTAGTGTTTACCGATCAATCCTATTTTAGTAATGTGTAAAGAAAAATATCAAAGTAATGAACCATATGCACATTTGACACATGGATTTTTAGCATGGAAACCTTGTTAAGGTAAAAACCACTTGGGTCTAGTAACCCAAGATTTTCACTCTTCTAAAGTGAGCTCGGTGAAGAGCCAACCCTGTTAAAGGTTACAAACACACTGTTAAGTGCGACCTTGTTAGAGGATTTAAAACTAACAGTTTATCATTTGACCTAGCATTCACTATGTTGTCAACATGAAAAACCTTTTGATACTCTTGATTATCTCAATACAATAAGGATGGTTAAATCCCACTCGGTTAAGAGATTTTTTGAATCAATGGTTAAACTGAAACAGTAAATAATTTGTTCAATAATACAACTTCACTTTGCAGATTTTTAGATCTATTGTAAGTCCATAATACTATTGATCTCTAACTTTTGTTGATCATTAGTGTCCCACACTTAGTCATTTATCTAGGCAGGTTAGTCGGTCATCACTGCGACAAGCTATCCAGTATAGGTCAAGCAGTAGTCATTTCTGAGCAGATAGTAGTTGTCGAGTTACACAGAAGCCAAGCGAAGTTGATCAGTCCATGTCGAGCGCCAGAGTCTTCATATCCTGATAAAGACATTTTTTCATACATGTCAGGGATGGCACAAACTTGAAGGTAAATTGTTTTGGGTTGACTTGTTTGAGTATTTAATGTGTTCAGCAGAGTTAATTATGCATTAAATCATTGATCCCAATGTGTGGCATGGAACCAATCATAAAATTGGAATGCCCAAGAAGCATAAGTATTTGATCATGATCGTTGATCTAGATCTAGATGCCAGATCCATAAGGTGTATAAGATTGCTTCTTACCCTAAATTTGTGAGAAGAGTGTGTGCGTACATGAGAGATGTGCGAAGGGTGAAGGGTTATTTCTGAGTGAAGAAGCATAGATCTAGAATAGTAAAAGAGCAGTGAGAAGAAGAGAAAAGATATATCAGATTATTAGATTAGAGAAGGTATTGGAAAGAGGAGATCCATCATCAGCATCTAAGTGCATATCGAAGGATCAAATCTTTAGACATTCTCATAGGTGTATCAGGTGAAATCTCTTAACATAGTGGTTCTAACAGACCTTTCTAAATATCTTAGCCGAGTGCTTACTTTTTTGTAAGTTTAAATCATTTTACAAGGTAGATTGTAATGATCTATAGCTCTTAACTGAGTAGACCTTTAACCAGGTAGATCATCAAGTGTGATCAAATTTTGCATCCTTAACATGCACACTTTATTGTTGTAGTAGTGAATATTTTGTAGTTGTCATCCGCACCCCAGTTTTACCTTCTTGGGTTTTTGGGTTACCAAAATTTTGTGTCTTGAGCTATTTATTTTCTTTTATGGATGCTACTAGTTGATAGATCAATTATATTTATGCATGGTTGTGGATCAGTTTGTTTTAAGAGGTAAAAGTTATAAGATTTGATTCACCACCCCTCTCAGTATATTTCTTTCCCATCTTTTATTTCCAACAAATACCTCTCTGATCAATATGCTCTTTTGTTTCTTTTCTCCCCTCTTTCTTCTTTCTTCTCGGTGAATCTTGTTGCTGCTCTGTTGCTCGATGTCTGCAGAATTTCCTTGGCTCTTTTCTTCAGCCTGTATGATCAAATCTGCATGAAGACTTCTATCTTCACGAGAATTATATTTAGAATTCCTCTCTTTCATAATGAATTACTTGTCTCTTTTTATAGACATGATTACACCGTTTAATCTCCTTGTTCTTTCTTGTTCTTGACGTAGATAGCTTTCATGATCCGCAAATCTCGACATGCATTGCTTTAATCTTTAAAGATTTGCTTTAGTTTTATTCTGTAGATTTCTCCTTGACACTGTGTGATGACATATTTTGTCATTAGTGTGCAAAGGACACAAGTTTTGAACCGTCGGTACATGATCACCAAAAGACGGGTTTATAGAGGAATCTGACACAGAAGTTTAACAGAGGTCACCAAAAATGTTAAGTACAAAGGAACCCGATAGAAAAATTCACAAGGGAACCCAAAAAAATAGGTTACAATGCAAACTGACAACACAACTTACAGAGTAACCCGACAGAGAAGTCAACAATGTAAACCGACAGAACAGACAACAGAGGAACCCGACATACAAGTTTACAAAGAAACCTGACAGGCAGACTAAAGAGCAACTTGAGCACTAATCTACCAAGAGACATTTTTATTCTGAGAAATGTGAATTTGAATTACATGTCAGATAAAACACTTAAGTTTTATATTTAGGTTTAAAGCACATCTTTAAAACCATTTTTTTCTTGAGGGACAAACAATGTAATTGTAATTGTTTTAATCAGTCTAACTGATTGTAAACATGCAAACTAGGAGATCAAGGTCAAGTTGTAAACCTTTGATCAAAGAGTTAACATTATAAAGTGTGAAACTCATTTAGGTCAAATTCAATGTATAAATAGATGTGTGATCAATCAAAACAAGATGATGATTGTAGCCGCAGACACTTCTATGGATCAGAGGTAGAGTTTTATGCAGAGGGACAACAAAAGATGAAATCAGTTACCAAGAACAAGAGTCAAGGCTACCGAGAAGAACAGAGGTATTAATCAGTCACTATGGGTGAAACATCATATTGTAATCTTTAATGGATCTGTAATTAGCAATTCTAGATTTCATATACTCAGGTCAACAATTATTTTTGACTACATTCTAACAAGTGTAGTTAATAGAAGAAATCCTTTGAGAAGGTGGATTTAACAATCATTTTGTAAACCTCTTAACTGAGTGCACACTAAATAGTGTTTCTAAAGCTCTTAACGGAGTAGACCTTAACCAGTCTAAACATGTTACTCCTAACAGGGTAAGATCATCAGAAGTGATCAAACTTGTAAGCCTTAACCGATCTCTTCCATTATGTAGATAGTGTACTTTTGTGGGTTTCATCCCCACCACAATTTTTACCTTCTAACAGGGGTTTTCTGTGTTACCAAATCTTGTGTCATGTGTCAATACATTTCATGAATGTTTACATGCAAATTAAGTTTATGAATTGATACTACATGCATAAAGATAGAATAGCATATATGGTTGGTAATGCAAGGAATTAATTACTAAAGGATTAAGGTTAATTGACTAAAAAATTTAAGGGTACTAATTCACCCCTCCCCTCTCAGTACACACCATTCCATTATTCCAACAATTGGTATTAGAGCTAGATCTCTTATTTGAAAAAGTTTAACTCACTTGAGAGAAAAGATCATACAATGGAAAGGTATAAGCTAGACAAGAGTATTGAGTATCAGAAGTTGGAGATACAGATATTCTATGAACAATGTAAAGAAGCTAGAGTCAAGATGAGAGAGCTACTGGATGAAACAAAGGTAATGGCATCTCATTGTAATGAAATAGACTATCATGAAGAGAGATACCTGATTCATTTGAGTCAACAGGATCTACATCTAGCAATACATTAGATACATGTAAAGGAAGCATTACAAGTTTGAATGGCATCAATCAACATCTGGCTGGACAAGTGAAATCACTGCAAATCGGTCAAAAGACACAGATGGTGAGGATGATTGAGGCTATGAATAATGATAGACAAGATGAGAAAGAAAGAACATTAGCTATTGATGATAGGGGGAAGATCATTGAAAATCTATAAGAAAAAGAGTCAGAAATACAAAGACTTACTGAACATCATCATGAGATCACCAATCAGATTATTCTTACAAGTCAGGAGGAAAATCAGATGAACATAGAACTCAATGGAAAATTAGAAGCTATTGGTGAGCTAAGAGAATAAAATGAAAGACTAAAGCATGAAGTAAGGATTCAGCAACAACACAATGATATGATTAAGAGAGCTGAAGAAAGCACAAAAAGAATGGATGATTTTTTGGATGGACAAAGAAGATTCAACAACAATACCAGATTAGGGTATACCAAGCATGGAGAATCACCATACCAAGATGATCCAAAAGATGTCTACACAAATCTAAGACCAAGGAAGCAGTCATGTAATCACTGTGGAAAACCAAGCCACACATCAAATGTTTGTAGAAGCAAAATTAAAGGTATTCCTGAATCCAATTCTACATTCATTGGAAATTGTTATAACTATAACAAGAAAGGACATAAAGAATATGAATGTAAATCTAAGGTGAAACATCCAAAGAAGGGAACCTACATAGAAAAATATTGTCCTGCTTGCAAAATTCATGGGCACACATCTCTTGAATGCGGGAAGAAGAAAAAGCAAGCATGGAAGCCCAAAGAACAAGCAAATGCTTATCAACCGAAAAGAGTCGGTAACTCATATGTTTGGGATTACAATACATGGACAAATTGCACAGCATATGGTAGATATGGACACATTACTGAAAAATACATGATAAAATAGATAAGAAGGTCTAGAAGCTGGACTAACCTCGGAATGGCATGCTTACACTATCATAGGGTCAGGCATCTAAGCAAGGACTGTAGAGACCGAGTGACAAAGACAAGCACTTTTCTAAATGGAAATACCATTGAAGATATCAAGAAGATGAGAAACAAAATGTGGAGGAAAGCTACAAACACTGATGATGTTGGACCAAGCAGTACAATTGGTGACACATTATCCAATGGATCTGGTGATATCACCACCCCCACCTACGCATAACAAGTATGGAACTGCACTATACCAAGTTATTTTTACATCAGTTCCATTATACATTGATAAAATGCCAAACTAGCATGAATAAAGATGCACTATGGTATTACTTGTTAAGAATGTGTTAATCCAATCTCATCGGTCAATGCTTACTGAGAATCATAGGTGTGCATATGAAAGCCAAGTTAACAATGTAACCTGAGACTCATCGGTAATCATGTAAAAGACATTGAAGTCTTCGCCACTTACCGAGCACCATCGGTAAACATGTGAAAACTCAAGTGAGTTTTCACTTACCCTGAGCCAGAAGTTTGTGTGATACCCGAGAAAATCCATCTTCAAACATCAATAAGTGGGTAAAGCATTAAATGTGCCACTTAGGGCATCATCTATAAAAAGGACCACAAAAGAGCTCATTATTCACCATGAGATTGAGAGAGAAGAAGCACAGCACATAGCGACCAACATCAACCATATTCCAGAAGTGATTAACAAGAAGATTTAGGGCATTCAAACAGATCTACAATAGCTACAGCATGTTAAGTAACTATAATCACCGAGCTTACTATTTGTTCTATGAGAAAAGCCCTAAATTTGCAAAATCATGGCAACCACATCCCGTGTAACCAAGATCAAGAATTCCAAAGAGAATAAGGCCAAACTGGTCAAGAACTCCACGTCTGAGGAGCCAAATTACAAATTATGCCCTGAGGTTGCCTCACAACTTGATGACGTTGGAGCATTCTCAAGCATACCACCTAGGGTTTTGCTTGTCGAAGATATTCGGGCATACATAAATTGCAAGATCGCTGAGAAAGGAGATCTGGAGGTTGAGAAAGCTTGAAAGAAGCTTTTCACAGATGGAAGCATTAAGGATGAGCATAAATAGATTGAGGTGAAAGGGCTGACAAATGCCCTAATGTTCTCGAGGGGTTTTAAAACCGACTAGATCAGGATAGTACTAAGCAGAGTGCATGACCAAAAGATGTGGCTAGACGAGACAAAATAAATCACTAGGGATGTGGTACATGCAATGACCAATTATCCTATAACCAACAAGGCCAAGGAACTTAAACACCCTCCTCGCCCCGATATTGAGAAGATGACAGGTGCAGAATGGGATGATAGAGGATTGAAGGTAAATTCTATCAAAGATCCCAAATTGAAATTTGGTGCATGTGTGCGGGGATACAAGATATTCCAAGCCAGTAGGATGAACAACATTGCATGTGGAGTAGTTGACACTGCCCACAAAATTGTAAAGAAGGGATTACAGTTGGATCTATCTGAGCTTCTACTGAAGCAGTTAGATGAGAACATGAGGAAAATCAGGTCTACAAAGTCCAATTCATGTAAGTTCGGATCACTTCTAATGTGCATGTTTTTATACTTTCAAGACTTTTTCCCATCTGTCAGTAATGTCAACTAGGACACTACCCAACTAGTGACAATTCAAATTAGTGAATTCATTAAGTCACTAGGTGACAACTCTACATCTGTCATGGATGAATATTTCATTGGATTCAAGGACAGGATGTAGAAAAGGATGAGGATACCAAAACAACTGGTAGAAAAATATAAAGTTGATATTTGTTTTATGGTGGGCACCAATACCACCTTGATCAAACTAGATGTACCGAGGACAAAATGGTTAGCACCACTTGACTATGAGATCAACATAGATCAAGCCACTAATGCTAATGAAGCATTATTAAATGAACCACTGGACAAGTCACAACCAAGGTTTGAAACCTATGAAGAGGCTAAGGAAAGAATAAAGATCAGCCTAGTAGTAAAGAAGATCAACAGAAAGAAGACCAAAATGGTCAGGACACTTGAAAAGAAGTTG
The DNA here is from genome assembly GCA_018584345.1 of Thuja plicata. NCBI lineage: Eukaryota > Viridiplantae > Streptophyta > Pinopsida > Cupressales > Cupressaceae > Thuja > Thuja plicata. Next base: position 7,830,753 of record MU224951.1, on the reverse strand, counting down.
TCGGTAAATAAAGAAGAAACAGAACAAAAAGACACCAAGGGACAATCACCCGTCAGTGAAGGTGAACAAGAGTGACTCTGAATCAATAGAGTCTGATGCACCATCCCCAAAGAAGCCAAGAAATATTGTTGCATCTCGGACATGGAGTCAAACAACTAAAGATGCAAGTTCATCACCGGTTAAGAAAGGACAAGTGAGGACTTACAAGAGGAAGCCTCAAACTAGACAAATTTTAGAACCAAAGAGGATAAAAAGACTAATCCAAAAAAAGGAAGATATAGAGGATACTGAATAAGATGAACAACCTCTAAAGAATAAACTTCCTACCACAATTTATGAGGTAACTGCATCAATCATCAGTTTAGGTTCAATAATTGAGCCTAAGATTAGAAAATGGCTAACTCTGAATCTCAAGGATCAGAACAAGATAGAAGAAGCCATCATCACAACAATGTGTAAATTCAAATATGTTCCTATACAGTTTGAAAATAAGATGCCACAAGAAATTCTAGACATTTTATCAGCAAGGTGGACATTTGCATTGAATTCTGAAAAATAGATAAGGGAAAGATCCTTGGTTTTTGTTATGCCACTCGAGTCCAAAATGGAATAAATTGAATAAATGAAGTTACATTCAAAGAAGTTCTCAGCAAAATTGAGAGCCTACAAAGTATTGCAGGGAAACTTAATTAAGCTTGAAAGAGAAAGTGAGGATGCTTGGAGGAAAATACTCAATGTACCTAAAGAGGACACAAGCCCCGAGCGAGTATTAGCACTCAACGACAAGCCTCACAATGAAGAAAATCAAGCAAAATTGATCCCAAAGCACATTCTTATAAATGATAACGAGGATGACAATCAAATTGAATTGAACACCGAAGCTAGTAAAGCAATGGATGACATTCCTCAGATTTTGCAGTCATTACAGGACACAACAGATGTCACAAACCAAGATGTGACAATAATAGATATAACTGAAGATCCTACCGATGAAGTTAAGGTAGATAAAGATATTATTGTTACCTACGAGCAACCCAAGGAACACAACACAACAATGAATGTTGCCAGGTGAATATACCTGGACAAATGCCATTATTGATACAAGCTATCAATATAATGATAGAAACAAGAGGTACAACACCGGAGCATGATGTAGGCATACCTAAGGATAAGGGTGAAGAGGAATAGAAAAACAAAACTGATGAAAAAAATGTAATAGATGGAGAACAGAAAGAAACATATGGAGAGCATAAAGATAAAGGTAAAGAAGAGAAGCAAGGTGATGCCACTCCCAAGGATACCGAAGGAGAATTTGTTGATAAAGCTAAGGTTGATGTGGATATTTCCACACCAAATTGATAGGTAGACACCGAGCAGCAGCTAAAAGGAACAACACCTCCAAATCCTTCATCAAGTACATCAGACCAAGAAAAAGAACTTTCTATGGTACTACATACAGGTGCCTCCACTACACTTTCAAATAAGAAGAAGAAGAAGAAGAAGAATCTAGTCACCCTGGAAGAAATCATTATAATACCAGATTGTGATCTGAGGATATTGGATCCAGAGTCACTTACAAAGTATGCAGAACTTTGTAAAAGGAAAGCTATCCAAGATAAGCTTAAAAAGGAGACAAATGATACACAGGTACTAGAGACAAACAAGGAAATACTTCTGTAGATTGTACCTGATATAGACATTGATCAAAATTCTTCTATAATTGATCAATTAGCAGTTCTTACCAAAGCCATCACATCATAGAATGTGGATGCAGAGAAGACAATAGAAGAATGCGCAGAACAGAAATACCAATACAAATTGACAGAGAAAATCAGCCAAGAATTGGCCGAGAAAAAGGTAAAGCTATCTGAACTAGTAAATGAATTAGAACCAATCATTTTAGAAGCTATAGCCTTAGTTCAGAAATTTTGCACAATAGAGCAATTCACTAAGGAGAATAGTGAGAAGATTGCACAAATAGATGCAGAACTAAATGCTAGTGCAAAAGGTCTTACAACCAATGACAATGCAATAAAGTTGCATTATGAAAATATTATGGAAGATAAAAGGTTGAGACTTGAAATTTTAGAGGCAGAATCAAAGTTCAGAGATGAGGTAACCGAGCTTCAAGCTCTACTCCTACTAAATCTTGCATTACTGCAACAACATATGACTATGGAAAGAGAATTGATTGCCACACTGGAAATGTCTATGATAGAAAGCATATATGATATGCATGCAAGGATCACATTGGAGATCATGACCCTTGACCACCTGAAAGAACAATGGGAGAAAATGATGGAAGACATTCAAAACTCCCATTCCCACATTTTTTACAAGTCGTAAGTATGACACCTTTGTCCTTATTATCAAAAAAAGGGGGAAATAATATGTGACAAAGAGAGAAATAATAAAAGGGAGAAATAAGGTGAAAGGGGGAAATAGTATAAAGGCAAGTGTATATACATATACATATACTATACTGGCATACACATAGGGGGAGTCATATTGACAAGGTAAAATACATGGTGTATATACTAAACATTTTAGTTTTGCACATATCAGTTTTTTATACTAATGTCAAAGGGGGATAGTGATGACATATTTTGTCATTAGTACGCAAAGGAAACAAGTTTTGAACCATCGGTACATGATCGCCAAAAGACAGGTTTATAGGGGAACCCGACACAGAAGTTTAACGGAGGTCACCAAAAATGTTAAGTACAAAGGAACCTGACAGACAACTTCACAAGGGAACCCGACAACACAGGTTACAATACAAACTGACGAAACAACTTATAGAGTAACCTGAAAGATCAGTCAACAGTGTAAACCGATAGAATAGACAATAGAGGAACCTGACAAACAAGTTTACAGAGAAACCCGACAAGCAGACTAAAGAGCAACCTGAGCACCAGTCTACCAAGAGACAGTTTTATTCTGAGAAATGTGGATATGATTTACACGTCAGATAAAACACTTAATTTTTATATATATCTTTAAAGAACATCTTTAAAACCATTCTTGAGGGACAAGTAATGTAATTGTAATTGTTTTAATTAGTCTAACTGATTGTAAACATGCAAACTAGGAGATCAAGGTCAAGTTGTTAACCTTTGATCATAGAGTTAACATTGTAAATCGTGAAACTCGTTTAGGTCAAATTCAATGTATAAATAGATATGTGACCATTCAGAACAAGATGATGATTGTAGTTGTAGACACTTCTATAGGTCAGAGGTAGAATTTTATACAGAGGGAAAACAAAAGATGAAATCAATTACCAAGAACAAGATTCAAGACTACCAAGCAAAACAGAGGTATTAATTAGTCACTATAGGTGACACATCATATTGTAATCTTTAATGGATCTGTAATCAGCAATTCTAGATTGCATATACTCAGGTCAACAAGTATTTTTTACTACATTCTAAGAAGTGTAGAAAATAGAAGAAATCCTTTGAGAAGGTGGATTTAACAATCCTTTTGTAAACCTCTTAACCGAGTACACACTAAACAGTGTTGCTAAAGCTCTTAACAGAGTAGACCTTAAACAGTCTAAACATGTTACTCCTAACAGGGTAACATCCTCAGAAGTGATAAAACATGTAAGCCTTAATCGGCCCCTTCCATTCTGCAGATAGTGAAGTTTTGTGGGTTTCATCCCCACCGCAGTTTTTACCTTCTAATAGGGTTTTTTTGTGCTACCAAATCTTATGTCTTGTGTCAATACATTTCATGAATGTTTACATGCAAATTAAGTTTATGAATTGATACAACATGCATAAAGATAGAATAGAAGATATGGTTGGTAATGCAAGGAATTGATTACTAAAGGATTAAGGTTAATTGACTAAAAATTTTAAGGGTACTGATTCACTCCTCCCCTCTCAGTACACACTATTCCATTATTCCAACACTATGAATAAAACTAGCTTTAAATCTTCAGTTCAACTGGTCGATGGAAATAAAATAATCAATCAGTTAACTCTAATTATAGCTCCTGCCAGCTAAGTGTTTTTTCGTTTCCTAACTCCAATTCTGATCGGTGATCAACTCTTAGTTTGCTCGGTCATTGACTCTAGTTTTCCTCGGGCATCAACTTAATTTCTTCTCGGTGACCACTTCATTTATGCTCGGTGTTATGGTGCTCAGTATACACTGTGACTGCTCGGGATTCTATATCCGTCGGTGTGCATTGTTCATCGGTGTTTACTATCACTTGGTGTACACTGGCTTTATATGTTTACCGATAACATAAATTTTATCTCTTTGGTTTATTGAAGTCTATGTTATTATGTATATGACCAATCATATTATATTAAGTTGACATCAATGACAATTCAATACATTAACTGATTTAATGCCTTACATTTACTTTCTCAAGCTTGGTGATCATTAATTTATCATCTTCAAACATTCAATCAGTTATAGTTTATCATTATGTACATTGTTGATCTTAGGGTAAAGATGTAATTGTTGAACCCAAATTAGGTCACATCGTTTGATATTTAATTGTATAGTTGTCAATTTTTTTTTAAGTATGTTGATCAAGAAATGATCAAGTAGCCACCATACTATAGACATCAAAGATCAGACAAGGGATTCAAGGATAGAGACTATATTACAGAAATCAGTTCACAGAACTAAGGCAAGGCTACCGAGCTTCACAGAGAAGAAGGTATTATCATTCACATTGAGGTGATATGTTTTGTATGAACTTAATGGATCTGTATCAACAATTTTGAAATTGTATATGTTTCAGATCAACTTTATGTTACTCTCTAACAATTGTAATAGATTCTAAATCTCTTAACAGAGTAAACTTAATCATCTTATTGTAAATATCTTAACCGAGTGCACACATATATTGTGTTTCTAAATCCTCACATGAGGTAGATCTAGTCAATATTTTATTACTCCTGATAGGATAAGATCATCGGAAGTGGTCATTTTGTAAAGCTTTAACAGGCTATCTTTATTACTGCAGCAGTGAAGTTTTGTGGGTCTCATTGCCATCGCAGTTTTTACCTTCTAACATGGGTTTTCTATGATACCAAAATACTAGTTTCAAGGGTACTTATTTTCTTATATGTGTAATTGTTTATTTTACATGCATTTACCTTTCAGTATTGATACTATATGTTTGGAATAAGCAATCTACTCAGTCGGTTAATACAAAACAGTGATTGCAAAGAATTGTCTAAAAGTTTTTAAGGGTACTGATTCACCCCTCCCCTCTCACTACACACCCTTTCCATTATCTTAACATTGGGCCAACAAACAAGCGGTGTAAACACACAAGGAGTGGGTCCCTCACCTTTCTTTTGAATGGATGCAACTGAGTGAGACATACGTCGGGCTAGCGGGTGTTCTTAGCACTCCTTTGGAAGAATTTCACCGAGATGCGTAATGATGTCACATGGCAATGTGAATAGTAGTTATGATCTCTTTGGCATGTGACTATTAGTTGGAAAGAATGATGGAAACCATGACTAGATTGAAGTTATGGGGTCAAGAACTTGTTACTCAACTGATGGAGATGATGATGAAGACTGAGATCAGAGGTATACAAGATTGTAGAAAGGATTAAATCAGTTGTTATTTTGTCATTAATGTCAAGCAATTGATTTCTCATTCATATTGAATTGCCATATCTTTCAGAGATGAGTTAATTAGGCAGTTAATACAGATCAGACAATGATAAGTTCATATTGATATAGTTGTTTTCTACTTTATATCAAGTCGATAAGCTGATTGGGAAAGTCGGTAAAAGGAAAATATTTAGTTATCTAGCAGGATGAAGTTTGTCGATAAAAGGGATGTGTTTGTCGGTAAGAGATGTTGATACACTGAGCCACCGAGCGAGCCAAGACACCGAGTTTAGAAGTTAGTTACCAAGCGAAACAGTTGTTAGAAACAAGGATAAGAGTGCATTTAATGGTGAGCCATAGTGATCTAGAAGATTCCAAGGATGAAGAAGAAGTTAGTTACAAGATCTATGCACATGAAAATTCAAGGTAAAGGTCTATGGTAAAGATTAAGCGGCAAAATTGATGATACTGATTCCAAGAAAAGTGCAAGTTCTGATGAGATGGGAAGTGGTTAACCGAGTATCAAATTCATTAAATAAAGTTCAAAAAGGTTGATCTGATGACTGAGATTGATTGAAGGAAAAACTAATCAAGGAGATTAAGAGGCAAAAACAAAGTCTATATAAAGAATAAGATTGTATGAAGTAAAGTCTAGAAAGTTGAAGTGTTGAAGTGGTACCGAGTGATGCAGTGAAGAACAAAAGGAGAAATATGAGTCTAGAGTAGAGACAGATGAAGTATTGATGACAGTAGTCATAGAGCACATAAGGGATTTGATCAAGAAAGAGGTAGCTGCAGTTTATCATATCAAATTATACATTGTTTCTTATTTACATTTGTAACAGAGAAATCTCTTAACCGAGTGGACTTAAGAGTCTTATTGTAAAATCCTTGTGAAAGGTGACATTCTAAAAGAGTGTTCAGATCCCTCTAACCAAGCCACTCCTAATAGGGTGAAGATCTTAATAGATATGAGGTAAATCCCCTAACAAGGTCACATATAACAATGTGCATTGTAATCTTTAATGGGATTGGCTTTTAACCGAGCATACTTCAGAAGAGTATTTTCATTTTATGGGTGACAATTACCACAAAGGTTTTTTTCCAAATTGGGTCTCCTCGTCAAATCTGGTGTTATGTGTGTTGAATGATTTATGTGCATGATATTTACTGTTTACTTAAGCTGATGAATGTTTTAGTGAAGTTATTTGGTGATTCGGTTGTTGTTGTAGTTTGTTCTATCGAGTTGAATCGGAGTTAAGCTATAAGGTTTAAGTTATCATAGTTTTCTGATTCACTCNTCCCCCCCCCCCCCCCCCGAAGAAGAAGTTAGTTACAAGATCTACGCACATGAAAATTCAAGGTAAAGATCTATGGCAAAGATTAAGCGGCAAATTGATGATACTGATTCCAAGAAAAGTGCAAGTTCTGATGAGATGGGAAGCGGTTAACCGAGTATCAAATTCATTGAATAAAGTTCAAAAAGGTTGATCTGACGACTGAGAATGATTGAAGGAAAAACTAATCAAGGAGATTAAGAGGCGAAAATAGAGTCTATATAAAGAATAAGATTGTATGAAGTAAAGTTTGGAAAGTTGAAGTGGTACCGAGTGATGCAGTGAAGAACAAAAGGAGAAATCTGAGTCTAGAGGAGAGACAAATTAAGTATTGATGCCAATATTCATAGAGTGCATAAGGGATCTGATTAAGAAAGAGGTAGTTGCAGTTTATCATATCAAATTATACATTGTTTCTAATTTACATTTGTAACAGAGAAATCTCTTAACCAAGTGGACTTAAGAGTCTTATCGTAAAATCTTTGTGAAAGGTGACATTCTAAAAGAGTGTTCAAATCACTCTAGCCATGCCACTCCTAATAGGGTGAAGATCTTAATAGATATGAGGTAAATCCCCTAACAAGGTCACATATAACAATGTGCATTGTAATCTTTAACGGGATTGGCTTTTAACCGAGCATACTTCAGAAGAGTATTTTCATTTTATGGGTGACAATTCCCACAAAGGTTTTTCCCAAATTGGGTCTCCTCATTAAATATGGTGTTATGTGTGTTGAATAATTTATGTGCATGATATTTACTATTTACTTAAGTTGATGAATGTTTTAGTGAAGTTATTTGGTGATTCTATTGTTGTTGTAGTTTATTCTATCGAGTTGAATCAAAGTTAAGTTATAAGGTTTAAGTGATCGTAGTTTTCTGATTCACCCCCCTCTCAATAAACCAACAATTGGTATTAGAGTTGAGTACTATAAAGAGATAAGTTTAAAAGACTTGATTTAAAGATCCAAAGATGTATAAGAGGGAGGTACCAAAGTTGAATAAGGATAACTTCTCTACATGGAAAAATAGAATGAGGCTACACTTTTCTGGGATTTGAGAGTATGCATTATACTATCTTGATAATGAGTATTCACCACCACCATTTGGGCCTATGACGCTTGAGAAAATAAGAGAAAGACAAGATCACACACAAGTTATGATTGAGATATCATCTTCTCTCACTGACCTGGAGCTCAATGACCTTAAAGGATATGATACAACAAAATAGATGTGGGATAAAACTGTATTGGTACATGGTGGAGATCAACATGTTCAAAAGGCAAAAGCTGAAAGTTTGAGAGGCAAATTTGATTCTATGATAATGAAAGGTGAAACTGTTACACAATACAATGTAAGACTGAAGGAAATTGTGAATGATGTCAAAGGTGAGGGAGGACATATTGAGGAAGACGATGTAACAAGAAAAATGTTGAGGATGTTGTTACCTATGTATGCCATCTGAGTATCTGCAATACAAAGAATGAGATACATTCCTCATATGACTATTTCACTAGATGCTACTATTGGTAAGTTGATTGCTTTTGAGCTAAATGATTTTGATAATAGTTTACCTGTCACTGCGAGGATTGTTTACCTGTCACTGCTAGGATTGAGTTTGCATTTAAATCATCTTTGAAGATTGGAATTTCTAGATAGTCTAGACCTAGTGACAGCTATGCAAGTAGTGCTAGTGAAAGGTTTTATAGTTGCAAGAGTTAGTTAGAATAAATGTATGCTGAAGATGAAGCAAATGAGAGAGAGTTTGAAGTTCTACTAGCTAAACGACTACAGACAGGTAAAGGCAAGTACCAAGATAAGCTACCTTTGAAATGTTTTAAATGTAACAAGATTGGTCACATTGTTGTTAGATGCCCTGAAAATGACAATGATGAGAAGAAAGACAATTGAGCTGATAACAATAGAGAAAATAGATTTCAAAGATTCTGAGATTTCAAGAACAAAGGTAAGAAGTCATGTCATATTGTTAATGAAGGACTAATCAATGGTGATACATATGATGATGATGATGGTGAAGAAGTTGTATATGTTGCTATCAAAGATCATTCTTATGAAGAAAAGCATGAAGAATAAAAAACCCTAATCTCACATGTAAGCAAGAATGATACCTGGTTTATAGATAGTGGTTGTTCACACCATATGACTGGTGACACACTCAAGTTCATTACTATGGAAGAACATGATGGAGGATATGTTAGATTCGTTAATGATGCCCCATATCCTATGAAAGGTAAAGGTTCAATAATTCTGTTGAAAAATACAAGATGTGATTATGTCTATTAGGTTGAAAGACTAAAGTATAATCTGTTGAGTGTGGCACAACTAAACAATACAGGACAACGACTATAATTAGAGAAAGGAAAGCTAAAAGTATTTGATCAGAATAGAAGTCTGATTGTCACTGGAGAAAAATCTAAAGGTAACTTATTTTACCTTGATACATCTACTAAAAGTTGTCTATATGCTAAAGTTGAGGATGCATGGTTATGGCGCAAGAGGTTATGTCATGTAAATTTTGACAACTTAATTAAAGTAAGCAAAAAGAATAGAGTTAGAGGTCTACCGAGATTGGATAAATCTAAAAATGTCATGTGCAAAGGATGTCAAGTTGGTAAGATGACTAAGTCAAGTTTTGCAAGCAAATCTTGCACTACACAAGGTATTTTGGAATTAATGCACAGTGACCTATTTGGACCAATGAGAACACAAAGTTACTATGGTGATAGATATTTCATTTTATTTGTTGATGATTATTCAAGAATGATGTTTGCCATTTGATCTTCTTGAGAACTTGGTCAATGGAAGGGAATATTATTGCTTTGGCTTTTAGCTTGAGTTCTTTAAATGTAGGGTAGTTCAAATGAAAGCACTTTGACCTTTGTTGCATTCTATGCAAGAGACTTTGAAAACCTCGAGAACCTTTGGGGTTGAGAACTTTGAAGGCACATAATTGAACATGTAGCATAGCAAGGAGGGGGCTAGGGACTGAAACAATGCAACACAAAGAAAAGGAACACAAAACCCACGGGCTGAGGTCCCAAATTCCAAAACAAAGAAACAACAACCACCAAAAGAAAACAAAAGGAATGGGCCCTAGGGAACAAGATGACTCTGAACTAAGTCCTAAGATTCGTCGGGTCTTAAGATCCTAAAAAGATAAGGGAAAAGAAAACCAAGAAAGGAAAAGAAAATAACAGGACCCTAGATTTGTCAAACAAAATGTAGGGTTGAGTATGTAGGTCATAACAAGTCTCAATATCGAATTCACCAGAATATGTGAAACAATTTGCAATTCATTGCTGATATTTTAACAGGTCATAACAAGTCTCGATATCGAATTCACCAGAATATGTGAAGCAATTTACAATTCACGACTTTGATACTATGTTAAAATAGCCAAGATCTAAATTTAAATTCAAGATAAACTTTTACATGTGTCATAAGAGAAGAAAAAAGCATATATTAAATAAAAATAAGAGCGTGTAAGTTATAAAATGAGAGCCTTGCATATAAACACAAGGAAAATGAGGTAGGAAGATAGGAATGAATCTGACTACCCCTCCAAATGTGCAACACATGTTAGACCACATGATACAACTTTGAGGATGTGTGCAAAGTCCATGTGAGGTGAAAGAAATAAGAGACCAACTTCTAAGTGAACTTGAGATAAGTATAAATAATTCAATCTAGAAAAGGTAACAAAATAACTAAATGAATAATCACCTTATTTACAGTAACACAGATCATGAACATGACATATTCCATGAAGCTAAATTATTTTCTCTTATTTATTTCATATTATAACAAAGGAAATTGAGCTTTTTATAAAGCAATGCATGCTAGTTTTATTGTTCATATTACTCTTACACTAATTGGCATTATGACTCTAACACTAATTAGCATTATGACTCTTTTACTATGAATATGAATATGAATTTGAGGGATAAGGAGTTGACTTGAAATCAATACTAAGAGTAGGTAGTCAAATTAAAATGTTATATTATGAGCTCAAAGAAATTATAGAGCAAATTATTTTAGTAGTAAGAAATAGTATTATTGTTTAGTAGATGATTATGTACATGAAATTTAGACGTTACTTTGCATTCTAATGAAGAAAGATTCAAATTTCTTTCAAATGTACCTAAATTAGTAAAAAATTGGACTCAAAACTCTTTTTAATGATAGCGAGGTAAGATTGAATTATCAAGTGTCATTTTAAGCACAATTCATCAAAGATTTAAACTCTTTAATCAAATATTTTTTTAATGCTATAATGAGGATCATAATGTTGAAATACTTAATATTTTATATTTGTACCAAGGTTGGAATTTATCCCTACTAGAAATTGTAGTTATTATAATAATGTGATTATTTAATAATCGTTCATGTGTATCACAAAATCTTAGAAAGGATGTTTTATGAAATTTCTAAATGCTTTAGTTAATTAGTTTAATTAAAAAATAAGAATAACATATTATAAAAAAGATATTGATAGTATTTTAAAGTTATTAAATGTTTTAAAGATATATAGACAAATAACTATATTATAATAAAAAAATATTGACAATATTTTAAAGTTATTAAATATTTTATAGATATATAGACAAATAACTAGTCTTGTCCACTGAACATTTTACATAATAATTTAGTTTAAAAAGTGTACAATATTTTATAATAGTACTATAATATTATCTATAGACGTTTAATAACATCTTCAAAAGCTATTACTAATTAATTTCGATTTGTTATTAAATCTAAATTATCAAAAATACCAAAAATTAATTTAAACAAATATACATTCATTTATATCAAAAAATAGTGACTTAGGATTGGTTGATTGTTTGAAAATTAATTCACCAATTGTGCAAACTGAATGCAATAGTATAGCCTAAAATTCTGAAATTAAATATTTAACAAATGGGAGAAAAAGCATTCCTAAAATATTCCTATGTTGGTGGGGTAATATCTAGCCCCACCCTCATCCTTTTGCTAAAAAAGTAGGAGCTCCTATTTTGAAGGAGAAGATTCCAAATAGTTCTGTAGCCAAACAAATTTTTTTCATGCCACCACCCTCTTCCTGAAAAATAGAGCTTAAACCCCCCTCATGGGACTCATGCCTAAGTATGCCTAACTCCATGAAGCATGGGGCCAAGTGGGGCAGAGTTTCTGCCCTTAGGCCTAGGGCAGAGATAATGAGGGCACCTCATCATGTCTTTTTATCTCCTTCCTCATTATGGTCAAGGCCACAAGAGTTAGTAATCTAAGTATGTTCTTCCATAATCCTAAATATGGAAGATGATTATATTGTTACCTAATTTTAAAACCATGAAAACATTAACATAACCTTAAAAACAGCAATTAATCAATCGTGGCAATGTGAAATCTCTTAAAACGAACAATATACCAGTCATGGCAAAGTAAAATCTCTTACAAATAAATGAAATTGAAATGAAGCCTTGAAATGCTATACACCAGTCAGGAGAGTTCAAAATAAAAAGGGTGACATATTTTATTCCTTCGCTCCAACTTTCATTCATACAAAAGGATAAAACAGATCATAACAACTGAACAATGCATAGGGTTTCTGCAACTTCCTGGAATGAAAATTTTCAGATGCATAATCTGGATGAAAAACTGAACATTCGATATAACATACTTTACTCTGTGTTAGACATCAATCAGCAACAGATAAGTAGAGCCAAAAGACAATTTAGATGATATTCCTAGCCTGTAAACAAATTTGCTGGTAATTTGTCTAAGAAAATGTTGTTCAGTTTCTACTGTTCAACGATTTGGTAGATACTTTGCCATCCTGTGCATCTTATTTATTCTGATCATTAGTACTAACAGGTCAACATAAGGAGCATTTATCAACTTAAGCATGAATAGGCCAAAGCCTTTTCCTCAACAAGCTCATTTGCAGTGGCATCCAATTTTTTCCTCGAAAACTCGTCGATATGAAGTCCTGTAAAAGTAAGCAGCATTTCAAAATTAGAACAATATGCAGTTATCAATTAAGAAATTAGATACATGTGATTATGCATTAACTGTCAGACCAGATCAACAACCAATCCTCTTACAAAGAAAAACTTATTTTACCAAAACAGAACATAATTCAAGAAAGTTTAATAGGTAAAAGAGACTTTTAGACCATGTATCATTTGCACTTTTAATTGCTCTGTCAAGAAGGATCTTAGTTCTTACCTTGTACAATGGACCACTTTCCATTTTCACAAGTAACAGGGTATGAAAAGATAACACCAGATGGGACATCATAAGAACCGTCTGAATACACTCCCATGGAAACCCATGTACCCTGTAATGAATTACAATCATTCAGATGATAAAATAACTGAAACCCTCCCTGCAGATTATACAAATATAATGAGTTTGTGATAGTAGAGATTAACATTTTCAGGGGTTGCTACCTTAGGTGTACCAAGTACCCAATCACGTATATGATCACATGCAGCACTAGCAGCAGACAATGCACTAGAGAGCTTCCGTGCCTTGATAATTGCAGCTCCCCGCTGCTGTACAGTTGTAACAAATTCCCCATTCAGCCTGTAAAAGTGAATGGATGAATACTTTTCAGCCACAAGTTCCACTGGGATATTAAAAGATTTAACAATAATACTTCCAAAAAGCACATTGAACACAAAGGCTCGCAGTAATCCACAAAAAACACTTGCATTTGTTCAGATTTTTACCATGCATCATCAGCAACAAGTTGTCGCACTGGTTTCTCTCCAGCTGTAGTTTCAACAACTGCATGGTTCACATCAGGATACTGACTTGAAGAGTGGTTTCCCCAAATTATAACATTCTTCACGTTACTAACAGGCACCTTCAGCCTCTCTGAAACTTGTCCAAGAGCCCTATTGTGATCAAGTCTTGTTAAGCATGTAATATTCTTCTCTGGAATGGAAGGAGCAAACTCTTTCAAGATCAGTGCATTGGTATTTGCTGGGTTGGCCACGACTAAGACCTGAGAAGCAAAGGAGTTCAATGAGCCATATTAGTTTTGCACCAAAGGAAAAACATGCAATTACCAAGATCATTAAAAATTTCACACTACAATTTTTTTCATCTGAGGATGAAAATACTGTGAAAGAGCAATTAGTACCAAGAAATATTAACTATATCCATTTTCAGAAAATGACCAAAAAACAATTTATCAAACATTTTACAGGAAGAGCATCAGAAAATCAAATATCGGGAAAAAAATACGAGACATTCAAAATTGCACGGACAAAAGACAGTGAACTCTCCAATTTCTATTTATAAAATAGTTTCAAAGAACAAGAATCTTTAACCGTTGTTTGCAAATTAAATAACAAAATGAAATCACCTTGCAGTCTGGAGCAGCATGTTGTTCCAGAGCTGAGGCCTGTGACTTATAGATGGATACATTTTTGGACATAACATCTTTCCTTTCCATTCCCTCTTTTCTTGGGAACCCACCAACCATGACAGCTATGTTCACACCAGTGCATGCTTCAACAACATCCGTAGTGGCAACAACACCTTTATTCCAAAAAAATGATATGTATTAAGGTCTAATTGATTCCAATATAATGAATATGGCATGATATGATACACCAAAAACACAAAAAGGTAAAACAGCTGTACTGTACTAAAACTCCTACAAAGATTGCTGATAAAGTAAGCAAACAATCTATCTCATATATCTCTGTTTCTGATAAAAAAAACAGCTAGTCATATTACCTTTCAAAAGAGGGAAGGCAGCATCAATCAACTCCATTTTCACTCCATTCAGAGACTCTGCTGCTGGTGGGATATCCAACATATGCAAAATAACTGGCTGATCTGCACCTAACATTATGCCTCTGGCAATCATAGGCACCAAAGCATAGCCTATTTGCCCTGCAACACATAATTTTTGTAAGTCACATATACAGAACATATCAACTTTTGAAATAATTCCAGTCCATGAGCCCTGCCTCGGGACATTTGGTTATTGGGCTACCCTCACAATTGGTATTTTACCATACTAAAGAAGATATAGCAAATATGTTGTACATTGCCAGCAGCTTACAGCCATTCTAGCATACCAAGCCCTCATCTATGAAAATGTATTCCCTATTCTGCATCTAAGCATTTAAAGGTTATAAAAGAAAGTAAAAATATGATAAGGACTTCACATGATTTGTATACAAGAAGATAAAATTCCAGTTCTGCAAGTTATCATATATCCTTGCAATTCTGCACAAGCAAATTGAGCTTTATAAAATTCTAACATATCTATAATGATAAAGGATCCCCACTCCCATCCAAAAGTCCAACAAGAACTGACAAAATAAGACAACTGCTACACAAACTTCGGTATGCCTTTGTTGTGCCCTTCAAGACCATCTTCACAAAGGTACCATTGTTCAGTGGTTCGCATAAACATTTCCTCCCTCGCTTAAAATGAAAAATTTCCTAACAGAAAAAAGGTATAGAAAATTGGCAATTGCCCAGTACAACCTAAAATATCAACTTAATCTCATTATCTGTTGCAAGTTAAAAATTCCAAGATTCTTTAAAAAATTGAAGGCACCAAACACCTCATAAGCACAAGATGAAAGATGGAAGGCACTCTAAAATTGCTATTAATAATTTAATAACTTGCATGGAACCATATAAACCCGAGGCTTTCATTTTCAGTGTTCACCAATAGCCTTTGTTGTGCCCTTCAAGATTGTCTTCACATAAGGTATCATTGTTCAGTGCTTCATATAATCAAATTCCTCACTCACTTAAAATGAAAAACTTGAGTTTCATAACAGCAAATAGGTATAGAAAATTGGTAATAGCCCAGTATAACTTGAAATGTCAACTCAATCTCATTTTCTGTTGCAAGTTGAAAATTCCAAAATCCTTCAAAAAATTTGAAGGTCCAAAACTCCACAACAACAGTATTGACATCAAGATACCCGAGAACGGAAAGACCATGCATCTACTCTTGTGATGCTTAGTAATCTAACAACAAAAGTGCTGAAACAAGAGAAGCATTATTGTATTCAGCAACCTATTTATCAAAGTGCTACCATTAAAAAGCCAGTGTAGTTTGTGTCTGGGATGCTACATTTTTATTTGGATTTTGAGTTCATGAAACTGGGAAACCAACACTTTTTGTGCTTATGAGGTGTCAACATTCTAACCAACACACACTGATACAGGCTTGACAAGTAAGATCCTATTGGTCACAGTCACGCTAAATGTTCTCAAACACACACCCTATGTATTGATGTACTTCTATTTTATCCAACCAGTAGTTAAGGACCATTTATCAAATCTTTCTATGTGTCTGACTCTGGAATATTGATGGCCGGTTTTGAGATGGTAAATATCAGGGCCCAAATTTATCACAAACTTATTATAATGTTACCCGGGGAGGTGTTTCAAGCATAATTTGACCCATCCCAGGAACGGGGACGTCCCGGAAACTCAGAAACCTGTCCCCTGGCTGTCCCATAAAATTAATTTAAATAATGTTTGAGTTTTGCTAAATGTTTTCAAATGAATATTTAAAATTTCCCTATTTTTTATACAGTCATCCCTACTGTCGTCCCCTGCCGCCCAATGCTCCGAGAAAAAAAAATCTGTCCCTGTCCCCCATTCCGGAAACCCAGGGTAATATAGGTTAAAAGTTTGGGTGTGTAGAAATTCTCCAGCAAGTGGTATACACCATTTGCCAGAAGCCAGGCATTTCAGTTACTAGGAACTTCACTTGATCATATGAGGAATTACCCCAACTCTGCAAATGGTAAATTTCCATAACTTCGCCTTCACATACCCAGAAAGAGTGCTTTCCTTACTCAATTGGACAATGAGTCCCCAAAATCCAATGAACAATGAGTAGAGTGCAGGTCAAAGGCATAGGCTAGCTAGTCTATAAACAGCACAACATTATTTTCATAAATTGATATTGGTAAATATGGATCATGCCTGGACTATTGATGAGTCCATCGATTTGAGGGTAATATATGCTTATCCCATACAAGATGGCTAAGGATGGCAACAAATGTCAAAATGTACACAGATACCAGAGGCTTTACTCTATATCATGAACTGTGAAAACCTCATTTTCAAGACAGCAACTGATTTCAAAAACCCGCTCATTCACCAAACTAAGTTATCTGACAAAAAGGGACGCTCTATCTATTCATCTACATAAAAAAAAATGAAAGTGGGTAGGTTTAGTCATCATTGCCATCACCTATATACATATCACATCAAAACAATAAACATAGAATAGAATTTTTTAACAAAACTGAAAATCCCTAAAACAATCTTCTACTCAAGCAAATATACTTGAGTCTTGGATACATGGCCAATAGGGTGTCAACGCCATTTCATTTTGGGCAAAATGCACTGTATGATCTAGTATGACGGGTCAAGTATATTGAATGGAAAACTAAAACATGTGTATTCCAAAAATCCACATCCAATTTCAAATTTAATAAACAATAATTCTAAAGGCTGTGACGTTTCATCAATATTGTTTACTAACTATTGGCCCTGAGCCGAGTGAGCCCTAAAGAGTCCAGCTCACTGAATTCCAGAAACTTGGCAATCAATTAAGAAAACAAAGGCAATAGTAATAATAATGAATTAGAAAAAATTAAAAATAAAACTAACTTCTCTACTCTCCTTCATTTTAACATTGAACTTTCAAATATTGTGGCACCGACAAAAAGAAAACAGGATTTGGAGCATGGAGGTTTGAGTCCTGGTGATTTCTTTTAACTTATGGCTGATCTTAATTTAGTTTCAACTGATTTATTTTGCCTAACCTTTTTAGATTAATTCCAAGTGCAAAATGGGCTAGCAAAATCTAGTATGAATCTCAATACATCCTATTGAATATCTCCCTCAAATCAACGACAAAAGTGCTTACAGGCTGCATTTTTCAACAAAAGGCTAAAGCAGATCAGGAGAAGCCCCTGATCATTGTTAGCTGGATAAAAAAGCAAGCCCAAAACTTTCCAAAACGCATTTAAAAAATATTGCAGAACCGGAATTGTCCATCAAATTAGGTCTTTTAGATTTCCACAATTACACATTTGGTAAAATCTAAAATGAAAGAGAAAATAGCACAGCTGTCTCAAAAAACTCAAATGTTGAAAAGGAAACGCTGAAACAAGCAAACAGAAAGATATGACAAAACAAATTTACGAAATGGGTTTTAATTATTTTTAAATGGATAGATATAGGAATGAATACACTCCTTGCATAAGTGAAATTTTGGTGAAAAATAAATAAATGGCCCAGAAATTTTCAACTGGGTAGCTCTCGCAATGGACATAACTACTGCAGACCTAAAATTTAAACAAATTATAAAATATAAAAATTAAAAAATCAATCAAACAGTCATCATAATGATATCATTAAGATTGAAGAATCTATTAGAATGAACAAAAATTGGATCAAATTATAAGATATAAAGGTTAAAATGTCAATCAGTTAACCAACATAATGAGACCATCAAGAATCTATAAATGGGAAAGAACAAACATAATGTGAATCTAAAATCAGGATCACATTTTTTCCAAAAAAAAAAATCAAATCACTTAAATTTTGAAGATCTAAAATTTAGATCGAGATTTTTATTGTATTAGAAAGCAGTAAAACAAACCGACATAATGATACCCAACAAAAACAAGTGCAGAATGAATTTCTTTAATGGTGGATATACATAAAACCCAACCAAAAACAACTGAAGAATGATTTACTTAAATGGATATGTTTGTGAGTGAACATAACTGATGCAGATCTAGAATTTCGATAGAAAAATTTGAACCGTTGAAATAAACCAAGAAAATCCTACCCAAAACACTATTTCTAAAATAAGTCATTGAAATTCTTTGAATGGGTATTATCAGACAATGAAAATGCAATCCAATATAATGAATACCCACAACAAAGAATTAAGTGGGTAAACAAAAACTAAAAATGAGCAAGGAATTTCATTTACGGGTAGACTTATAGATCAAAGTACCTGCAGCTCCAGTAACCATAACACGGACTGGATTCTTCGCCATTTTTCTGTTAAATTCGGCTCTGAATCTTCAAAAATCACAGGCTGCTAACACAAAGTAAAGAGAAACAAAATGGGGTTTTTATATGTGTATTTTTTTTATTTCCTTGAATCTTGATGCTATCTGTTGAGCTTTAAGCAAAGGATGGCCCAATGACGTGGGATTTGGATATCATTGAAATAGTTGTTAAAGGACGCGTCTAAGTTTAGCGGAGATTTTATTTTTTTTCGCTTTTAAGGTGAGTAATGAAGTGCTTTCGAGGGAATCCTATGATCTCATACAGTCTAATGCTGTGTTTTGAAAGGCAGATAGAGGACCGCTAAGATAGAAGACCGCTAAAAGAATGTACTATTGATTAAATTTGAAAAATTTAATGATATTTTTGTGAAATTTTTACTATTGTTCTTCATTATCTACAAAAACTAATTATGTTTTTAGGAATTTGAGGAAAAAAAAGTTTGATTTTTTAAAATTTAATAAAATTTATTAAATTAAATTATTATGTATATTTTACTTCTAAATTTCTCTTAATTATATAGGATCACCTCTTATAAAATCTTAATAAAAGTAATTGTAATAATATTTCATTTAGGTTAGGTTGAGGGGAATACCTATGAGTCATAACATTTGATTGATGGAGGTTAATGCACATTGAGGTTGGTGAGTATATGTACTATTTGGTTTTTTTTATTGTTTTTTTCTATTGGAGAAGTTTTTTAAAATATATAAATTATGTAAGATTATTATAATTGGTTATTTTGTTTTATGATGATGATGTGTTGGGTTTAGTTGTGTAGTTTTGATTTAATTTTTTAAATATATTTGTGAAGATATTGACTTTAGCTTATTTAACATATTAATTTATTATTATTTATTCTTAGAATATTTTATTTTTTCAAAACAAATTTCACTTTTGTCAAAACAAATTTTATTTTAGACATATATGTGTTTCTTGTATTGTAAGTAATCTTATTTTAGGATTAACAAGTGTCACGTAGTGGCTAAGTATTTGCCTATAATTAATTATTGATATAATTTAATTAAGTATAATAATTTTTAATTAAATATATTAATTTTTAATTGTTATATTTTTTATGATTATGGTATAAATAATATTTTTTATAATAAAAAATTAAAATGTAAATTATATTGATAAGTTAACTATAATAATAATTGAAATTTTAACAATTCTAACCTAATTATAATCTTAAATATCAATTATTACTTAAGTTTCATTTTAACCATAATCTTAATTTTCATTAAATATATTTTAATTAATTATAAATTATATAATTATAATAATATTTTTTAAGTAATGACAATTGTAACAATTAACAATATCATTTTTATTTATAATTATTTCAACAACTATTGATTATAGATTATAAATAATTTAAAGCCAATCTTAATTTTATTTATAATCAATTTTCATATGTTAATTAAATTATTTTATAAAATATAATAATAATATTGATTTTATTTTATTAATATATTTTTTAATTATATATGATCAATAATATTATATATAATATATTCTTATACTATATATAATATAATAATATAATAGAACAAAATTTAATTATAATATACCAATGGCAATTAACATGCTATGTATATAAGTCCTAATAAAATACTAATAAGAATAGAGTTGTAATTCAATAACTATCACAAGTATTAGAGTAAAGTTTTGGTCACTTCCCCTAATCTCATAAACATGATTTCAAGTCTAATTAAGTCTATTTAATTAGGGGTAAAAGCACAATAATCTTCACCTTTTACGACAACTTATCAGCACAGCTAAATTTTAGTATTTCTAACTAAAAATTAATTTTGGCCAAACATATGGTCTAACTCGATTCATTATAGTTAAGTTAGATAAGGTTTTTAACTTTTCCAATTGGAAATGTCTATAAAATGCATGTTTTATACTTGAGGCCAATTACCGTAGAAATAAAATTATTTCAGAAAAGTGACATTTCAATAACTCTAAGAATTTTTAATGATATTTTTTAAAAAATACAAAAATACCCTTTTGTAGAGATCATAGTCAAGAATATCTCTTATAGATTTTATATTTTTTTAATTTATACATAGTCTATTATAATTAAAAAATATTGCAAGTAGGTATTTTAACAGTCAAGGATATGTTGATTCGGAGAAAGAAAAAAAATAATAAAACATATTAAATAAATTTGAAAAACATATGGTGCACTAGAAGAGAGATTCCTCTTCAAGAATATATATTTATTTTTTTGATTGGGATATATTTGTTATGAAAAATATGGCGGGAGATGAAAATT
>MU224951.1:7770326-7809278 GCA_018584345.1 Thuja plicata | reverse complement strand
ATTAGTTTACATCATCTTCAAATTCCAAACATAAATGTCACTTTTATACTATTGAAGCTGAACAACTTTGATTTTGTCGTCCTTTTCCTTTGTAAAAGGGTGACAGATTATTGTGCTTTTACCCTTAGATTAATGTATAAATTTTACTTCTAAGTTTTTCTAAGTTTCTCTTAATTATATAGGGTCACCTCTTATAAAGTCTTAATAAAAGTAATTGAATATGTTAGGTTGAGGGCTATATCTATGAGTCATAACATTTTATTGGTGGAGGTTGGTGTACATTGAGGTTGGTAAGTATATGTACTATTTGTTTTTTTTTTTTGTTTTTACTATTGGAGAAGTATTTTAAAACATAGAAATTATGCAAGATTATTATAATTGGTTATTTTGTTATATGATGATGATAATGATGTATTGGATTTAGTTTTGTAGTTTTGATTTAATTTTTAAAATATATTTGTGAAAATATAGACTTTAGCTTATTTTAACACATCAATTTAATATTTTATTGTTCTTAGAATATTTTATATTTTTTCAAAACAAATTTTATTTTAGACATGTGTTTCTTGTATAAATTTGTAATTATAATTATAATTATATTTATTTTTTAAATTGTAAGTAATCTTATTTTAAGGTAAATAAGAATGTAATTGTAACTCATCAACATGCACATCATAAAAGTTTGAATTGTTTGTCTAGGATTTATATTAAATCCAAAAAGAACTATTCAACTTGTTAGATTTCTACAGTCTATCATTAATTGCAAAATTTATGGATTCAATTGTGTGAAAAATTTTGCATCAACGTTTAGAATCACATTCCATAATCCATCATGAGAATCACATGTGTGTGATAAAAAGTCACTGTTCAAAAAATAAGATAACACATTCATGTGTATGATATTTTGTAGGTTCACATTAATCTATGATCACCAACATCAATAATTTAACAACTATCACAAGTATTGGAGGTCATACAATTTTGTTCCAATCTCTCATCTTCTAAAGCTTCAATTTTTAAATCAATATCTAATTTCAAATCTTAGTTATAAGATCTCTACATTAATGGATCATCAATTAAAATGTACATTTCAAAGCATGCACTTTTAACTTTTTTATTGATATTTCAAAATATCAATCATATTACCAAATTCAACTATTAATTATCTAAATTATCTTATCTTTTATACATCAATGAGCTCTTGGTTTGCAAGTGAAGTTGAATAGTTCTAAATGAGTCTACCAATAATCAAATCTTGTTGAGTCTATTTTTTGATATCATAAGAAATGAGATCAAAGATCATACCTAAGAAATAAGATTGAGATCATAACTATAACGACTTTAATTCTTTACCAAAAAACCCTTTCAATCTTTAACTTGTACTCCCTATCAACAAAATGATATAAAATCTTCTATAAAAAATATCATTTATAATTCATTATTATTATTTTCACTTTTAACAATCTTTGGTTTGCTTAGACATATCTTGTTATTATTAGTTATTAGTGTATTTAGAGCTTCCTTCTAAACACTTAATATTTGTTTTACATAGTTTTGGTTGGTTAATGATAGGTAATAATTGATCTAACCTTATTCTCCCTAGAAAGAAGAATATAAAAAAAAAGGATGTAAAAGGGAGTATTTTAAATGGAAATGATAAGAAAGTTTGGTGTATTTAGGTAAAGTGGCATTTGAATATGTGCTTAAAGCATGATGCAAAATGAATTTTTAAAGCACATTCTTATTCTTTGAATTTCATATACCCATGTTATTTAAAAATAATAATTTGATAGGCACTTATTTGCACTACAAGTGACACAAATCTGGGTTAGGAATCGAATCTTAGAAAGTTGGTGACCTTTTAGCTTTAAAGAAAGGCACTAGAGTAGGTGTGGAAGAACAAATGAGTTGGTTGGTAGTCTACTTACGTTGAATTGTTTGTTCCTCCATTGGACTTTTAGCTTTGCAAAGGGTCCACTTACCTAACCTCGTAATGTGATAGAAAGACAATATGTTATATCAAAAGTTCGTTTGTTTTAATTTTGTGTTTATTTATTTATTAGGCCATGGTTTTAATGTTGTAGTAACATTTAATGGAGTTATGACTTATTAATACAATATATTTAAATAGAAAATAAACATTTTTAAATTTTGAATTAGGTAAATGAAATGGAATGTATAAAATTTAGTTTATATAAAAATAGCTTAATGAATGATAATTGTGAAGTAATTAAATAAATATTAATATAACAAATTAAAATTTATAAAATCTTTTTTTAGATTGAAATTGATATGTTTAGTTTGTATTTCATTTCATATTCAAAATGATTTATTAACTTTGTGAAGGGTTATATTTGTAAGTCTATGCTATTATTTTGTGAATACAAATCTAATCTCTTATTGTACTTGCCGTACGCAATATTATTGCATTCGGTTGTGCACGAGAATTAGTTTTACACCAATAAACCAATCATCAATCACTATTTTTTTCTTGTTCAAATATTTGTAAAGTTTAAATATTTATTTATGAATTAAATATATTCTATAAATTACTTATTTCAATTATGATTGGTTCAATTGGTTTGGTCTTATAGGACCCCGAGGCTTCCCAAATTTTTTTTTATAGCTTTTAACCATAGTTTTTAATATATAATTCATATATCATTTAATTTATTTTGAAATTGATCTTTTAAACATGTTATTTTCATTAAAAAATTCAATTATTTATAATATATAACTATTATATATTATAAAACATTTACTATATTATATTTTTAATATATATTATAAATAATTATTACAATTTTTAATATATAATATATATTTTTCTATAATATATAATATCAAAGTACTATATCATATATGCTATATTATATAATTTTAATAAAAGTACTATATTATAATATATGCAAACATAATTTATTAAATATTATTTTTCAGATTTTATACAAAGTTTCTTATTTAATTTTTAATCTATAATATTTTTACTTTTATTAAATATCTATTAATTAAAATATATATAATATTTATAATAAAATTAAAACTAAATTTACATATATAATTATAACTAATTACGGCAAGTGAGGCCACTACGTGGCACTTGTTATAGATACAATTTGATAAAATGTGCATTCTTGCTTCTTCATACACTCAATTAGTCTCACCCTTTTGAACATTAATGACTAGAATATTAGAATGTCTTTTAGAAGTTGTCCAAGGACCAATGATAACTTTAAAAAGGTGTCTATTTTTTTTAATAAAATCTCAAATATTCATAAGTGCATCAACATTCATTGTAGATAGATTCTTTTTTTAAAAAAAAATTGAAAAATTGAATATTTGTGATGAATTTGTTCACATTTTTAGATAATATTATTTTTACTTGGTGAATTGTTGTTGTTGTTGTTGTTGTTGTTGTTGTTGTTGTGTGTGTGTGTGAATGGTTCATATTCTCAACCAATCATTGATTTTTAAATTTATATATAATATTTTATTGATTTAAAATATTAGACAAGTATAAATTATAAATTATCACACTTTAATACAATAATAGTTGTCAAAATATTATGATGTTATTGTGATCTCTCTTTCCATAGATTTGGTACATGCCTTCTAATTTGGTGGTAAATAGATAGTTTGATATTCTATTTAACATTTATTTTATAATATGTTATTTAATATTGTTTACTTCTTTTACATTACTTTATTTTATAAAAATCCAACAATTCAATTAGGTTCCCTCAACAATTATCTAATATGTAACCTATGGAAAAAGTGGGAGGTGACATTTAATGGTATAAATTGATGAGTAGAGACTTATACCTATTTTCATCCTCCAATCTAGCTTAACAAAAAGAGCAATAAAAAGGTGAGAGGGATAAGGTTTTTGAAAATATCCTCTAAGAGCATAGTTAATAGTGATGTCACTTATCTAGGATAAAGGGTTGACAATTTTTGTTGCACAACTCTATGTGTGTAAAGATTAAATGAAAGTGGTCGGAGCTGACTTTTCATTAAGGAGAGGATAAATATGATGACATGGTCTCTATTTCATCCTTCAAAGATCTAGATGTGGCGAAGAAAACAATAATAGAAGGCTTTCAATAGGAGAAAAAAATACCAAATTCTTTTACATGACGTCTCTAAAGCATAAGGCTACTAATAAAATTTCTCAAATTTCTTCGAATGACAGTATTTTCAGTAATGAAGGGGACATTAGGGGGGAGGTGGTTAGGTTTTTTGGCATAATTTTTTACTATTGATTCTAACCTAAATGTTGAGGCCCAAGATAGTTTTCTAGATGCTATCCCTAATATTATTTCTTGGGAGAATAATTTATTCCTTACTTCTATCCACTTTGCCGAGGAGATCAAAGTTTCTATGTTCTCTTTTGAAGGAAATAAAGCTCCAGGACCTGATAGCTTCCCTATGTTCTTTTGTAGGCCTTCTGGGAGATCGTGGGAGAGGATGTTGCAGATGCGGCTAAGGAATTTTTTGGTGCTAGAAGGATTCTGAAGGAACTGAATGCTACTTTCTTGGTTATTATACCCAAATCACATGGTGTTGATACTGTGGATGGTTTCCACCCAATAAGCCTGTGTAACTCCATGTATAAAATCATTTCCAAGGTGCTTTTGGCTCTATTGCCTAGTCTCATTTCTCCACGACATAATGGGTTTGTGCCAATAAGACAAATTTTAGACTCGATAATAATTGTGCATGAAAATATTCACTCTCTTGAACATTCCAGAAAACAAGGTTTCTTGATGAATCTTGAACATTCCAGAAAACAAGGTTTCTTGATGAATCTTGATAGGGTTGACTAGAGCTCCTTATGAAAAAATTTAAAAGCCTTTGGTTTTGGGAAAGAGTCCTCTAGCTTATTTGGTAGCTCATGTCAAATTCGTGTCTGGCGGTCATTGTCAATGGGTCACCTTCTCATTTTTCAAGCTCACTGGAGGCCTCAGATAAGGCAATCTCATTTCTCCTATTCTTTTCACCTTGATGGCTGAGAGTTTGTGAAGCTATTTTCATAAATTGATTAGGGAAGGAAATTTGAAGGGAATGATACCTTCCTCGTCTGATTTAGTGTGTTCTTATCAATAACTTGTTGATGATATGATATTTATGGGCAGCGCCACTCTTGGAGAAGCTAGAATGATATAAAAAAAAAAACTCTCTGAATTTGTATAGTAATGCATCTGGTCAACTGATCAATTGGGGAAAGAGTTCTATGTTCTTCATTAATACTCTGGAAGTGTGACAAAGGAAAATTGCTAACATCCTTGGGTGTAGTATTGGGAAGCTTCCTTCTCTATACCTTGGTCTTCCCCTTTTCCCTAAGCCCCTTGATTCATTCTGGAATTCCCTGATTGATAGATTCAATAGGAAGCTTGTTGGTTGGAAAGGGGCTATGTTGAGTCAAGCTGGGAAGATCCAACTTTTAAAGTTATCTCTTCAAAATATGATTGTTTATGCTCTCAGCCTTTTCAAAATTCCTTCTAAGTTTGCAGACAGTATAGAAAAAATTCAGAGATAATTTCTTTGGTCTAGAGTGGAGGAGAGAAAGCAATTACCTTTTCTTTCTTAGGATAAGGTCTATAAACCCAAGTGGTTGGGAAAGCTAGGTATCAGAAGCATCCATACTTTCAATAATGCTCTTTTGGCTTAGCAAATCTATAGGTTATTTGAGGAGAAAAGAGAGTGGAATTCAATATGGCATAACAAGTATTTATTCAATATTTCTTCTTTAAAGGATCTAATCCAGGCTAATGATTTACCTATGGGATCATCTCTCAAGAATAATATAGTGAAATTTAGAAAGGTTGCTTCAAAGGGAGTTGTTTAGAAGCTTGGTGATGGAAGGAAGATATTGTTTTGGGAAGACAGTTAGCCTTTTGATAATCCTCTCTGCAATTATCTCGTGTTTACCCCTTTTATTGATGAATGTAAGGATAGATTTGGTCTCTTTGTTGCTGACTATGGGAAGAATTAGGAATGGGTTTCTCTGGGTCAGGTGGATGAGGTTCTTAAGAAATTTCAAATGTCTCTCTTTTCTTGTGTTCTTCAGTCGAGAGTGGATGATGTGCTTATTTGGGTAATTTCTCTATTGCTTTACTAGTATCTTTATTGATTGCTTCCCCTTCACAACCTCCTCTTTGGTCTAAAGCTTGGATTAAACTCCTCATTCCAAAAGTCAATATTTTTAGTGGCGTCTCTTGCAAGATAATATTTTAACTATTGACAATCTTTGTAGGAGAGGTTTCATGATTCCTAACTGTTGGAATTTTTATTTTTTGAGGTATTGGCATTCATGTTTTTTCATTGATATCAACATATGTTTCGATTAGTTTCATCAAGAGTCTCAAACATACTAGTTATGACAGGAACATGCAGGTCTGACAAGGCAGTAGAGACAGTGTATGATGTGTCAGAGTATGCAAGCATACATTTGTGTAAAGGGAGGAGTATATAAATTACGTAGAAGGTCACAGATCATTATCTGGTTGTTTGAATGAGTTGTGGCAAATTTGGTGAAGACTGGTTATAGAGAAGTATGATAGAGTTAGTCTCTGAGTTTCTGGTATAACTTGGATGCGAGCAGGATTTATGGTATGCAAACTTAAGGCATGGAAAAAGACATGTTGGATAATGTTACTTATGATTCTTGGGTCATTGGGTTCTTGGTGATGTTAGTTGTGGCATGTGATCTTTCGAAGACCTGTTTGGGGCTGAACAAAGGAGATAACATGTTCAGAGGATGGTGAGCGTTATTTATAGCTTTTGGAGCGTAATAAATGAGTTGTATTTTATGTTTACTTGTTTAAGGTACCATGTGTATCTTAGCAAGAGTCTATGTATTTATTTGTGTATTGGGGAATTCTTAACAGGCCGACCTAATTGCTTGTTGTAACTTGTATAAAGGAAAGTCATTCCTTGTTTTAGTAGGCAGTGTGTTGGATGCAACAAGCATGTGAATGTAATTTATGATGATGTAGAGAAGAGATGATGACTCTATTACACTTCATTGGAACTATATAAGAAAATCAAGTTGCTATCAGTCAGTTCATTATCATAAGTATATCTCTATACTTCATTTTTGGGTAGCGGGTCCAGAAGGTGGGTTTAACCTTCAAATTTGAATAGTGTTCTTGGGAAGTGAGCCTCTTTGCATTACCCCTAATAATTTTCTTCCTTTATCAAGGATTTTTACTAAATGTAATACTCATCTCCTAATAGGGCTAGGTATCCTAACAGGGACATTATACTCTTAGTGCATTATTTATGGGTTCCATCCTCGTCGGGGTTTTTCCCTTAACATGGTTTCCTCGACAACAAATCATGGTGTTATGAGTTATTTGATTTATGTGTATGTTCTCTTCATTTCAGCTATTGCATGGTTAAGTTTCAAATGGTTGAGATTAGATAAAAGTACTCCAACACTAATTCACCCCCCTCCCCCTCTCAGTGTTTCTTGATCCTAACAATTGGTATAAGAGTTTATGGCCCTTGGAGAGAAATCCTAACAGCTTGAGGGAGGTCCAAATGGATTCAAGTAGTTTGGAAGAAAATTTTGAAGCAGCACTTGATGACCTTGATAAGGAAAAAGATGATAATGTTGAATTGAAATTCAAACTGAGAAGAGCTGAGGGTTTCATAAATAAGCTTAAGGAACAACTAGAACTTTTTGGGAACCAAAGGCAAGATCTTATGGAAAAAATATAGGAAGAATCTGATAATGATTCATCTGATTAGATTAAACAGCTTGAAAAAAACAAAGAAGTGTTGAAACATGAATGCGAAGTTAACACTATTCAAATGGCTAAAGAAATTCAACAAGAGAAAGATGAAAAGAAAAAATTTGAAGAGATCTTGAAGAATGAAAATGTACATATGGGAAATATGCAGTTAGAACTTGATGATTACATAATCAAGTATCACGAATTAGAGAAATATAACCACATCATTAAGGGAGAACTTGTTGAAGCAAAGAATCACATTGAGAAACTTCATGCGAGTAGTGATAAGATTGATGAACAAAGGGAAAGACAAAAACCTAAAGGTGACATGATAGGAGTTGGCTTTGATAAAGAGGAATGCTCAAAATCTTAAGAAAGATGGTCTAAAGATAAAATAGATGAGACACATAATCAACAAGAAGACCATATTCAACAAGAGGAACCTAGAGAGCAAATTAGACCTTTCAAAGGAAGATATTTTGGATGTAACAAAGTTGGTCACATGAAGAGGGATTGTAGAGGTAAGACTCCTTATAGGCCCTTTTCTGGTTATTGTTTCAATTGCTATGAATATGGGCACAAGAAGGTAGAATGCAAAAAACCTGATCAATCAAGCACTAAACAAGATTACATCAAAGAGGAAAGTGCAGCAAAGATTGCATGTTATAAGTGCAACAACTTTGGGCACATTGAAAGGAATTGTAGGTTACCGGTTAATTAGAACAGATCATCTCCTACATGTTATAAATGTAACAATCAAGGACCTATATCAAATTTTTTCAGGTATAATGGAGTTGCAAGCAACAAAAGACCACCACTTATTGTCATAAAGAAAAATGTTGGTGATGTTGGTAAGAGCTTGGTAGAATACAAGGATGAATTTGATCAAATGTGTAAGAAGGAAGGAGACAAGGACAATGGTAAAATATGGAAAGCAAAGGAATAGAGTGAGACTAAGGTTCAGGGAGCATCAGTAGGTGCTACTGAACCCTCACCTGATGTTGCTACTTTAGCCTAAATGGCCAAGCATGTCCTTAAGGGGGCTTTGGAGAAATATAATAGTCTATTATCCAGCCCCCAATTTAAATTAGATTATGTGAGGTTAGCTACAGGTATAAGGATATGTACAGATGCTACATCCTTGGTCACGAGGTCTGAAAGGTAGCATTGTTTGATCATTTGTAAGTTGATGGTTAACTAGAAAGGAAACAACTTTATGAAGTATAGTGAGTGTATACAAAAGGAACCTAAAGAGATCACTGAGGAAGAACTGAAAGAAATTGTAGCTAAAGGGAAGAGAAAATAAGAAGTTGAGGTTAAAGATGAGAAGGAGATCAAAGTATCTCTCAGTTATGTTCTAACTCCTATTAAGGAGAAATCATTTATAGCGACATTGTTGGCAAGTGTATAGTATATAATGATGTACATGTAGTTATTTTTGGCAACATAGTCTACCGGTATGGTCCCTTGATGTACTTATCAGTTTTGGATACTCTACTAGTGAAAATGTCTAAGTCCAGAAGACAATTAGCATGGTACAGTTGATTTATTCTAATTGGCTAGCAAAGGATACACATCATGAGGACATGCGAGCTTTAATATATGATTTATGGTGTATACTAAAGCTTATGTTTTGGTCGCTAGAGTTTTGGTTGTGTCTGGAAAAATTTACAGGTTGGTGAAGTCGTGCGAGTACAATAAATAATGAAAATAGGGTATGTGAGTGGAGGCGAAATTTGGGAAATCAACTTTAGTAATTTTGTTGATCTAATTTTTGATTTATGATAGGTCCTCACCTATATTGGTGGATGAGTGATCACATTTTGTTTATCTTACTATGGGACATGTATGGATACACATTTTGTGAAGAATTAGTGAGCCGACTAAGAAATAAAGTTGATCGAGTATATATATGTGAAATTTTTGGGCTGCAAAGTGTATGAATGTGATGTCTGTATTTCTGAAAGGTGATCTAGAGGAAGAATTCTACATTGAGAAACCTAATGGTTTTCCTTTTATAGATGATAGAGATATGGTTTGTAGTAGTTAACTCACACTAGACTAGACATAGCTAGTACAGTTGGAATTGTTGTGAGGTTTCAAAAATCCTAAAGAGACTCATCTTTATGCAGTTAAAAGGATATTCTAATATCTGAAAGGAACATTAAAATATGGTTTGTGGTATAAAAAGTCTGATGATCTTACATACAGATTGGGCAGAAAGTGTTGATGATAGAAAAAAATGTAGTTGCTTATTTGGATGAAGCAGATGTTGAAGGAACATTGGAATAAGTTTTGGAAAGCCTATTTTTATTCATTGGACTAGATGCACTCCTTAGGGGGAATGATCACAGGATACAATAGAGCACTTTTGGGTGATCAAGCACCTAGTTTGTTGCAAGCATGAAGATTTGAAAATTCTACACCTTGTAGAGGTGGGATGTGAAGAGAAGGATAATAACTATGGAACCCTTTGCCATTGATGTCAAAGGGGGAGAGATTCGGTTGAAAAAACCCCTAGTGCCTTAGAAGGGGCCGTGAAGAGGATATTGAGAAATTTGTATTGAGAAGGGTACTCTTGGGTTGATGGCTTTTCACATATGTTGCCATCAATGCCAAAGGGGGAGATTGTTGGAATTATTTTTGTTTGAGGTGTTGACATTCATGTTTTTCATTGATGTCAACATGAGTTCTAGTTGGTTTCATCAAGAGTCTCAGATAGACTGGTTATGATAGGAACATGTAGGTCTGACAGAGAAGTACAGATAGTGTACGATGTGTCAAAGTATGTGAGCTTACATTTGTGTAAAGGGAGGAGTATAGACCTTACGTATAAGGTCACATATAATTATCTGGTTATTTGAATGAGTTATGATAGATTTGGTGAAGTCTGGTTACAGAGAAGTGACAGAGAAGTTTGACAGAGTTAGTCTCTAACTTTCTGATATAACTTGGATGTGAGTAAGAGTTATGGTATGCGAGCTTAAGGAATGGAAAAAGACATGATGGAGAATGTTACTTATGATTCTTGGGTCACTTGGTTCTTGGTGACGTTATTCATGGCATGGGATCTTGCGAAGACCTATTTGAGGCCAACCAAAGGAGATAACATGTTTAGAGGATGGTGAGCATAATTTATGGATCTTGGAGTGCAATAGATGAGTTGTATTTGATGTATACTTTTTTAAGGTATTGTGTGTATCTTAGCAAGAGTCTATGTATTTACTTGTGTATTGGGGAAATCTTAACATGCCAACCTAATTGCTTGTTGTAACTTTTATAAAGGAAAGTCATTCCTTGTTGTAGTAGGCAGTGTGTTGGATGTGGCGAGCATGTGAATGTGAGTTCTACTGATGTAGAGAAGAGATGATGATTGTAGTGCACTTCATTGGAACTATATAAGTAAATCAAGTTTCTCTCAATCATCTCATTGTTATAAGTATATCTCTATACTTCCTTTTTGGGAAGTGGATCTAGAAGGTGGGTTTAACCTTCACATTTGAGCAGTGTGCTTGGGCAGTGAGCCTCTTTGTATTAACCCTAACGGGGTTCATTCTTTAACAAGGATTTTACTAAATGTAATACTCAGCTACTAACAAGGCTAGGTCTCCTAACAGGGACATTATACTCTTAGTACATTATTTGTGGGTTCCATCCCCACCGGGGTTTTTTCCTTAACAAGATTTCCTCGACAACAAATCATGGTGTTATGAGTTATTTTATTTATGTGTATGTTCTTTTTATTTCAGTTATTGCATGGTTAAGTTTCAAATGGTTGATATTAGATAAAAGTACTCCAACACAGATTCACCCGCCTCTCAGTGTTGCTTGATCCTAATACTAACAAATCTTCTTCGTGTTGTATGGATGATGAGTCTATTTCTCACATATTTATTCATTTCTCTTTCACCTCTTCTATTTGGGAGATGGTCCAGAATAGATGGAATTAAAGTTGGTTCTTCATATCTTTCGTTCAAGATTTCTTCTACTAGTGGAAAATACCTTCAAGTAATCCTACAATTAGAATGTTACGGAACTATGTTTTCACTCACCTGGCCTAGGGAGTATGGAAGGAAATAAATAATTGAATCTTTTGTGAGACAACCCTTCCCCCTAAAGTGGCTTATGAGAAAATCTTTAGGGCTATTAAGGATAATCTTAGTCTTCTTGGTAATATCCCTTCTAAAAAGGCTAAGGTTTTTAGCTCTGATTATGATCTTATGGTCCCTAAGGATTGGAAGATCGAATTTGACATCTTGAAGGCTTTTGGTCCTATGAAGATGAGTAGGGATGGGGTGGTTTGGAGTTACCCTCTGAAAGGATGGGTTAAAATTAATTTTGATGGGGCGTCTAAAGGGAATACATGGATAGTTGGGTGTGGGGGAGTGGTTAGAGATGAGTATGGCAGAGGCATAGCGGAGGTGGCACTCCCCATGGGAAACTAGACTAACCACCTCCCTGAGGCCATAAGGGCTTATCGAGTCCTTGATCAGGTAAGAAAGATTAATTGCAAATGGTGTGGCTTGAAGGGGACTCTAACGACATCATTAGATTTATAAAAGGGGAGAATAAAACTTCTTGGATCATTGAGGGATAAATTGATTCAGCTATTGATATTATAAAAACTTTTGATTATTGTCATATTTTCCATGCCTATAGAGAAACGAACATTGTCACTAATTGTTTAGTGAACATGGGGGGTCAATTCTAATTCAAATATTACTTAGATTGATGAAGGGGGCATACCAAGTGATGCCAAAGCCCTCTTAAGCTACGATAGAGTCCATGGTAAGGAGGGAAAGGTTTCCACTTTTAACAATGATTACAAGACCTGAGAGGTTTATTATGGTTATTAATTAAAAGTGCCCAAATGATTGGTTGGCACTTAATGTCATCAATAGCTCACACACTTTCTGGATTTTGTGGATTCTTATTTGGGCTATCTTGTGCTATATTTTGGTTTTACTTCATTGTAGAGTGAAAAACCTAGCTGTTGAAAAAATGGGCGGTGATAGGAAAAGAGTGGAGTTGATTACCTGTGATGAATGGAAGGAAAATCTTACAATATGACATATCTTTCATAAAGGTGAGATTATGAAGTATTTGAAGAGATTGCATGGGTGGAATCCTTCTGTCACTAAAATATTTGCTAAAGAATGGAAGGATGGAAAGATTAATCTCTTTGGGAGGTTGATAAATGTGGATGAGGGAGTTATTTCTCATGTTATGGGCCTCTCCATGGAGGGAATGAATTTCTACAGGGACAGGAAGATTTCAGATGTGGTCATGAAGAAGTTTTCTAAAGAGGATGGTGAGAAGAAAAAGGTGGTTAAAATCAATAAAAGTTACTACATGCTCAAGAAGATTAAATTGGTGTGGAGAGAGGTTCTTAGGGTAGTTATGCATTATTTTACTCTGGATGGCCGATTCACTAGGGTTTACAACTCCCTTTTTTTAGCTTCTCAACCATTTCAGGTATGAAGTGCAGGTTTCTTTCCCCTTCTAATTGATCTCTTCATTGAATGCCAGTATTATGGCCCATAGAGAGAACCCTAGGGGTAATCTGGTCCTCAATGACGGTCTCATATTTCTTATCTATGACCACTTTAAATCTAACTCTGTTGACCTCATCAATTATCCATTTCTGAGTCTGAGGATAATAGTGAGAGTTCTAAGGATTTGGATGAGGATGGGTGGGATACAAATGTTGGATTGGATGTTAGGGTGACTCCCCCACTGAATAAAACCAAGTTGGATGGAAAATACCATGTTCAGACTTTGGGTAAAGACAAGGGGAAAGCCTTGTCCCTTTCCTCTGCCTCTGTTTCCAAGAGTGTGAGAAGGCCTAATATTGGTCGGGGTAAAGGTAAGGGGGTTGTTGAGTTTTTGATGCAAGAGCATCCTAGGGAAGTTGGCAATCCTATGTCAACCAAAAATATGTTTAAGTTCAATTTGGTGCTTGGTAGGTGAGTTGGCAGAGCTCTGTGGAGTCTGGTTGTTCTAGATCATTTTGGTGCTCGGTTCTTGATGGAAGGAGTGTTTTGCTTCACTGAATGGACTCGGTGTCTATTGGTAGCGCTGATTTACTGAACGAGCTTGGTGGCTTTGTTGGTACTCGGTACCAACTTGGGGGTCTCAGTTAATAAGTTCACTGACTGAATTTTATGGATTGGGTAGACATTGGAGATTGCATCTGTGATTTGAGGGGGGTCATTGGGATCGTGCAGAGTTCTGAGGCATGCAAATTTGATTAATTGGATCTTGTGTGGACCTCAATCTAATTTGGTTCTTTCTTATATGCATTTACTATTTGTTTGCAGCCGTCTGGGTCATTTAATATGATTCATCATGGATTGTATTGGGTCGACTATCATTTAATGTTCGTTTGTGAAGCCAAATTGTGGATGTGTTGTATATAAGGAGTGTGTAGGTAGCATTTTAGAAAAAATAGCATAGAGGAGGAGAGAGCAAGTTGGTAGAAGACATTAGTAAGTGGGTAAGAAAGAAACTTTTAAGCTTTCTTGTGGCTTGAGACCACAAGTTTAGATCTGGTTTCTTCCACTTAGCTGTAGGGTAGGTTGGTGAAGTTGGATCCTGTGAGATCTTGTTGAACTTTCTGTTGTTTTGGTCATAATTGGGAAGGCCTTACAGTATGGCATGTTGAATGAAATTGAGTTTTAGAGATAATATATAAGTTGATATAAGTTTTTATATCTATTATGGTTGTGTTTCCATTTTTGTTCTTGTTGTTGGCTACACGTTTGGACAGTCCTTTATTGGATCCTCTGAGCATGACTGCATCAAGTGGTATCAGAGCTAGTTTGTTATTAGAGCAAGGTTGATCTGGCACATTCCTTCATAGAGATTGGTTGCAGTTTTGTGGTCCTAAACTTGTGAGATGTGGTCTGGTTGTTCATGAGGTGGCGAATTGAAGTTTTCACTTACAACAACTTGGAGGTTGTCATGAGGTGGTCAGGAGTGGATTTTTTGTAGAGGATTTGAAGATGCCTCTGAGAAGATTGGACCCTAGGGTGATTGCAGATCTCTCTAATGAGGTAGAATTGAAAGTGACAGAAAGGTTTAGATCTGAGATAGCGGCGATGAAGAATGAGATGGTAGCTAGAATCATGAGGGCTATTATTAGTTTGTAGAGGAAACCTATAATAGAGGATGACTATGAGGAAGCTACTGAAGATTTTGAAGCTGTTACCAAAGGTTCTAGACATACTAGGGATGACAAAGCTGATCGGTACGAAAGATCTATGGCTTGGTTGAATACAAGTCATAGGATGGAAGTTTCTAATTTTTTAGGTACGTTGAACCCCAAGGAACTGATTGATTGGATCAGTGAATTAGAATACTACTTTGAGCTGGAAGATATTGGAGATCCTCTTAGAGTGAGGTTAGCACAAACTAAGTTGAAAGGACATGTTGCCTTATGTTGGAAAGAGTTACATAAAGATAGGGAGGAAGAAGGTGAGATGAAAATCACTCGGTGGAGATAATGGTGACAAGATTGAAGGCCATGTTCATACCTACCGACTATGAACTTGAGTTGTTTAAGAAGTTGGAGAATCTGAAGCAGAAATATCTCAATGTGAAACACTATACCGTGGAGTTCTACAAGATGACTATTAGATTAGGACATTTCTAAGGAAAATGTTTGTAGATATGTTAATGGTCACATATTAAATATCCAGGATGAGATTGGCATGTTGAATATGGGTTCGGTTGAGGATGCTTATCAGTATGTATTGAAGGCAGGAGATAAGTTGAAAAGGAGACATCAAGGTAACTCCTGAGGGAAAGAGAAGCAAGAGCAGTCGGTAAAGGAGAAACAAAGAGTTGAGGAGGAACCAAAACCTATTGAACCGAGGAGAAGGGTAGGTAGAGGTGTATTCAGAGGTACCTATTATAACTATGGTGAAGAAGAACATCGTTCATTTGAGTGTTTCCATGCAGATAGGAAGGTTGGTAGTCATCACAATGCTATGGTGAATGAAGTTGTTGAGAATGAACCTGAGGTGGAAGGTGTGAATCTTTTACTTAGAAGAACATTGCTGCCCAAGGAACAAGCTGATTCTTGTCAGAGGAAGAACTTGTTTAGGACTATGTATAATTCTGGTGGTAAATGTTGTAAGGTGATTGTTGATGGAGGAAGTACTGATAACTTGTTTTCTAAGTAGATGGTTCAGAAGCTTAGTTTGAGGAGGTTGAAACATCATTGTCCTTATAGGATAAGTTGGTTACAAGAAGATCATGCAGTAGAGGTGAAGGAGAAATGCATGGTAAGTTTTCACATTGGTTCTTACAAGGATGAAGTATTATGTGACATTGTGAAGATGAGTTCTTGTAATGTTTTACTTGGGAGACCTTGGCAGTATGATAGAGAGGATATTCATTACTGTAAGGGGAACATCTTTACTATCCTGAAAGATGGACAAAAGTTTATTTTGATTCCTTTGAAGGATGGAGAAAAAGGCAGGAGGAACTTGAGCATTGGTAGAAAATCTAAGATGACTGCAGAGGTTGGTGCAGACATTAAGGTTCAAAGATCTAAAGGCACTTCAGAGAGTGCTAGTGATAAGAGGAAGCAGAATAAGAACCGATGCATGGGTGTATTGGTTAAGGACTCAGAGGACATGTATATCAAGAATCAGTTTGGGATATATGTGATGAATCCCAAAAGATGTTCATGGAGCTGCTAGAACATCACTTCACACCTAGGGTGTCTGATGCAGGAGCATCCTAGGGAAGTTGGCAATCCTGTGTCAACCAAAAATATGTTTAAGTTTGGTTTGGTGCTTGATAGGTGAGTTGGAAGAGCTTGGTGGAGTCTAGTTGTTCTCGGTCATTTTTGTGATCGTTTCTTGGTGGAATGAGTTTTTTGCTTCACCAAACGGACTTGGTGTCTGTTGGCAGCGCTGATTCACCGAATGGGCTTGGTGGCTTTGTTGGTGCTTGGTGCCGACTTGGGGGTCTCAGTTAATGAGTTCACCGACTGGATTTTATGTATTGGGTAGACATTGGATATTGCATCCATGATTTGAGGGGGTCATTGGGATCGTTTAGAGTTTCAAGGCATGCAGATTTGATTCATTAGATCTTGTGTGGACCTAAATCTGATTTGGTGCTTTCTTCTATGTATTTATTATTTGTTTGCAGCTGACTAAGTCATTTAATATGATTCATCATGGATTGTATTGGGCCAATTGTCATTTAATATTTGTTTCTGAAGCCGACTTGTGGATGTGTTGTATATAAGGAGTGTGTAGGTAGCATTTTAGAAAAAAGGAGTAGAGAGGAGGAGAGAGCAAGTTGATAGCAGACATTAGTAAGTGGGTAAGAAAGAAACTTTTAAGCTTTCTTGTGGCTTGTGAGCACAAGTTTACATCTATTTTCTTCCACTTAATTGTAGGGTAGGCTAGTGAAGTTGGATCCTATGAGATCTTGTTGAACTTTCTGTTGTTTTGGTCGTAGCTGGGAAGGCCTTACAGCCCAACATGTTGCATGTAATTGAGTTTCCAAGATAAGATAAGTTGATATAAGATGTTATATCTGTTATGGTTGTGTTTACGCTGTTGTTCTTGTTGTTGGCTGCAAGTTTGGATAGTCCTTTATTGGATCCTCCGAGCTTGATTGCATCAGGTTTCCCCTTTGCTCCAGGATGAGAATCTCACCTTCTTTGGCTGTAGTTTTTTTCTATAGAGGAGGAAACCCATAATGTTGTGGACCTTAGTGATTCTAATTTTTATTTAAAAAAAGAGATTCCTTTTGAGGTTTTAGATACAACTATAGAAGGTGTTGTGGATTTATTTTGCTTATGAGGTGGGCCTTTCATGAGATTAAAAGTATTAATCTTAAGAAAATGGCTCTTTCTAGAAAAATGGAGGTTCTTGATCCTACAGGGATGATGAAAGGTAGTGCTAAATATTATGTTGCCAAGGAGATTTGGATGGAAGGGGAGAAGAATGCTCTCACTAGCTGCCTTTATGAAACTATGAACACTTTAGAGAATTTGAAGAAGGATTATAACTCTAAAGTTGGGGAGATGGATGCTAAAATTCACAAAATGGAGACCACTGCAAAAAATTATGGAAAAAAATCATAAGGTCCTTAAATCCTTGACTGAGCATATGAAGACCTTGGTGCCAAAGAAAGAGCAGATGCATCAGGACAAAGCCATTGTTGAGCTGGACTCTGAAAAGGATATTGGTCATGATGCCCCTAGTGGCCCCAATAAACACACTCGTGCTAACACTAAAAATAAGTCAGTGTTGGTGAAGATCCCTCATGCCATTGAAGAGATAAAGAAGGCTACTAATAAAATGAATAAGTTGGAATTGGAGGTTGTTGAGCTTTTGAAAATTTTGAATTAATTTTGTTCTAGGTGTTGGTCCTACAGTATCTTTTTGCTAGTGTTTTGTTGGCTTGTTGTTCTATGTTGGTCCTTGGTTGTATCTCTTTTGTTTCTATCTTTCTATTTTGTAGAATTTTGGTCTAGTTTGGATGTCTCTATGTCTTAATGCTTATTCTATTGTAATTTCTCTATAAAGGATTTTGGGTCCCTTCAAAGCCTGTTTTTGCTTTAATAAAAAACAATAAAAGAAGGAAATATGGGGAACTCACAACAACACACTATATGTAAGAGCCTCCCTTATGACTTATGTAGTAAGATGATTGTTTGTATTATTTTTTTATCAGCCTAAATGGTTATTAAGTTAATAATTAACCTGAGAGGCTTTTTACAATGGCAACGAACTTCAATGTAAATACTTTAACTTTTTGAACAAAATTGACATCTATTCTCCCATCTGCATAAAAAAGAAACCCTTCGCATGCCCTAGCAATTATGAAAAATAGAAGATGAAATGGTTGTGGGTGCTTTGTATTCAACGACATATAACATTTATATTTCCTTTAGTAGAGTGTAGATGAACTTGCCCTTGAGTTGGAGGTGAGTCGAATCAAATTTATGGGGGTCTGCTCAAAATTCTTTTTCCTTGCATTGGACTTTCTGCAAGAAGGATTGCATAAGGGATGACAAATCTAGTTTTTATATTTCAATGTGAGAAATTTTTTTTTGATAAAATTGACCATTTCCAATTTCTTTTAAACATTATAAAGAAGCTTAATTGGTAATCACAACCCTACTGCAACTGACATATGTGCAAATTGATGACAGGTACATGCATCTTTTTCTTGGGATACCAAGCTACAAAACATTTTTAGTGTTGGTTTAATTCAAGGAAAGAAAACCCCATTTGCATGTGAAGGGCTCCCTGGTTAGTTTACCTCTACTATAATTAAATCAATACCATATATATTGCATGCATTCTTTTAAAGTAATAAATCACTAATTAATTTACTCACCATTTTTGGGCATTTGGACATTAATCACATAAAAATGGAGTTGTAATTCCGTGCATTGATATTTTCATGTGGGGGAGTGGGATTTGGGAGGTGAATTCCACATAAAGCTTTATGGTTCTTTGCTAATCTTTATGGTTCTTTGCTTGTTTTAGGGTTGATTCTTTGTTAGTTGTTTTTATATATTTTATATTTTTCTATTTGGAAATTTCTATAGTCTATATTATTAGTTTGGAGATTTTTGAGATTATGAGAGTTAAATATTTTTTACTCCTACTTTGTGAGATTATTTCTTTTATGAAATTGTAAAAGCACAATCAAAATAAACAAATAGAATGCAATCATGATTTTCACAAATTTACTAAAATTTATGTGAATTAGATATCAAAATAAATCAAATTTCATTTAAAAACCTACTAAAATTTTCATATTTTGAATTGTTGATAATACTCATTAATTTTTTTCTTATGGGTAAAGTTTTCATAATAGTTTTACTTATATTATTTAAATTTATCTTCAATCTTATTTTAATTTTGAATACAAAATTTTTATTTTCTTAAAAATATGTTTCATATAAAAAATTAATTAATGATTTTAAAAATATTTCTATGCTTTAAATAAATCAAAAAAGATATATTATGTTTCTATATTTCAAATAATTTATTTTATGTTTTTATATTTAATTATAGAAATATAAAATTCTCTGTAAATTAGTTAGATTCATTAGTAAGATAATTATATTTTAAATGATATTTTTCTACTTATTGTACATAGATTTTTTTTTAAAATATATGTATGCTAGTTAATGATCATGCTTATATACAATATCTCATTTATTTGTGGACAAATATTATATAAATATTGCTAGTGTTAGTCATTATAGGTGGAGGAACCGTTCTCATTATTCTTTCTTTCCATAGTTACCAAGCTACCTATAATCTAATGTTTGGGTGCGGGGGGAGGGTGACAGGTGTTCCTTCAACCTGGGCACATAATAACCCAATTTTGGTAAACTGCATCACTTGTAGCTTTGGTAGAACTGCTACACTCATAATAGAATGTAACTTCTCCATTGCATGGAGTAGTTCTTCAGGATTTGTTTTTCAAAGATTGTTTTGAAGGAAGTTGGGGTTGGCGATTTGTGTGAGGAATTCTGCTATGTTATTTTATGTGGATTGAATTCTGGGTAATTGCCTCTTTGTCTCAGTTTTCTTTCTTTAGTGTATGGCGTTGTGCTCTCTATGTCCTTGGTGCAATTAAGGAAAAATGACTCTTTCCTTTGTTAGGGGTGCGTGCAATATTGGTACTGGTGTGATCATCATCATTTCTCCAACTCAAGAGCTCGCCATGCAGGTAGTATTTGCTATTTTATCTATTAAAGTTTTTAACTTGGTTGTAATATAAATAGTGATTTTGCCATTACTATCAAACTGTATGAATATAAATTGTTTGATGCAAATTGGGGGTGCAAATTGAATGTACATTTTACATAATTAGGAAAGACATTCTCTCCAATTAAGCTTGTAAAAAGTAATTCAACTTTGACTATTTAACATTTTTTTCTTAGGAATCACTTATTAGTGTGTGATGTTTGCAACCAGGGTTAGACGACATGTATGCTCTTTCTTATTATGTGCTCTATTGATAAGTGTAGGTCACTTTCAAAAAGACTTACTTTATAAAACGACAACTAGAACTTCACTTCTTTTAGGATACAACACACTTTTAAGATACAACACATCCTACCAAACTCATTATGTCCAACCTTGGTGTATCCATATACATGTGTTTTTCTTCGTAAGAACACCATCCAACTATCTTATTGGTGTATAGAATACCAAGAATGACATGAACATCCTACAAAAATGTCATTCCCTCAGTCGATCTTTATTGTGGCATTCTACATTAAACTATTCGGGTGCCTTATTTTTATGCTTCTTAAATTTCGTATGACCAAAATATATATTTGTGTTTTCCTTGTGGTATCCATGTTATGCCTCAACCAGATTTACGTTTCTAGCTATGAGGAAACCGTTGTTAAGTGTCCGAAGCCTTACTTGTAGTAGTTAATATTTTGTTTGTTCCTACTAGTGGGGTGTTATTCTTTTATGTGTGTATTAAATTATAAGGCCATTGAATGTCATGGATAAGCTAGCTTAATGAATATTGATATTTTCTATTATTTTAGATATTCTATTTTAAGAGTTATAACTCCTTTGTTGAATTAATAATGATATATCATCTAAAATGGAATTAGGTTTTCTCTAGGTGAAATTAGGTAACTTGCTGATATTTATTGTTAAGCTTGTTTTATATAAATTAAGTTAATTTTTATTCAAATTTGATTTAAGAATGTTTAAAAGATTGAAGTAAATATATTTAATATCATTTAGGACTTTGTAAATAGGTAAGTTAGAGATTTTAAATTATCTCTACTTAATTTGCTAGTTAAATTCAATTAATATAATAATGCTTAGAAATTAAATCAAACAATTTTTTGTATGGGTATTTACAAGCGTATCTTAGTTTAGTTCAAATTTTCAATGATGTTATAGAATTTATGTTAGTTGTTGTTAAGTTGTTTAGGAAGATTAAGTTGTTTTTAATTATGATTAATTAGGTTAGGTAACATAATAATAATAACAATAATAATAATAATAATAATAATAATAATAATAATAATAATAATAATAATAATAATAATAATAATAATAATAATAATAATAATTATTATTATTATTATTATTATTATTATTATTATTGTTATTATTATTATTATTATTAATGCTATTTAATTCCTATGTTTAGTTAGGATCGTATTAATATAATTATTTAAACTAGAACATTATTTGTTTATCAATTTAAAAATGGTTAGTGATTTAAGTTTGTGTAGTTGAGTTTTAGTTTGCGAACTACATTGTTTCAATCATACGACTATCTCTCTTGTCTTTTGTAAATTGAGCGTTGTGTTAGAATTGGGGGTGCTTGGGTTTTCATTTAATTTTTGAGAGGCTTGGGGATTGCTTTAATTTTATAATAACTAATTATAATTTATGCTTATAACTAATCTTATGTTCAATGTCCAAATGCAATAATGCTTATGCTAGGTTTTAAGCATAATTATGAAATTCATGTTACATGGTGTGATTGTTGCTTGTATTTTCTTATTGTATGCATGGGGCTTGATAAAAGGGCTTGTTATAATTTGGCATTCATGTGTCTTGGTTATATGTTTCTACTAATTTGTGTCTTGATATGTGTTAAGATTATAAGTTAAGTTGTGTTGGATTGACTTGATGATATTGAGAGTAAAATTGTATTCTTGTTGTGATGGTAGAGGTGTTGCGTTGGGGTCGTTCTTAGTGTTACTAGAGGCAAGGGATGCTTTTGTACTCTTGATCTAAGGGTGGTATTGTGTCGCTCATTGGTTTATATTGATTGGAGTTTCATGTTGTTGATGTTTTTATGATACTATTGAGTTTTATCATTATTTTGCAAAGTATTAAAATATTTCAAAGTATTGATGATACTTGGTGTCCTTTGGTTTATATTTGTAAGTGGATCCACGGTAATGTTAGACTTTGAGTTGTGATGATTTGTGAAAGGTGGCAATCGGAATTATATCTTCAAACTTAAAGAGTTTCTATGTGGTTATTTCTTGATGCATATATGATGGTGTTCTACATTTTGTTGATGGCCATATAAAGGTTGGACAATGTGGATCCTAATGTTGATTTTAGGATTCGTTTATTTATGCTCCAAACTCTACTTTTGAGGTTTCTTTGGATTTGATGAATGTTTGAGGGATTATTTGTTGATCATCAATTGATTATGCCTTTGTTTTATGTTTGGAGCATAGGGGAGGGTTTACTAGGAGCATTGTTAGGAGAGTGGTTTGTAATGGGGGTTGGGGCCCTAAGTGGCTACCAGGAAAACCCATCGCAAGTAGATAATCTAATGATAACTTAATAATTTTTTTTGGGATGAGTTAAACACTAAATAAGATGATTATGTTTTCTCCCCCATGGCCTTGAGTGCTCATATAGAGTAAGGATGGGTTGGAGAAGGCATGGCTGCCTATGTGATGTATATCTGGTAGATCGAATCATTTTCCTCATGAAAGGTTTTTGCTTCCACATGAGCCCTCACCTAGGGGCCAAAGTATAGAGAGAGATTGCTAAGAAAACCGAAGATAGTCAAGGGCTATGTGATGACACTCTCTTACATGTGTCTTAGGATTCCCTTTAGTTTGTCTTATGGTTTGCCTCTAGTATCTTATGGTATTCTTGTTGGTGTCTTATATGTTATCCATGTTGTATACCCTTGTAAATATCCTATGTTATCCTTGGTTTCTCTATTTCTTTCCTTTTTGTCTTGCTTGTGTTTTCTTGTGTGGTGTGGGGCCTTGTATCTATCTCCTAGCTTGAAGGGAGTGGGCCTCAAGGTTCCACATGGTTGGGTGGAAAATATTTTTCCCATCAAGTTATTAAAAGTTTATTCAAGAGTATCTTGGATGGTTATGCTTCTTCTCTGTAGTTTCATGTTCCATGCAACCCGTTTATTATCACTATTCATTGT
Source organism: Thuja plicata (assembly GCA_018584345.1). Classification (NCBI taxonomy): domain Eukaryota; kingdom Viridiplantae; phylum Streptophyta; class Pinopsida; order Cupressales; family Cupressaceae; genus Thuja; species Thuja plicata. Next base: position 7,785,591 of record MU224951.1, on the reverse strand, counting down.
ATTATGAATTGTAACTCCAATTCTGTCATATTGATGTAATATTGTATTCCCCTTGAGGAGATGCCAATAATTTGAAAATGTATTAGCACAAATATTTTTGCAACCTGTGCAATGAACATTGCTAACTGAAGAAACTGAGTCTCAGACTAAAGAAATTGAGTCACAGATAGAGGGAACATAGTCGCAGATAGAGGCCCCTGAGTCACAGATAGAGGCACCGAGTCTCAAACAGTGGAACCTAAGTACCAGACAGAAGAAAAAACATAATATTTGAGCATGGTGAACATAGTAGATCAAGCCCAAAATCAAAGAGGAAGGAACCTATACTTGCAAAGTATGTGAGAAGGCATCATGCACCTAAGCAAATAATTGGAGATCAGACAGAAGGTATAATGACAAGGAACAAAATCAAAGGTACATGTTTGCTTAGTGAAATTGAACCTAGAACTATTAAAGATGCATTGAATGATGAAAGCTAGATTGAAGCAATGAACGGAGAGATTGAACAGATAGAAAAGAACAAAACCTGGACTCTTTTACCTAAACCAAGAGATAAGAATGTGATTGGTACTAAGTGTGTTTTTCAGAAATAAGATGAATGAAAAAGGAGAAGTTTCCAGAAACAAAGCAAGACTAGTATGTAAAGGATATGCTCAAGAAGAGGGTATTGATTATGGAGAAACTTTTTCTCCTATTGCAAGACTTGAAGGAGTCAGAACTCTTCTGGCATATGTTGCACATAAAGGATTCAAGGTATATCAAATGGATGTAAAATTTGCATTCTTGAATGGAATCCTAGAAGAGGAAGTCTATATTGAGCATCCTGAAGGTTTTGTAGATCCTAACAAAAGGAATATGGTTTGCAAACTACACAAAGAATTTTATGGACTGAAACAAGCTCCTAGAGCCTAGTATGAAAGATTGCACGGTTACTTGATAAGTATTGGATTTTAGAGAACTAATGACAATTGTAGCTTGTACATCAAATAAGGACCTAAAAATAAGATACTATTAGCAGATATATTTGTGGATGACATACTATTTACTGGACATGATGATTTATGCAAAGCATTCTCTGAAGCTATGAGTAAGGAATTTGAGATGTCTATGTTTGGTGAAATCCAATTCTTTGTTGGTTTACAATTTTATCATATGAAGGATGGTATCTACATTACCCAGTCTAAATACAACAAAGAGACACTGAAGAAATTTGGAATGGAAGATTCCAGACCAGTTGGAACTCCTATGCCTACTGGACATAAGTTATCTAAGGACGATGATTCAAAGGAGGTAAATACGACTACCTATAGATCCATGATTGGTAAACTACAATATGTTGTTCACACTAGACCTGATATTGCATTAGAAGTCGGTATTATTTCAAGGGTTTCAGCTAATCCTAGAGAGAATCACTTAATGGCTATCAAAAGGATTCTGAGATGTCTTAAGGGTACTGAAGATTATGGATTATAGTATAAGAAAGGAGGAAACTTTGATTTGAAGAATTTTACTAATGCGATTGGGCAGGAAGTGTTGATGACAGAAAGAGCACAAGTGGTGGAGAATTATTTCTTGGAAAGAGGTTAGTCTCTTAGACAAGCAAGAAACAAAACTACATTTCTCAGTCTACAATAGAGGCAGAGTATGTTGCTGCAATAGTAAATTGTTCAAATATCAAATGGTTGAAATAACTGTTGTCAGGTATGAAGGAGGAAATCAAAGAACAAATTATTATCTATTGTGACAACACCAGTGCTATTAACAATTCAAAGAACCCTGTGATGCATACTAAGACTAAACATATTTCAATAAAGTATCATTTCTTGAGAGAATTGGTTTAGAACAAGGAAGTAAGATTGGAATATGTGAATACTAAAGAACAAATTGCAGACATATTCACTAAACCATTACCTAAGGATGTATTTTTGTATCTTAGAGGAAATATAGGGGTGATTCCCCTAGCCGAGGCTCACAAAAACACAGTTTAGTGATGCATCAACTGAGCTACAGAACAAATTTAACATGTTGATGCAGATTGTCAGATCTTATTGCATATGAATCAGTACAAAAAGGTACATTACAAATTCATTAGATGTGTATTGGATGGTGTCTTTGGCATTGGTTGTCAAAGTGGGAGAGATTATTGATGTCATATAGATTACTGATGGGGAGATTGATGACAGAGGGAGAAATTTTATTAGGAACAAAGATTAATGTAAGAGGGAGAAATTTGTATTTTTGTGATTGTGAAGACAGAGGGAGTTTTTGGATGAGAATTAGAATGAAGCTAAGGACATTAATAAAATTTTATTCTTATGTGTGTTGCTCTATAATTATTTGTATTATGACATGTTTTGTTGCCATCAATGCCAAAGAGGGAGATTGTTGATGACAATTATTCAATTGTGTATTGTCATTGATGTTTACACAAATGTAGTGATGTTTACACAAATGTCTAATCATATCTGAGCACATTAAGTTTATGCAAAGAACTCTCACGAATTGAAGAAGACCAAATTAATTATCAGTTCTAACCAAGTTCACTCGGGCATTACAGTCTTGGTCAGGCATTGAAGGATTTCAGTATTAACTGAGTTATGCTTTTAGTGACAGCTAACTAACAACAGTTTATATTTTATGGTTAATTGGTTATATGAAGCCGACAAACTTAAGTTTTATTGATTATTTGGAAGGTTATTAAGGCCGGCTTGACAAGGATTATATATATATATATATATATATATATATATATATATATATATATATATAAAAGGTCAAGTTTGGATTGAATATGGTGATTGTAAGAAAGTGAGATATGTGTTTATGACATGAAGCATGGAGGCAAAATCAGATGGGATTCTAATTGAGGACAAAACATATAGAGCTACAACAGAATATCTGATCAGTGAGGATCAAGTAATTAAAGCCAGAGCAGAGATCTAAATCAGCAAATATAGTTGCTTCTCAAAACATGTCAATCCATTGTTACTCTCTAACAATTGTAGCAGTGATCAAAATCTCTTTATAGAGTAGACTTAACAGTCTTTTGTAAATCCTCTCACAAGTTGAAATTTCTACATTGCAGTGTTTGAAGACCTCTAACAAGGCCACTCCTTACAGGGTGATTAAATCTTCTAATAGGATCACACCTAACAGTGTGTTATTGTAACCTTTAACAGGGTTGGCTCCTAACAGGGCTCACTTTAGAAGAGTGAAAAACAGTGACTAGTTGCAATTGGTGGTTTTTCCCATATTGGGTTTCCACGTTAAATCTTGGTGTTACCTGTGTACATTTTATTTTCTTTATGGTTTATGCTTCTGCAATTAATTACTAAGGGATAATCAAAGTTAATATCTTAATATTTTCTATGTTAACCGAGTGACAATAGAATATCTGTGTTAACTGAGAAACAGTGATAAATTTGTTTAAGACATCTAAGGGACTTGGATTTTTTTTTTTGGTAACTGATTCACCCCTCCCGTCTCAATTGCTCAACTCATTTCCAACAATATATATGCACACACACACACACACACACACACACAGATATATATACACATATGTATAAATATACATATGTATAAATATACATATGTATAAATATACATATGTATATATATACATATGTATATACACACACATATATAGATATATAGACACACACACATATAGATACACACACACACACATATATATGTGTGTGTGTGTGTGTGTGTGTGTGTGTGTGTGTGTGTGTGTGTGTGTGTGTGTGTGTGTGCATGTGCATATATAAAGGTTTTCCCTATGTTGAGAGACAACTTCAAAAATTACACAAATATAGAAAAAAAAGAGAAATCACTCTTCCTTTTTAAACCACATCTATTCATTACATATTAATAATGAATTTTGATGTTACATTTTACATATTACATCTATTTTAATAATTGATAGTTCTCAATGTGGTCGCGACTCATTGCATATGATAGTTTCCACAATTTTTAGCCCAACAAAACTAATAAAGTACAAAAGTTAAAGGCACAACTTATTTAAGTGGTTTTGGAAGTGTAAAAAATGTTAGAGGGTTTAGAATTCCTATCAAGATCCAATGAGGTTCTTCAACCACAAATTTTTGTGACTTAGTTGAGCATTTTGTCAAAGGGTCCACACATTATTCAATGGACATAGTTCATGAACCACAAATTTTTTAATGAGATACACTGGTTATGATTTTTTTTTTCTCAAATATGAAACTATTAGTGATGAAATATATCAAGATAACTTCAAAAATTACTCAAATATACACAATAAATAAAATTCTTTAGTGAAAATGATAAACGAAGAATGCTAACAATGTTAAACTGCAAAAAAACATTGTGTATGTGTTGAGCACTATTGTCACAAAAGTTTGCACTCATGTTTAGGTGATGGTTGGTGACCTAAACAACCTTGTGAAACATGGAAACAACCTCCAAGTGTGGGACATGACAAGTGAGGTTGAACCTCCAAAGAAGTTTGACTTCCTTTACAATCAGGGTTCACCTAAACTACTGACTTTTGAGGGAAAAGAGAGAAGGATATGCTGAAAGGGAAAAGAGGTGATGCTTTAGATTGAATCGTGGATCTCACTGCCTATAAATACACAAAACATCAATAAAGAAACCAAATACAAACATATCTCAAATCAATTCTATCCTCCTAGTACTCATATGCAGACACAAACTAATGAAATGACGCTAAGAAGAAACCTCTCATAGTGCAGAATCTATGAGCACACCAACACAACATACAAAAAAGGAAAACATAAGAGAAACAATCCATACATGGAAAGAAAATGCACAATATATCTGACTAGCAAGATAAGGTAAAACAAATATTTTTATTAATTCATGGAAAAATAAGAAATTACAGTTGCAGAGCCTAAGCTACTACAAAGAACCAAAGAAGAACCTAGAAGATGCGTACAAACTTTCCTTTTATAAATTTCATGCATAACTTTGATTACACATGAAGTTAAAAACCTCAACTAGGGTTGAGTTACAAAAAGAGATATGATTAGAAGAAAATCTTATTCTTGCAAGTAGAGAACTCAGAAGTGACAGGGGAGGTCAAAGTTAATATCTCTATAGCCAGAAATGATGGCCAACACACATATGTCTTCATGATTTATAATATGTTTGCACGTGGAACCAATCTCAAGAGCTATTTTCAACCATAAATGGTCATGGGACGATTGGAAGAATCTAATCGAGGCCATAATGTAGTAATGGTATCATTTAAATGATTGACAAGAGTAGATAGGTCATTGGATCCAGCTAAGAGCATTAATACTTCAATATTCTATTTGATCTTTATAAGTGAGAGCTCCCCCAATGAGTCCTCTATGTTCCTTGGCACTCAAAATGACCGCTTTGATCATTGGGGAAATTCCCCCCAATATCCAACCTCCTCTACTAAGTGGATAGAGTTTTGGGCAAAAGAAATCAATCATCGGAGAACCTTCTTGAAATTATTACCGATGACATCCCTTCACTTATCGACATCAAAATATTTAGCAAAATATAAGAGATGTCCCACTGAAAAAACTCATTTGTGTAACATCACCTATCAGAATGAGCAATTCCATCATTGCCAATCACCAAAGTTTTCTTGATTAATCTCATGTCTTAGATATCAGCAAGACTCTTGTCGATGCAAACCCCATTAGGGGAACTTACACTATCGGACCATGGTTTGAATCTATCGTTGATTACCATAGATATGTTGATAAGTGAACTCATCATAGTGACTTACCTTGATAAAATCTATCATAACAACATGCACCATCAAATATCTGAATGATCCCCAAATTTATGCTGATGAACCTCATTGGTGAAACCCCACTGCTATTTTTTTGATGTAAAATCGCACTCAGGAAACATGCACTATTGAACTACACTTTTTTGTTTCCTTTGATTGCCCAAGATTTTCTAATGGACTCTTATCGGTGAAACCCATCTATTTTCCTGCTAATGCTCACTTCCCTGTATTCACAATGAATTACACATGATCATTTTGGTAAAACCTTCACTGATATAAAACTTCAGGATTAGCCTTCTCGGTAAGACCCATAGATATCTTTCCAAAATAATTTCTCATCGAAACCATTTTCCCCCTCCAGCGATAGTTTTTTCTACTCCAATGGATCTCTTTGGTGAGACAAAGGACATGCTGCCCCGATATCTACTTCCTCAACTTAATGAGAATTTGGTTAAGAATTTTATGGAGACCATGGGCATGTCTTCCCAAAATATAGCCTTATACCCCTAAAGAATCTCGACATGCTTATTTAGGTGAAACATGAGGAATGTTCCACCAAAATTTATGTCCTGAAGTGTTCCTTGTGGATTTTAGCTCTTCAATAATTCTCAACTGAATCTAGGTGATGGAAACTAAACCAAAGGGTTAATGGTGATAGAAACATCAATATTTTTTGGCGACACAAAGGGATACTTTTCTGCTAAGTATTAAGATTATTAGCTTGGAAATCCATTTAGCACGGAGTCATCTTCTGATACCACTCTCAAAATTCTCTCTACAACTCTGCAACCTAGGAAAACATAACAATTTACATCTTCTAGAAATAGTTGTGCACGTTCACTTCTTTGGCAACATAAAACATTTAACCTTCTATGTACAAAATTTACACGGAAAGAAATTTAAAAAAATCCATTGACTTACTTGTTGAAGTATCTGCCCTTCCTTACAATTTTCTTTTTCCTTTCATGTTCTTGGATAACTAGCCAGGGTAGAAAAAATAATAGGCATTTCACATATTGTTGGTCTTCCCTCCCAATTCCTAGAGAAAATAATCTATCTAGTAATAGGACATTGTCTTTTTGGGCAAGACAAACTTGCTCATCCTCATGCTCTGAAATAAGCATGATGGGGGGAAAATTGCTATTTTTTTGGAGCATGATGCCTTATGGGTCATCCTATTGATAGAACTGGGTCTAAGATATCAACCTTGAACTTACTTTTGTAGTGCCCTACAATTTCAGCATCCTGTTGGTTTGAAAGTGGTTCCTCCTTTTATTGTGAAGAGATGATCTCCACCTCTTCCTTATGTTTCTCACGAGCCACCTCCTTGGGAGATACTAGTATGTTGTCAATTATTGAGTAGAAATCCATTATGATGGCTCATATCTTTCATCTACCTTTTCTTCATCCTTATGCTCATGCTTGTCTTCCTGCTACAACTTATGGTTCCGCTCTTCTTTTTCTTGCTAAAAGCCTAATTCTTCTTCCCCTTCTTCAGTTAAGGGCTTTTTGTCCATAAATTTTACCTCAAGAAGAAGAATCTCTTCATTTTATTCTTCTTTCTCCACCTCCATATCAACAAAGAATGAGATCTCTTTAAATAAGAGAATTGAATCCTCTTCTTTCCTTTCTATCTTATCCCATAGAGAGGTCTAGATGGGTATAACCTTCTCAATGTCCTACTGCAGAAGCTCTTCTTTTTCTTCCTCTAGTTCACATGAAGTCTGATGAACAACAAGATTCAACTCTCCTTCACATGAAATATTTTTCTCTATCTTCTCCTCTTGCACTACTTGAGGAGTTATAGAAATAAGAGGCTCATTCACATGAAAGCTTATCCCATCAATTTCTTCTCCAAAAAAAGGAGTTGGAAAGAAACTAGAAGAATGAACCTATGTACTTGACCAGTCTCTTGTGATGGAGGGGACCTCTTGAAGCTTGGAATGAAAATTTTGGAGGAAGGGGCCCTAGGCTCTCATGTAGATTCTTTTAAAGGGGAAGGATTGCCCTGTTTGAAGCTAAAAATTTTGTGTTTAGGAGCTTCCTACACTTCAGATGCTTGTACTTGAGAAAGCTTGAGCCTTTTCCCCTCCTCTTCTACAAATATCCTTCTTCCAAGGTCCTCCTCAAATTTATTTTTTTATGCCTCCTACTCTTGAGAGTGAAAGATGGCTTGATAATCTAGATCTCCTATATTTAACTCATACATCTGTTGGTTCATATCTAAGTTGTCCAAAACATAATTATTTTGGAAGTAAAACATCATGGCATTTCTCTCACTAATGTCATTTGAAGACAAGGAAGATGGAGTAGGGCTGGGAGGGTGGTAAGAATATTGGACACACTAGCTACTTAATGTTATAAATAAATTTGGGCCATAACCAAGTTGTGGTTAAAATTGATATTAATAATAGGAGGGCTTAGGAGTAGTATTATTTTCATGATATGGGGTAAAATAGTATGAATTTCTATGTAGGGTTCATAATTAAGAATTCAAATAGATAATTTCATAGAAAAACTTGAAGAAACATAAAAGATCAGAAATGATCTTTACACATACTAGCACTTGGACTACTTAAAACCAATAGATTTGCACTTAGAGTCACCATGGTGTTTGATGAAATGCCTCAAAAGGATGATGGAACAAAGAAAAACACCCAAAATATTAGTGAATGAAGTTTACAATGGTCCACTAGGGAATATATGCTCAAACTAATCTAATCTTTGTCCCAACAGGCGTGCCAAAAAGTATTTTCACAAAAGTTTGCACCCTTGTTTAGGTGATGGTTAGTGATCTAATAAAACTCTTGAAACATGGAAATGACCTCCAAGTGTGAGACTTGACAAGTGAGTTTGAATCTCTAGAGAATGTTGACTTCCCTTTCAATCAAGGTGCACCTAAACTACTGAATTTTGAGGGAAAAGGGAGAAGGATATGTTGAACGAGAAAAGAGGTGATGCACTATATTGAATCACAGATATACCTACCTATAACTACACAAAACATCAATAAAAAACCCAAAAAAAAACATATCTCAACTCTATTCTATCCTCCTATGACTCATATGTAGATTAGAACTATTGAAATGATGCAAAGAAGAAAGCTCTCACAATGTAACATCCATGAGAACATCAACACAACATAAAATCAAGGAAAACATAAGAGAAACAATCCATACATGGAAAGAAAATGCACAATATACTATACTAGAATGATAAGGTAAAACAAATATTTCTATTAAATCATGGAAAAATAAGAAATTACAATTGCAGAGCCTAAGCTGCTGCAAAGAACCAGAGAAGAACCCATATGATACGTACAAACTTTCCTTTTATAGAGTTCAAGCCTAACTTTGATTACACATTAAGTTCAAACTCTCAACTAGGGTTTAGTTATAGAAAGAGATCTGATTAGAAGAAAATATGATCCTTGCAAGTAGAGAACTCGTAAGTGATAGGGGAAGTTAGAAGTTAATATATCAACAACTGGAAATGATGGATAACACACAACTTTCTTCATGATTCATACTCTTTTATCATGTGGAACCAATATAAAGAGCTATCTGCAACCATAAATGGTCATGGGACAATTGAAATAATTTGATCAAGGCCATACTATAGTATGACACCATTTTAATGAATCAACAAGAGTAGACAGGTTGTTGTAGCTCAGAGCATTAATGCTTCAATCTTCTATTTAATATTCATTAGCATGAGCTCCCCTGATGAGTCCCTTTTGTTCCTCAACACTCAAAATGACTGCTTTGATCATCGAGGAGAGTTCCCATGATAACCAACCTCCTCTACTAAGTGGATTGAGTTGTGGCTAAAAGCTATCAATCATCAAGGAAACTGCAATAAATTCTTACCAATGACATCCATTCATTTTTCAACATCAAAAGATTATGTTTTTATAGGAAATGTCCCACCAATAGAAATAATTGGTGTAACATCACCCATCAGAATGAGCAATTTCATCCCTGTCAATCAAAAAAGTTTCCCCGATGAATCTCATGCCTTGGATATCGACAAGACTCTTGCCGATGCAAACCCCATCATGGGAACTTACATTATAGGACCTTGCTTTGAATCTATTATTGATAACCATAGCTATGCCAATAAGTGAACTCATTAGGGTGACTTACCCTGATAACATCGATAGGAACAACATACATCATTAGAATGAATCTCCCAGTGATCCCCCGAGTTATGCCAATGTACCTCATCAACAAAACCCAACTGTTCTTTTGTTGATGCAAAATCCCATCAAGGAAACATGCACTATCAAAATGCACTTTTTTGTTTCCTCTTGGTGGTACTTGTTTTTCCCTCTGAAAAATTTGGTAATTTTAGTGCCTTTGTAGTATAGTGGTGGTTTTTTTTGTCTTCGTAGAAGGTCTTAGGGTTTAGGGTTTAAAGGTTTTCGCAGCAAATTTTTTATTTTTATTTAAATCCTAAATGTTACTTTTCCTTCTTTTCCTATTCATGCCACTTGTTGGTGGGTCTTGTGTTCGTGGTAGTGGGTTGTGATTTTAATTCCCTAGGTTCAATGATTTTAAGTTGTTGGCCCCATGGTTTTCTTTAAGTTTAGCATTTCTTATCAGCTCAACGGTCCCTTTGTTTTAACTCGTGATGTCAAGGTTTATGCTGTGGTTAGTGGTTAGTTTTCTTGATAGTTCATGTTCTTGAAATCATAAATGTAACTGCTAGAGTTGATATCAAATACGCGAGAAGGTGACACCTAGCATAAATCAAGAGGCTAGAGTATTGTGGCTTTTCTTTCCTACGGTTGTGGTTTGCAGTTGGTTATATATTGTGCTACTAATGGGACCATCTTTTTGCACATGCAAATTTGAGTGAGGATCTTATGTTCTCAGTGATAAAGTTGCTCGAGTCTTAAGTCAAAAGAGAAAGGGTTGTATTGTTGATCATTAGATAAATATCGACCAAGATTGACAGTTTTCCTTGATACGTGATCAAAGTTGTTAGGAATTTTAATGATCATGAATTTGAGATGATGCCACATGTCAAGGGGTGTACAATGAGTTGTGATTTATGGGACCAAATTTGATGACATGTTCATGTTGTATGCTGAATGTGGACCTCTGAATTCAACACAAACACAACATAGTCCTTACATAATCGCTTAATTCACAAAGAAAAACATGAATTGTTTGCTCTGCAAATATGATTGAAGTGACTCGTTGCCTCCTAATTAGATGTGGATGTTGAATTTTACCCTCAGAACGAGAGCCAACAACTTGACCATTGCTAACATGGAGGATTTAAGAATGCAAGAAAATGAGAAATGCCATTATTCTATGAGAAATCTGCAACTAGTCTATGGAAAGAAAGATGCAATTAAACTAAGAAACTGAATTGCATTAATCTAAGAATGATTTGCAGCTATTCTATGGAAGTAAAGATGCAATTAAACTAGTAAAAGAAAGCAAATACTCTTAGTCTAGAATTGAAAGCTTGTAATCTATGAAAAGAATTTGCTCTTTAAACTAGAATTGAATTGCTTGAAATCTATGAAAGCTTTGAGAACATCAAATGGAAATACTAGATATGGAAATGAATATTAAATGAAAGCATATATCATTAATTCCAATTGAAATCTTAGCCTAATTATGCAAATGAGCTTAAAAACATGAAATCAAATGTAAATTGCCTATAGTATTGATGCTCTCCAAAAGTCCTCCCTAATGAATAAAATAAGTCCAATTTATAGAAAACCATGGAAAGAGGATGAAGAGTTTCTTGAAAAGAAACAGTTGTCTCTTCATTCTCCAATTGAGACAAATAAGCAAAGATTATTTAAATAAAAGGGTGAATTATTGCCACATAAGTGTCCTTTCACATGGAATTATGGAATTCCCTTTTTGAGGATAATTCACTCAATAATTAAATAACCTTTCAATTCCTTTTATGTATATTAGCTAAAGGGGGTGGAATTGATTTAATTAAAATCACTTAGGAATTTAGGATTAAATCAATTAATCATAGGGGTTTTTAGCTAATAATCATTTGACAATTAGGAATTAAATGTAATGTCAGATTTATGCAAATCTGGGTTTTCTGCATTTGAAACTCAGTTAATTAAAGTCAATTAGGAGAAGAATTTGCCTAATACAATAGGACTTCGAAGATAAGAAAATGCACCAAAATGGATTGAATTATTAGGTGCCAATTTTGGGGTGTTACATTTTGCCCCTCTTTGAATTGATGTGCGAGCGGTGTATTAATTCAAAGAATAGTCTGAAGTAAAGAATGAAATTGGGGTTAGATTGCCCCAATGTCCACTGAGAGCTGATGAAGATCTAGGACTATCTCCAGAATCGGGGTTAGATTGCCCCAATATGAAGGTAAGCCCTCCGAGATCCAGGTTAGATTGCCTAGATAACGGTTTAAAGAGTTTTTGAGAGTTATCTTCAGAACGAAGCGTAACTTTCAAGAATTAGGGTTAGATTGCCCCAATACCTAATGAGATTTCAAGAATCTTCTCCCGAACGAAGCTTAGTCCCCCAATGTCTAGGTTAGATCGCCTAGACAGTGGTTAGATTGATATCTTTTACAAGGCTATCCTCAGGTCGAGGCTCAACCTTCAGGAATCAGGGTTAGATTGCCCCAATACCTATCTCCTAGAATGAAGCGTGATCCTTGAGGATTCGAGTTAGATTGCTCAGATACCTAGCAAGATAAATGACGAGATGAAAAGATTCAAGATCATGGAATATCCAATTTTGACCATAAGGTATGAAAAATTGAATATCCCCAAGTGATGAGATGTCCCTAGCGATGAGGACTTTAGATTCAGATCAGAGTGATTCAAGAATAATGTGAAAAGATCAATGATGCAATCATCCTGCCCCCTCGGGAGTGAAATCGAAAGAGGACACATCATAGAGATGAGAGCGAGAAATCACAAAAAAAGATAGATCAAGAGAGAGCATGATCGATTTAGAGCGATCGAGAGGTCCTGTTGATTAGGTTTGACCACAGTTGACTAGAATTGACTAGAGTTGACTTTGATGAAAAGATTGCAGAAACTGAGAAAATGATGACAAGAGATAATCTTGACAAGGAACCAACATCAGAGGATTGACTGCACAAGCATCCGATCACGTCGGTCCCATGATTTTTAAAACATGATTTTGAGCTACTTAGGAGTGTCAGATTTCGATTTTGATCATGAAAATAGATCCAGAACAGTCTGATTAGCCAAGGGTGCAATTTTCACAGAAAATGGAGCACTTTGAAAAATTAGGTCCAATGCTACATAAGGCCTGGAGGGGTCATTTTCAAATCATTATTCACCTTTGACTTTAGAGATGGCGAGAGTTCCAGTTGACATTGAGAGCATTCTTGTACATATGCATCGATTTGAGTGCACCCAACGACACAATCGACCAGCGGAGTATGACGCACCTATGAGTATTCATAACTGGATCTTGTATTTCTGCAAAAAATTTATCATTTTTTAGTGTTAGTTGAATTTTTAGCTTTTAAATCATGTTTTTGCCAAGTGTCACGCGAGGAAACAGTTTCCTCGTACTGGGCTTGATCGCCCTTCATGCGAGAAAACTATTTCCTCACACGATTTGGGGATTCCACGCGCGGGCCCCTCACCAGCGCTCGCGTGAAGATTGCGCATGAGATGCACGAGATTCCTAGAATCTCACGCAAAGAGACATCCCGCTTCGCGCAAGATAGACAGCTCGCACGACACCAGAGTTTCCCCGCGTGAGAAAAGAGTTTTCTCGCATGGGAAATGGAAAAAAACCAAAAAAAAATAATAATTCCTTGCATCGCTGAGTCAACCAGTTGGACTATATGTTGAGTAGTTCCATAGCTGCATTTGTTGTGTTTTTCTTTGAAAATCATCATTGTTGAGGTACTGATCCCATTTTGTCCTTTTGTGTTGCAGGTCGATCTCCCAGATATAATTGGTTTTCAGGTCCCATCATCATGTCATGGGTGAGTTATTACAAAGATTATTAGACACTGACAGGGCCCACATTGATGGGTTAGGATTGACATATCTGCGTGATGTACCCGATATTTGGGTAAATCACAGATTACTTGGGGCCTTAGTTGAGCATTTCCATTCAGAGATGAATACCTTCCATCTGCCATAGGGAGAGATGACGGTGACTCTGGAGGATGTATACTGGATATTGAGAGTGCCATTCCATGGAGCTCGCAATGAGTACTGCACGTAGCCAAGAGATGGTACACAGGCTTTGAGAGCCATCTTTTAGGATCAGTTGGTAGTGGGCCGAGCTATCTCCTGGCAGGAGCTGATACACACATATGGTCGAGATTACCCATTAGCAGTCATTCTTGCATTGTTTCTGAGCTGTCATCTGGTACCAGATCGTGGTCAGCACGGTTTGGAGTGTGGTTGGGGTGTTATGCTCTAGAAGATGCTAGATGTACTAGTAGTGACATATGGATGGGGCGAGTGCATACTCGCATAGATGTATCATGAGATGCATGAGGTCGTGTATCAGGGTGCCCGTACGATGGCAGCGGGAGTAGTCATGTTACAGATCTGGGCCTGGGAGCACCTTCCCGTATGTAGGATAATTTTCCATGATACGTGGCAGCCACTAGAGCCGTACATTTACAGATATGCTGGTCTGATGACCCAGCCCGTGCTGGGTAAGACTAAGCAGTGGCGAGCACAGATTGATGATATGGTTGCAGTGATATGGCGACCATGGGCAAATACTGAGGTCTGGGATGATGCTCATCATGAGTTGTCATACATGTTCTATTCATGTCCTTTGATAGGGTGTACCATCACAGTTATTAAGTGTTTCTTGCTTACACGTGTGTTGCGCCAGTTTGGGAGGCCTCAGGATGTGTCTCTTGAGTATTGTACGTATGCCCGATTTGTCGATGAGATGAAGAAGGGTTGGCAGAGGCAGCTGGATAGGGGGTGTAGCATGATAGACGCTCGGGTACCACCATCCCGATGGGATTATATGGCAGCAGTGACAGATGCAGGTGTGACTCTTGCATACAGAGATCAGCTCTTAGCCCATCCATTTCCTAGGTTCACGTCTACAGTGGGCCAGATTCCTCCAGTGGTGCAGCCACCACCACAGCAGCAGGCATAGTAGGTTCCTCCTCTAGGATAGCAGCCTCAGGGTCAGCAGCCACAGCAGCCGCTATTACAGCAGTAAGATAGAGTGGTACGACCACGTACACAATAGACTGCTATCCCTGTGAGGCCTATGGGATCAGATGTAGGTGCTGGCCCTAGTGGTAGCCAGGATAGAGCTGCAGAGTAGGGTGATGATACTTTCATGGCTGATGCAGTTCTGACTGATGCTCCAGTAGGCGGATAGGTGACCCAGCTACAGGAGGCTCTCTGTAGAGTGAGGGAGAGAGTGCGATAGATGTAGAGGGAGCGGGATGACCTTCATACACAGGTGGTCATCAGAGATACGCGGATATCAGAGCGGGATTGGGAGGTCC